>WEIT01003536.1:1573-18004 GCA_013389985.1 Dryoscopus gambensis
TCTACTCTTATTAAGTTTTTGGAAATTCTTACGGGGTCTCGTGGACTGTGAATATCCTGCAATAAATGAGGCCAAGAGAACAGCTGTAATGAAAATGATGAAAAACCCCCCCAAACATCAAAACAACTGCAGAAACAGCCTTGAGAATGCTTAATGTAGTGCTGCACAAAGATTAAGAAAACAGCACCTACATAATGTATGCAATTTATTACAGAATATATCCTTCACATTAATAATTTCATTTTTAAAAATGAAATGTAAATGTTTCTATGATTTGGAAAAAAAGATCCTTCAGCTAATTTTAAAGTAAAATCCTTAGAACAAATAGTTAAGTCTGCTTCCTGTAGGTTAAAATTGCTTGTTTTATTCAAGTGGCTGTCAAAAAATTTTATTTCCCTGTCTCGTGCTCTGCACCTACATTCCAGTCAATGAGCAAAGGTCAGACTACTTGGTCATTGCTTGTGGCAATCACCATTTCCCAACTTAGAACAAACAGATCACTCAAGTAACATCTCAGTGTAACTCTGTGTTCATTTTCTTACCATGAAATGATTAAAAGGTTTGCTTAGATAGTATTATTTCAAATAAGGCAGTTTCAAATTAGATATTGTTAAGAAATCCAAGTGTCAATCTGGATAACTCTACAAAAAACCCACCAGAAATATTTTTTAAATTGATCTTGAATAAATAGTCTTACATAATAATAATAAAAGTAACAGCAATTATTTAAATTTATGTGCCCACCTAATTCTCAAGAAAGATCTTGAAAAGAAACCAAAACAAGCCTATAGCCTGAAAGCTTAATAAGCTGTTCAACACCACCATGACTTTGTCTGATACAGACACACCATGAATGAGAAAGGTGGGTTCCAGGAATAAAACACACATCATACTTGGAAAATCTTAGAAAACAAAATTTATCCTCTGTATGAATTCAAAAGGGCTGACATCTACTCAGTATGTCAACTCGAAATGTAAATGTTTAGAAGACAAAGAATTAATGTTCTTAGTTTGAGTTTCTTGAAAAACACTGTGTTCTGGAAATGTCTTCTATTTCAAGCTTTTTTCACTCTTGAAAATACTGACAGTCTTTAAAATTGAAAATACATAAATTGCACACTGTCATGAGGAACACATGAAGAAGCAGCTGATTTATCAGAAGTCTTTTAAGATGTATTTGTTACAATACACCATTATTTCATTTCACTGATATATACATATATGCCTCAGACAACAGTCATTAACATTTCTAAGAAACTCAAAATGTGTGGATAAATGCTCTATTCCTTAATCAAAAAGCAACACTGGAAAATAAAATTCCTGAGGATGGAAGAGCCGAGCATTTTATTAACTAAAAAAGCATCAAGATTTATGAAAATAAGAGCAGTTCTAGCCATGGCTTTTGATTTTATTGACTTCAGTGATTTTATCCAACTACGTATTATAAACTAAAAGTGACCCCTAGCAGCACTTGCTGGGTTTTGCTGCAAAGGGAAGAGTGCCATCTACTGCATAAGAGTTTCTGAAATGATAAAAATACTCCTCAAAACAAAGTATCAGCTCTCCTCCACCCTGCTGATTTGTGGGGAATTGCCAAGTTCAGAATGCAACAAGAAAAATAGTTTTTAACTGATTCATAGCTGTCATTTAGCAAAGTAAAGTTCACCTGTCACAGTGTTGAATCTCTGAGTACTAATCTAAGTTGTTCCAAGTACAAGTCTAAATTCACTCAGATTCCCAAAGTAAATTGAGTAAAAAATAATTTTACACAGAAAAAAATAGTTTTATAAAATCTACTTGTTGAACCAGCATGTTACAGCATTTCTGCCCCCCAAACCTAGTATGGAGCTGTCTGTCTATGGAGGGCGTAGCTAAAAAGCCAAATTATAATGCACAGAGGGAAAGAAGGGGTGGAGACAGGGCAGGAAATCAAGGCAGAATTCACCAGTGCTCTTAAAAACACTTAAAAGCGTCTGCAGGCACTTGCAAAGGTTGCTGAACTTACTACTAAAAGTCTGCAAGCATAAATTTGAACTCCAGAGTTCCTTAAGGGGCAAAAAGACATCTTGGATCTCAGTAAAAGTAGAAGCATAAAAAAGGGACAGAGCTGGCCCCTCCCTGCCAGGATTCTACTAATGATCAGAGCAGATTGCCAGGTGGATATAGAAGCTGTCTTACTTTTGAAAACAGCATCATAATTTCTGAAGAAAGAACTAAATCTATGTCTTGACTGTTTTATTGTAATCACTAAACTCCTCAGGAGCCTGGAATAAACTTAAGTAATGTATTCTTGATTAGCCAACTACTCTGTGACCAAATACGATCAGAAGCAGCTCACTTTTCATAGCAAAATGCTGCACTGAGACTACAGTGATAAAGCTGTTCTCACATGTAAGACCCACTGTACTTATTCTAAAGGAAATATACACATACAGTTGCAGGTTATTATCACAGACAAAAATATCCATTAACTCAGTATTTTAA
The DNA here is from genome assembly GCA_013389985.1 of Dryoscopus gambensis. Classification (NCBI taxonomy): domain Eukaryota; kingdom Metazoa; phylum Chordata; class Aves; order Passeriformes; family Malaconotidae; genus Dryoscopus; species Dryoscopus gambensis. Next base: position 4,058 of record WEIT01003536.1, read on the forward strand.
TGGAGTATTTTAACAGCAAGAGACCATTGTTTGCTATAAAAACAGCACAAAGAGGGCTAATACATGTAGCAACAAACCATGTAGACTGCAGGCTATTCTGAATTTTGAAAATATATAAAGGGGGAAATATTAAAGAATGTAAGTTACTTACCTTGCAAATACCCTGTCTTTATTTGCTCTCTCTTTACCATACTGCACAGATTGGACCTCTGTTCTCCCACTGGAAAGCAAAACAAAATCAAACCGCTAAATCCAACATGATTAAATAACAATTTCTTGTTTAAAATTGAACCATCTCAACAAAATGCCTGAATTCTGTTTTCAGTCATGCTCAAGCAATTGCCCTAGCTTCAGTACAGCATAACCTTAGAAAGCATTTGGTAGAAATGCAGGTCTTCTTTCCAATTAATTTTAGGTATAACAAAAGCTTTCTCTTCCGTTTGCTTTTTTATCCAAAGCACTAAGAAATTTCTGCTTGGATCTTTGGGTAACATTTAACACTTAATCATACTTCCTGTTATAGCCACTGTCAAAAACTTACAGCATCTCTTCCGTACTCTTCCTAAACTATTCCCTGAATTGCTAATAACTTAGTTGCTACTTAGTTTATCAAAATATCACCAAAAAATTACATGATAAGCACATCAGGATTATATTCTTCTATGCAACTTGTCAAAACTAAGTTTAGATCTTGGAACTTGCTGACTTTTCATATAAGACCAGATGTCTTGTGTCAAATCAAAGATAATTTATAATATGTCATAATTTCTCTTCTGGAAAAAATTACGATTTTTGAGTGTCTATCAGCAGTTAAGAATTGGTGATAAGATACCAGAAACAGGTGCTCTTGCAGCCACTTCCCCATTAATAACTTCAGACCAAGCACAGAAATTCCTACAAGGATACTTACATTACGAAACCAAAGAATTATCTATTTCCACATTCATATTACAGAACTATTGGACGTGTGAAGACCTGAGGAATGGGCCAGCTGGAATCTCATGAAATTCAGTGAAGGAAAATGCAAAGACTTGCAACTGAGGGGGAATAACCCCATGCTCAGGCTGAGTGTCAACTGGCTGGAGAGCAGGCTTGGCCAGCACAGGTGAGAGCACATCTGGAATGCTGGGTGCAGCTCCAGAGCTCCCCAAGTCAAGCAGAGGGCCACAACGACAGCTACGGGTCTGCGGCATCTGATGGATGGGGAAAGGCTGAGAGAGCTGGGACTGTTCAGCCTCAGGAGGATCAAATGCCAGAAAGGAAAAGTAAAAAATACAGCCAGACTCTTCTTAAGGGAGCCCACAGACAGGACAAGAAGCAATCGGCACAAACAGAAATATGAGATATCTTAATTAGGGGAGGCAGCAAGGACAGGGCTACAAAACAACACCATCCTCACCACCCACCCGAACAAAAAGAAGTTTTTACTGCAAGGTAGTTTAACACTGAACCAGGTTGCTCAGAGATGGTGCAGTTTTGCTCCTTGGAGACATTCAAAACCTGGCTGGACCCTCTCCTAGGCAATCTGCTACAGTGGACCCTGTTAGAACAGGGCACTGGACTCAACGGTGTCCAGAGCTGCCTTCCAACCTCTGCCATGCTGCGATTCCAGGAAACTTCTCTTTCCAAACCTGCTGCCTGATGAATTGCTGGGGTCACACATTTTTAACTCCAACAAGAAGCAAGTTGGCTGTATTTGCCTCTATTGCTTTCCAATAACTCTATCATTGTATTTGTTCTTCTATAACTACGACTAACAACTTACTTAAGGTTTTCAGAGAATTGATGTTCCTGCTCTTTTTCTCTCTCTGTGTAATTTATTTTGCATTTTTGGGCACTGAACTTGATCTACTATTTTACTGCCTACTCATCCCTCATTGTGAAATACCACCAAAGCCTTCTACTGTTGACTTCAGATTTTACTACAAAGTCCTGTATCACTTCAGTGGTAACTTCCCTCCATTGTGAAGAAGGAACCTACTTGTTTCCCATATGACTATAAAAGAGATGCTAATATACAGCAAAACTCTGCGTGTTTTTTCACGAGTCTTTGATGAGGAATACTATTAGAACCACTGTGAAAGAATCCAATGACAGTGTACAGAAGTCACCGTTTCTCACTAACAGGCTTCTAAATCCCTCTCGGAAGCTTTTTTGAAAAAACACAACAAACCAAATTCGCTTTAAAATTTGCTGCATAGAAGTATTTTAAACCAATGGAAATAGCTTATGTAACAATTTAATAGTTCAACAATTTCACATCCCCGATTTCTTTCAGAAGTGGAGATAATTTTGTCTAGACCTGTCAGTTCTGTATTTTATTGGCTCGTTTTGATCATAGAAATGTTGGTTAGAAGTCTCTAGTCCAATCTCCTGCTAACACTAGATCACCTCTGGCCATGGCTTTGTCTAGCTGAGTTTTGAAAGCCTCCACTAACAAAGATCCCACAGCCAGTCCAGGTAATTTGTTCCAGCAACACACTGCTCTGAAAAACCCAAACATATTTACCTCATGTCCACCCAGAATCTTCAAGGTGAAATCTCTCCTGCCTGTTACCAGCACCTTTGGGTCCATCAGTTCTGATATTGTCCTTGAAGTAGCTTTAGGCTTGCTACTGAACTCCCCCTTAGCCTCCTCTTCACCAGATTAAACAAGCCCAGTGCTATTAACCTCTCTGTGTGTGCCATGTTATTCCCATTATGCTGCCTCTCAACAATCTCTCACGCTACTTGCAGAAATCCAGCCTTTTGGCTGTTTCAGCAACTTTAACGACCTGCTTTGTTTTTATGCAGTTTCCCTTCTCATCTTATGTTAACTGAAGTTGAATGTCATCATCAAAGAGCTACTCTGTAATAGTAACCATAATGATTCAGATTCAAAACCCTTACAAAAATGAAAAAGCTCCCTGAAATTCTCCACAGCAACATTGAGTCAAGTCTCAAACACTGTTCAGGATCATAGAATGCTGTTTCTCAAATGGGTACTGTGAATGCTGGTCAAAAAACAGATGCTATAAACAGTTAGCCACTGAATTACTTTCCTCTATACATTTATGCAATTCACAAATGTGACAGAAATAGCCTGTTATTCTGTTTTCTAGCTTTTCATCATGTCCCTTTGTACGTCACAGACACTACTGCCATTCTAGATGGATGATTAATAGCAGCTCTGTTATTCTCTATTTCAGGCACGATTTAAACCATTGGCATTCTGCATTGCTTGCAAAGGCAGTTAATTCAGTCACTGAACAGAGATATATTTTTTAAAAATAAAAACTATAAAACAGCAAAACCCAACACCACCCACTCCAGCATTATATGGATTATAGTTATTACACATTCATTCTGTGCACCTCCAAGCTTTTTGCCTATTATTTTAAGTTCATCCTTAAAGGTTATGGATTTAATTTCCTCATTATTTTCTAAAGTTCTGGTTTTGATACAGAATATGTATGTCCTTTGCCTTCACCTAATTCCTATTTGTACACCTGTAGGTAAGTGTACTTACCTACTTGTACAAGCTTCTTCTCAGTGATTTGTATTCAGTATTTATTTAGGTCTGTTTTGTTGCTGTTGCTGCACGCAGTATCTGAGACTCAACAGTTTGCAAAAACACCAGGTCAAACACTTTGAAGTTTTGAGATGACATTTTCAAGATAAATATAACCCAGCAGGAAAACAGGCCAAGAAATGTAGCTTGGGAGACCATCTCAGAGTACTAGTGCAATAACAGCCACTAATAATACAATAATTATATTTTCAAGCTATCTTAAAAAATAACCGGAATTTGAAACTTAGGCCAACAGGGAAGGGAAGTTGCAGGATTCAAAACCTACTTGAATTACATTTTAATAAAGATTCTAGATAATTCCCCATGTTTACTGATGAGCTGCCTATTCACTCATATTCTTTCCCACACATTTCAAATTAGCACTTACCAGTACCGGAACTTGGAACCCAAAGTGAAATAATGTGCAAAAAAGTTCTTTTGAGGGGGGAGTGGTCTGTCCAAACGGAAGAACGTGTGATGCTCAACACAAGCTTTCCACAAATTCTTACATGCTCGGTAATTCACCATATTGAATCCCAGTAACGTTTCTCTAGATTCATGCTAAAAAATGAGAAAAATGTATTTCAGATAAGAATTATTTCAAGTTACTTTTGAAACTAAGATAAATATTGTGGCTTTGGGATATTTTTTTAAAATCTACAACAAGCCCTTTTAAAAAAACTTTAACATTTCTTTAAGGAATTTTTTTTGGTCCCCTGGGTTGTTTGGGTTTTTTTTTTCAGAAGAGTTTGCTCAAAGGTTAACAGTCTGTTTAGTCATATAGAAACAAGCCTAAAAGGTATGACCCAAACCACGTGAAAAGAATTCCATGATCTGAGAGCTCAAAGACAATGTGCCTCTCTGTTCAAAACTACAGTCAAGATGAGCAATTGTCATGCACATGTGGCAGTTGGAGATTGGGAACAGGTATCAATCTCAAGAGCAACTGATGTGCCTACTTCTAAATGATTCATTAGATTCCTGGGAAATGCAAGAAGCAAAATAGGAAAGCAAGCTAAGCTATTCTGCCTGTTGAGAGAGCTTGATAAAAACCTCTGCAGGTCCAGAAATACCACCAGCATTCTTCTTTCTCTTCACAGTACTAAATTCTCCCCAACATTTTGCACACCTTAACTGATTTCACTTAGTAGTAAAGTCCTTTAGCTTTTGTTGGTCTGCTCATCTTTAAATCTGCTGAGAAACCAAGGCAGAGACAGGCAATTCTTCCCCCAGTGTTGTATTCGGGAACAAGAACAAGACTGTATTTTCAGCCACATGACAAATTTAGGGCAAAAAAAAAAAAAAGGGATTTAAAACAAACAGCAAATTCTAAGTATTTATTGATGATATTTAAGAAATTATATTCAAGAAACTAAAACCCTGGTATTTTAATTCAATTACAAAGATTACTTATATCTCTGTTCTTAATTTCCAAGTTTTGCCAACTGCTCCCTGTATTTTCTAGACATGTGAGCAGAAGCATTTAAAAATAGAAGCCAGAACCAAGATAAAAGAAATTAAGTCCATTACCTATGCAGTTATAAAAGGCTTTATCAACAATGTAAAAGCCAAACAATATAAACAAGGTAGATTACTATTCCACAAGAGAGCAACTATGTAAAATTATGGACTGCCCTCATCTGGATCCAGTAAAGGATGAAACAGCTAAGATTTTAGATTCTAACAAAAAGTTCTCATGATGTAGCAAATTTTGATGTTCTGTCAGCCTTTTAAACAGTTGGAAAAGAAAATTTGACAAGTTATATGAGCTGATGATCATGCATTTTAATGTAATTCAAGGTACTATAATTATGGGTCAGGGAAAAAAATATAACCTGCTCTTTCCCCTAGTTTGTATTCCAGAAAACGCTCTGATCTGAATCTCATGCCACCATCTGATCAGTAGATCAGACATGAAGCATGAAGGAGGAGCTGGTATGGCAGGATGAGAAGGAGCTGCAGCAAGATCAACTTAATTGTAATGCGAGACAGCACTTTCACAGGAACTTGGTGTGCTAGAGCTTTAAAGGTACCTTAACAATAGTTCTATTCATAGCTTTTAAAGCTTTCACTGCAGTGCAGGGAGAACTGATTCTCAAACCCTACTCCTTCATCTCAATTACAGCTAGGAAACATTGTTTAAGGAAAAGAATAATATATGATATTGGCTCCTAAGTGCACTCATTCTTCCCCTATTCACGCTTGCAGGTTCTGTAATATTCCAGTGTAACTTAGGCACTTGATAATTCATCTTTGCTCATGATTCTGGGGTGCAAGCTCTGGTTCTACTGCTGGGTTTAGAATAAGATTGCCCCTATATTCCCTGAAAACAGCAGGCTTGAATCAATGTGGGCTCAGCATAAGACCCCAAGCTGTCATTTGTAATGTCCATGGTACTTCAGCCAAAAGCACATAAAGTAACAGGACAGTTCCACTGCAGCCCTGCAGCCCATGGAATGCTTTTACAGCACAAGGCTCCAGCAAGATGCAGAATGCTCTGTGGTATGGTAACAACTGACATACAGGCATTTCAGGGGGTTATGTCTGTTGAGATCAGTGTTAGAAGACTACCTCATGGAGTCACAGCAGGATTCTGTTCCAAAATTATTATCTTACTAATTGTGTCTGTGGTTTCTATTGAAGAGAGGAAAACAGTCTGCTTGCTATGGAGAGGAAGAGGGAAGCAGCTGGGATGCAATACTGATAATGAAGCTTTGGGCCCCAGCACAAAACTACAGTTAAGATAGACAGAGGTAGGGTACAGTCAAGTCCAAGTCATCTTTGTGGTTCCTATTATTAAAAAGGCAAAACAAACAAAAAAGCAGACTGGATACTGGTGCTCCTCTCACACAGAACAGCTCAGTACTTGAACAAGCACCTTGAGTGGGGCCGTTCATTCAAACTCACCTTGAAACAGTGACTCCAGAGCAGATCTCTTGCTGCTCAGGAATGAAACTGGGTTGAAAAACTGACTCTCTAATGAGACCCTTTTACTTTGGCTAAGTAAGGAAAAATCCCAGAAAAAAGCACAAATTCCCTACTTCATCTCAGAGAGTCAGAAAGACTTGTGCTTTATAATGGCAGATGCTCCCCATACTCAACATATTCCAGAAATAGTGGGCAAAAGTCCTGTGAAAGCTTGAATGTAGCACAGATACTTCTGCCAGCAGTATTTGCTCTTCACCAAAAAAATGCAACACAGAAACTTTGATAGGATTAGGCAGCAATCAAGTAGGCATCTAATGAATGCCAGTGCTACTTAAGATCAAGCATGTACTTGGGCAGATAAGCCCATGTATTACCTTGTGACCAAGTTCTTTCTAAAAGTCAGTCAAAAAAGTCAGATAAAATTCAAAGAACAAGCTTCAGATACATAATCTATAATTTAAAAAAATAAAATCAATTCTTTTGGCCACTCACACTCACTGAAACCAGGTTTCAATTATGGCCAGAAACCTATCACACTGTTTAATTCCAGACTCAGGTCATTTTTCAGTGGACATCTGGCCTCTAAAAGAGCAAAAGAAAATGCTGAAGAGCTTCTTTGGCTGTCAAAGAGTCAAGACCACAAAAACATGCTGGATGGCATTAAGAGCTTGATGCTGGCTATTGAGATTACTACAGCCAGGGGTGAAACTAAACAGAACCTGAGAAGTTTATGGAAATGTCTAGAAAAATGAAACTACTGAACTATTCTCCAACAGCTTCAAGTGCATGTAAGGGAAGCAGCACGCAGAGAAGGAAGAACAAAGTAAGATATGGTGGAAAAACCTGCTATTGAAGTAATGGCTCAGGGGCCTTCTAATGTTGGATGAAGAAGTCCTACGTATAAACGTACTTTCCCCCACAAAATCATACAGCAACAATGGAAAAAAAAATCTACTCCAGTGGATATATGCTCCAGCTATATGATTGTCAGAATACTCCACCAGCTTCCACTCAAGATTGTATTATATTACCACTGGAAAATGACTGTGACATTAAACTGCTTCACCTCACTTCATTTAAGTGATTTATTTAAACACAAGTATATAATCTAATAAAAGTAGGCAAATAATTCTTTACTTATGTTGATGCCTTTAAGCTATGCCAAGTTAGGGAATAAATTTAATAGGTGATTACAAGATAAGGTACTTGCATTTTTGAGGGCAGTTGCAATTAAAAGTTCTCAACACTCATTTAGCAGCATCTGAAAAATATCTTTTTATGATCATGTAAAAGTGTACGTAGCCCAGTTGGGAAAAAATAAAACCAGTGGAAAATTCCTTTCCCAAGTCCACTAACTTAATATTCTACAGCATCTCAGCTTTGCATTCAAATAAATGCGGTTTCTGAGATGTACGATTTGTTATATATTTGCACACAAGTTTGAAACACATCAGCAGCATACCATGAATGTATTTCCCCTGCCATATCGTAAATAGGTGATTTAAAATATGCACTCAAAGCACTAGACCAGAGATATTTTACATACCAAATGTGCAATCACTGAGTCACTTCACCTAAAGAGAGTCATTTAGGCTCCCTTTATTGTTAATGGGAGTGAAAGCAAAAGGAAGAATATAGCACCAGAGAGCAACTTAACCCATCCTAAAATGGACTTCTGGTTCATGCAAGAGATGTTTCAGCTTTTGCACCTTTGTGTGTGATTACTACAGAGGAAGTCTAATGATGAGCCTTGGTGAGCCAAGTAATCATGAGACGGAAAATACATTCTTTTAACCTAATTGAAGCTGAATATAGGTGAGAGGAATCTTATCCTATGAATCTAGTCAGGGAAAGTAAATCTGGAAACAAGAATTTTAATATTAGCTGTGATTAAAAAATTAGTTTAAGTATGACTTCTTTGGAAGCCAAATTTGAGCTTTGATCTTAAGATATTCACAACTTGGAATGAATGAAAATTAAGTTCTTGCCACCAGTTTTCATCTGATACACGGAGTTTAAAGAAAAACACTACAAGGCTTTTTAATTTGTTGGCTTGGATAAGATGTCTCAGAAGAGAAATTACATTAATTACATAAACTACATTCTCATGCAAGTAATAATATGTAGAGTATTAGAAAGTAGCAGAGAAACAAGATGAGAAAGCTGTCTTTGTATTACCTTCTATTATAAGCAGTTTTTTTTCTGCAGAAAATAGAGAAAACAGTCAACTACACAGTATGCAATCCTATTTTATATCTAGGTATCTTAATGTTCAAGGTCCTAAACTCTGCTACCACAGCATTTTCATCAAGTTCTGATTTAGAAAACAACTGCAGTTCATGATTTCTGAATTCCAAATAAAACTCCAAATTCTCATCTCACATGCAAATACATTTTCCTGCAACTGTAATGGAAGTTACCCACATGGGTATCAAGACAAAATTTGACCTCTGGGCTGTCAGAGATCACCCTCCCTTTGAAAACAAGCCTGTAGCTCCAGTGGGGTTTTACAGAAATGCTGCGTCACCGCAATACAGCATTCCCCCTCCACCTTTTTTGTATCATCATCTTTCTGCTCATGTTGCCTGATGTCTGCTCACATTGACAGATACTCCTGTTCACTTCATGATTTTATTTAAGACACACCTGTTCTATACCTGTATGACCCCTGTTTTCAGCACTAGTACTAGTCACCAGACATTGGCCTGATCTGACAGAACAGGTTTCCTCCTCGTATTTTTCTTGTTTAACCATATTGTCTCTAAATCTGGAACAGCCCTATAGTACTTGAGATGCACTTCTGCATAGAATCATCTCTTATATCTAGTCTGTAACTCTGCATTTCAGGTCTTCCAATCACAGAATCATAGAACATTAAGGGTTGGAAGACACCCTAAAGATCATTTGATCGCAACCCACCTGCCATGGGCAGGGACATCTCCCACCAGACCAGGCTGCTCAAGGCCTTGTCCAACCTGGCCTTGAACGCTGCCAGGGCTGGGGCATCCACAGCCTGTTCCAGTGCCTCAGCACCTTCAGAGTAAATCCTTTCAGTTGTAAGAATTGCACAAAACCTCTTAACTAATCTGACAAGTTAATCACATAGTCATATTTTTAATAAATTTCTCCATCTTCCCCCAGTGCTATGTCTGTGATGGAACCTCATGTCTTGGGGGCACAGAACGATCCATTTCCTGCTGAATTAAATGCACAGTGGTCCTGTGGTGCTCCATGCGACAGCAAACGCACACCTCAAGCAGTGAAACATTCAGCTCCAATGTTTTCCACAAGAAATTCAGAAGTACGCATAAAAATTTACTATATGTAATTTAGACCTACAAAGAAATTCTTATCTCTTCTGCTTAAATGTAAGTAATAAAGGCATAATGTATTACCAAATCTGAATAATAGAAATCAACACGTTTATCAAACATTAACTTACAAGCATATATACAACTGAAGCAGCATTAAGCACTACCTTTAGTTTTAATTTGGTTTCTTATGAAATTTAAATTTAATATTGATTTCCTTTCAACCTTTTCCCCATTTACCTTACATAAACAAGTTACTTTTCCTGCACACAAGTGCAAAACTAAAAGAATCTAAAACATAAGGCAAATCAAATTAAAAATAAAATCTTACAAAGCATTGTAATAATCTATTTGAAACATGAAACAGCCAGAATGTTGGTGAAAACAAACTTTTAATTGCAGACAAAACCAAGAATCAACATAGTATCAGTCAGTATAATGCAGATATACACTAGAAGAAATTTCATTGCTTTCAGATCATATTTAAGATGGTACTCACCAATTCTTTCCTAAGCTGAATAAAAAACTGCTTGCACTTAAAAGAAATTTTTACAATCTTCAACCTAAATGAAAAATAAAACCACAATATTTAAACATTTCATATACTGAATCGTGGTTAAAGGCCTATATACACCTACTGAAAATCTTTCTAGAGAGATCTCATTTCCATAGACAAAAAATAAGATATCAAAGATTATATAAAATGGTTTGTATAATTTGAAATTTATGAGCTGTGTATTTACATTATCCATCAAATTCACTTGTTTACATCCTAAACTCAAGGCAGTTGCTAATTTTGGTATCTTTTCCCCATTCCAAAGCCCAAAGAGCTTTTCTATCCTCAGGTCATTCCAGGCAGATGTTCTCATTTCTGAGGCCGCTTTCATTATCCCTTAGAATATGAAAAAATCCTTTGAACTTCACCTGATCCCTGAAAGACATTCTTTCTTTATGTTCTTACATGTCTTTAAATATAACCAGAACTTGTTTTAGTAAAATAGCTAAGATAAGATATAAGCACAGAGCTAGGACTCACAACCTTGGTTTTTATAAAGTTAATGAAAATGATCACACTATTAGGAGGAAAAAAACATTTACAAAATCACATGACAAGGAAAAATCTGCCTACAGATCTGTTCACCTTTCAAGTTGTCTATAAACATATGAAACACTGACAGTAATTCCAGACTGTTTTGGAGGGTCACTCTAATACTAGTTATGCAAAATCGGAAAAAACAGGCAGTATTTCCATCACAATCTAATGATATACTTTTTCAAAGAAATGTAATATTAGGATAGTCAGCATATTATATTAAATTTACAGGAGTATCACTCTGGTCAAGAAAAAAAGCGAGGTTCAAATTGTAAAAATAAAAACATAGTAACTTTTGTCACTTGAAAAATGAACAACTGATACAAGACTGCAAACTGACTGGAATTACTACTTGCATATTTATCACTTGCTGAATAAAAAACCCTTTAGACCGAGAAGGATGAGAAGCAAAACATTACAGACACCTAAGATGCATATCTATATATAGATATTATCTTCTTAACTAAATCAATTAAAGACATTTTTCTTCAGGGGATTATTTAGAGCAGGAACCTAAGTGGGATGTCCTAATTTGTTGGGAGAGTCTTTATCTGCAGTAACATAAAGGCACTCCGTGAACAGTAGTGCTTCAATTACAATTATTTACATCTTCTCCCATGTCTTTTCTCTTTCCTAGCCTTGCCATTAGTTTAACAGTTAACAAGAACAATAACAAAAAACAACAAACAAACAAAGGCAGCAGCAATAACTGTCTTATTTGTTAGTTTGGGGTTTTTAAAAAACTCTTAACAAATTCTTGCTATCAGAGTTCCTCAAGGATTTGGAACTTTAAGGGGCGTTACATCCTATCTACTGAAATCAAATTATTCCCCTGGCAATGCATCAATCTTCTTAGAACCTCCTGTAACAAAAAATTGCTTAAGGATGTAATGTAGGATGGGTCTTATATTTGCTGGATAGGACATACAGTAGTGATTATTAACAGTCTGACTGTGGGAAAAACAGAAAAAAAATACTAGACTATTTAGGCTGCAGTTAATCAACAAGTACATTATCACTAATTTTCTAAAATTCTGGTGTAAAGTGCAATTAGAAGAACATTTTAATGTATACCTTTTCTAAAACATGAGTTCCATACACTCTGCAACATATCAGATTTGCTTAGCAATTATTCAGATTATAAAAACATTTACTATCTTTTATTCTTTGGGGTTTCCTCTTCTGCTAAAGAAATTACTGCCTTTGGTGATTTACAAACTCAAAGAGAGTAAAAGAATAATACATACAGGGTTTTAATCTCATCCCATAATTTAGGCTCACAGAGTGAGGTCAGCTGACTTTTAAGCCTGAAACCATTTGGAACAGACTCAAAGCTGTAACATTAGCCAATAAGGTCTAACTCAACTCAAAAGAGCCACCATTCAAGTATAAAGAAATCACTTAGCAAAGCTGATTCTCAGCTATTTCAAAAAAGTTCAGCAGATAAGAGAGTTCATATGCACTGCTAATACCCTGCTAGGCACTGAATGAGCATATCCATACTCATCCCAAGGAAAAGGCATGTCTGCCTATGTTTCCTTTCTCTGACTGTTGGCAATGCTGCGTATCCAAGGAGAAGCATAAGAACAAGCAGGCATCAATATTATTTTCCTGGTATGATTTTCCCATCTACAGTCACCTCAGACATCCTAAATAATAAAATATATCTTTTTAAATAAAGAGATATTTAAAAGTCCTAGTCTAAAATGCAGATTATACTCAAAAACGTGGAAGGAGTCTCATGATACCAAGCCCTGGTTCTCACTAAGGGCTTTACCACCCCGACCCTTGGGAGGATGGTAAGGCTGGACTTGAGCAATCCAGCCAATTTCTTGAGCAAGACCTCTTTGGCACAGGTTCTGGACCAGTCGCCCAGGGAAGATGCTCTTGGTAGCCCAACTCACAAACAAGAAAGGACTGTCCAGATTTAGTGGCCAAAGACAAATTTGGCTCCAGCAGCTGTGAGATGGTGAAGCTACAGCTCTTAAAGGAAGTGGAGGGACACAGCAGACTAAACCATTGGTTCAGGAGAGGAAACTCCAGTTTGTTCATTGTTCTGGTGGGCAAAATCCCATGGAAGCTGCCTTTGAGTCACAGGAACAGAGGACAGATAGTCTTAAAGGACAATCTTCTCAATCCAGAACCATCCTGATGTGCTAGAAAACATGCAAGCATGAGAAGAGGCCAGCCAAGATGCACTCAGAACTGCTGACAGGCTCAAACACAAAAGGAAGTGGACAAGATGTGTAGGCAGGATCAGATGACCAAGAACAAACACAGTACTACCTAATCATTCAGGGATAAAACTAGGAAATCCACAGCACAATTGCAGTTGCAACCGGCACTGGATGCAAAAGGCAATAAAGCTTTCCAGAGATACATCAACCACAAATAACAGGTTATGGAAAGCACGTTTCCAACTGCTGAACAGGTAGTCTAGTAACAAATAAAAGGCTGACATACTCCATGACTTCTCCTGTGGTCTTCGACCTCCTTGGATTACCAGGTCTCTGTGCCTGGTAGCAAAGTCTAGGGAAAGGAGGAATTATCTACAATACAGGAAGATCAAGTTAGGACACATGGGATAAAAGGCAGTGTCCTTTGTTTTCCCCTATTCCTCACTTGTCTTCCCCCTGTTTCATTTCTCCCCATGATCAAAAGGTTCATAATAAGCAATTTAGATATAATATCAAATTAAGAGAGAGAGGGCAAAGACATTTTACTTGATTCTTCTCTAAGCAATACAATCTTTATTTCCTCCCACATACATGCATGTCTATCCTTTCACTCATCTCAAAACTCAGCTCAGGAGTACTGAAAAACAGGTATCCAAATATCCACTGTACCCATAAAGCACTGGGAAGACATTACACAGCTCCTACACAGGAGCAAGAATAAGTGGAAGCAAAAAGAAGAGGTATCAGTACTAGTGGCACAGGAGCAGCAGCATGATTATGGATAAAAAGAAAGGGTAGTAGGTCTATTATTGAGCTATATTGTGGAAACTGGTATTTCAGATTATGACTCATAGCAAAAGAAAGCCTCTAACAGAGTGAAATGGGGAA
>WEIT01003539.1:0-11959 GCA_013389985.1 Dryoscopus gambensis
TTGATTTTTAAATAAGTAGGCATAATGTCTATCGATTTTATTTTTTTAAGCAGGCTGTACCTTGCAATTTGAGCACTCTGGACATAAATGCTGGGCAGCTTCTTACCGCTTCAGGTGGGGGGAGGGAATATGACTTGAGTTGTTTTACCTTCATCTGAAAAATAACCCAACACCATGTTAACAAAGCAATAGACTTTCCCAGGAGCTCACATAGTAAGACAGCAGGCTCACTACATCTGAAAAACTGCTTTTTTTTTTTCTCTGAAGATAAATATTTTTGTTGCCCAGTCTCTGATAGTTCTTGTGTTCGGGTGAGCCATCCTAGGATTTTTCTTAAATAAACATCAAGCTGATTTTAAAATTCGTTTCAAAGACAAATACTTCTATAAAAATAAGTGATGGGCAGAAAAGAAATATTCATTATTTAAGAAGCTACTGTGGAATTAAAACAGTGAAAATAAAGTGGTACGTGTGGCACGCCTTTTTTTTAATCATGTAAGTGAGAAAAGATCATTTGAGATGTTAAGTCTAAATTGTCACTTAGCACATATGTAAATAGACTAACCCCATGAGCTGCACTTGGTTTGTTTTGGGTGTGTGTGTGTTAGAGAAATCCCCCTATAGCCAGTCATCTGTAATTCCTTGACTAGATGGTGGATTTGCTTTCTGATATTAAAATTCTGAATTCAATAAGTACAAAGTCCACATTAAAAAAAAAATCCTTAAATCTCTAAAGTTTCTTTCCTCCTAAGTAAACTGAAATGCTTAAAATACAGTGGTGAATTTGGAGCAATGTTTCAGCTCCAAGAATAGGATTTAAATGGGAATCACCATCTTGCCTTTTCTTTGCTGAGCTTTTTACTTTGTGAGAAATGGAAAAGTGAAATATGTTAGAAGACCTTTGAGCCTGTTGCAGTCAGACTACATTGGAACTATTTTATCAGTTTCTAAACTGTTTTATTGAAATGAAAATTATCAGTTATCACAGAATTTAAATTTGGAGGAGAATGAATGAAATTCATTCAGTTTTTGTGTAAGCACTGAATGATTTAGCAGGATCACTTTAATGCTTTTACTAATCCTTTGTTCTAGCTGCTGAAGTTGCACTTCTGTTGTGTGAATTTGGGACCACCAGTTCAGCTTGTGGCAGCACGGGCTGAGAGGAAACATTGTGGAAATAGGGATAAAGGAGTTAAACATCTAAGAGAAATAAACCAATAATTTTCTTGATGAAGAAGACAACTTACCATACCAAGGAGCATGGGTTGCTATCAGGAAGTGAAACCTTGAGTCATTCTTTGAAAGCTATTTAGTTTTTTTCTTCATAGATGCTCACTAAACTTCCATCTTTTTAGTTATTTCTTTGCAGTTTGGTCCCTCTCAAACAAAAATGTAACAAGTTCAGTGAAAAGTCTCATAAGGTGATTTTTTTTCATTAGTTACCATAAGAATTAAGTGTTTATCATGCACAACAAACATTCTTTGTATAGAAAGTTCTCTAATGCACATGGCAGCTCATCAAAATTGTAACTTCTACTCTGAGAACAGCTGTTGAGTTGCGGCTGATTGTTAGTGGGCTGGGATAGACAAAAGAAAATGACATCAAAACTTAAAAAACAACAGTGAGAAAGCTTGTGCAGAGGTATAGACCTGGTTTTTAGGTGCTTGCACTACTTTTGTTCTTAAATGTTTCGATGTACTGAAGCTCTGCCTGTTAGATGGTTTGCAGTTTCCATGCTGCTTTTTCTTTCCGGTATGAGTAACTTTTTTTGTAGGTTTTATGAAGTATGTATCAGAGGAGCAGGGACTTTGGTTCTGGTATTTGAGTTCTCCTACAGTACATTACAGACATTGAGTTAAAAACGTTGTAGTAAAGACTTTTTGGCTCCCCAGAAGCTATTCGGAGCTGAATGCTTTAATCATGCATTGAATTCAACCTGAAAATGTGAACAAGGCCATTGATTAGACTTGCTGTTTTGAGACCTGTCAAGCTGAGGAAAAGCCCCTTCCCAAATCCTCTTTGAAGAAGGAGACTGTTCAGTGATAATTGGTGGTGAATTTTCAGGTCTTGCAAAGTCTTTGGAAATTTCTTCTGTACCCATAAATGCAAACAGGAAATACACCTTAAAACCTGACTTGGAAGCCAACAGCTGAATTAAAAAAAAACACCTTACAGTTTCTTCTAAAAGGAGTAGAGGATGAAGAGGAATGTACAGAAGAGAAATTACAGTACAGGTGGTCCTGAGTACCTGCAAGGCTTTTCCTGGTGATGAAGTCAGTGTTTGTTCTAATTTGAGGTAAGGTAAAGGACAGAAGACAGAAGTTTTAGGTATTGATTAATATCTTTTGTCTTGATATATTTTTCAAGAGAGTCCATATTTATAATTTAAATGCAACAGAAAGAGAATCCTAGCCAGAACATGTCCTTGTAATAGAATCAGCTGTTTCTGTCAGTCCATTACAGAGCACACTAATCGCCCATCAGAACTAAAAGTCATTAGACACAGTCTGCAGTTTCTCAAATCTGTGCTTTGGGAGTGAGTGCCTGTATTTTACCAGTACTTTAATTGGGGATGAATTTTCCTTTACTCTGAAACAGATCCCTTGGCACTGAGTAAACCTGAATTATCCAACTGTATTAAATGTAGGATTGTTCATAAATAAATCTGTGAAAGATGCTTAGATGTATCCCATGTTTTTTCATAGGAGAAAGCTGAGTGATCAAAAAACTTCAGTTTTCTGACAATTGCAGAATTTATGATATACCTGAAGGACAAGGCTGGATGTGGTTATTTGAAAATATGCCCAGGGATGAGGTTGGTCAGTTCCTATGGTTCCCAGCTCACCTGTATTTCATTTTGAAAGCAATAAATGCTGCTTTTGTGAGATTTGTTCTGCCTCTTCTAAGCCTGAATGTTATCTTACCTACACCAGTAGAAAACTTTCCCCACGTTGGGTTTGATCTGTAAATTAATCATGGGTTTGGCCTAGCACCACTTTGCAGTTTCCCATTTTATATTCCCCCTTAGAGCATTGTCACATGTGAATGTGACAGGCAGTGTTGTACCCTTGAAGTTAATATAAGATTATAATTTTAAAGTTAGAGTTCAATTGGTGATTATCACAGTTCTATCTCACCGAAACTGAGAGGATCATTTAATTGCTTTTTTCTAATATTTTTTTGTCTTTATGATTAATTTAAATATGGCTAAGCAGGGGAAAAAAAAAAACTTGTTTGAAAGTATGTGTGAAAGATGATAGGAAAGCATGTTCCAACTTAGTTTGGTTTTTTCACTGAAATTACTGTTTTTCAGAACTAATAATAAAAAAGTTGTGGGGAAAAAGGCTTTGTGTTATAACTGAAATGAGTCACACTGGGTGTGTAATCACCTTACATGTCTAGGGGGTGAATATCTCTTCGTATACACATAATATGTGTAAATGTCAAATATCTGTGGCTTTTTCTTTTGTTGTAAAAAAGTATTTATTTTTGGGGCATGAAGCAACAAAGCCCTTTCTTTCATCACTTTTTTCAAGGGTTTATGTTCCAGTGTGGAGCCCAGCAGGCATGAGGAATATCAGAGGCTAGTCTCTTTTGAAGGCAGAAAGAGAAGTTAAAATTCTGTTGTCTGCTTACAAAGGTGTAAATACTGTCTGGCATCTGATTATGCCAAATTTTCACGTGGTGCTCAGCATGTGGATTTCTTCATTAGGTGGATGATGGCCTGTAAGTATTCCTTTGCAAAAAAATGATCAGAGCACCCTGTCTGTCCCTCCTTCCGTGTTTTTGTGAGAAGCAGTGATTTGAGAGGGGTAGGCTGAAGTGCCTCATGTAGCTTAGCTAAGCAATGGAAAATTACATTTGCTTGTTCTGTAAATAATGTCCAGTCAGAGCAGATGTAATTAACTACTGAACTTAATGGATGCCTCGTGAGGTTACAGATGCTATCAGTCATAAACTAGATGAAGGCAAGGGAGCTTTATTTGCTTGGAATTCCTTTTAGGACTAATTACTTGATATCTTTAAAATTGATTGCTTATGCTTTCAATTTCTGAGAGTGTTTTCCCATATTTAGGTGGAATGAACTTGATGCAGCTTTAGGGAAGGATGGGAGACACCTTTATTTTTGAGGCTTTTTGAGGAACTAAAAGGTTTCTCTCCCCTGGGATTTTCTCCCAGAGCTTTACTATTAGGAAACTTGGCCTAATTTTAGGGCTGGCCAAGCTGTCCAGCTGTCTGGCAACACTGGTCTGACACATTTTTCTTTTTGTCTAAATTAATTGAGAAATAGACAATTGTAAAGATAAAGTTCTGTTGACATGTCACAAGTCTTGGCCTAACATTGACAAAGCAGTTGGAGACACGAGGAGTGCCTCTTAAAAACAACCACCAAATTTAATTTCTGCCTGTTTGCTTTCAAACACTTTACAGCTGGGGGGTCAGTGAGAAACCAGCCTGACACAATAGACAGAACTCTTTGGACTGGTGGGAGAGACCTGCTGCTGATGTTAACATTAAACTGACCATGTCCTTTTTGTTGCTTTAGCTATGGTATTGAAGAATGTCCAATATTTTTTAATATAATACCAATGTATTTCAATATAATGTTGGGGGTAACCTTTGATTTTCGTTCATGGTCTGTATTAACAGTGCACTGAATGGATATGAGCTGATGAGCCAGGCCATCTCTCATGAGATGGCTCATTGTTTTATATAATTTTTATGTAAGATAAACCAGAAAGGTTCTGAACTCACCAAAATTTGCTGAGCTTGATTATTCAGTTTTAAGGGATATTTAAAGAGTTTTATGAATCAAGTTGGTTGTCAAGTAGCCTTGATGGCAGTTAATTTGTCTAGAAACATCCTTTTAAGGAGTAGATGTGTGTATAGTAGAAATATCAGCTGACTTAATCACAGATTAATATTAGTATGAGTCTACAAGGGAAAGAATAAAACTGGATTTGTTTATTTGTAATGCTCTTGGCATTTTTAGCAGCTGTGACCGTTTCCTTGTGACCATTGCATGCCCAGTCTTGAAGGAATTTTTGGTGCAAGTCAAGACAGAGTAATTTTAAGAGCAGTTTCTAACAATAGCATTACAGCTGCAGTCCCATACGGCTCCGAGATGAGACTCTTTCCTGCATTTTCCAAAATTTTGCAGAACGTGACCTTTTGACTTAAATTTCTGAAACTGGCACCATCTGGCAAAATGAAAGAGAATTTTGAACAGTTGCTCCCATTATTTTGGGTGACTGTTCAGTGCTGGGCAGGCTCTTTCACACATCAGGAATCTGCTTCATGGCCTTGTAAAACTAGAATTAAGTAATGAGAAAGATTAATGAGCTGTCTAAGCTGTGTGCTTTATTACTGTCAGTATTCCTTCATCTTTAGGCTAATTTGTGCAAAAATACAATCTATAAGGAAGATTTGGAGCATTTATTATTGGTGTTACTTCTCAGGTTTTCAAGTATAACCTTTTATTTACAGACGACTGTCGTGCGTCTCGCTTTTTATTTTGTTGATCCACACACACACTTTGGATTGCTGCTATTGTTTAATTCAGGGAATAAGTTATCATAATGGTCTTCTGGAGCTACTGCTGTTGCAGTTTATGGATTGTCTGTTAGGAGAGTAAATCCATCGTTTTTCTTCTGCTCTGCTGTTTTTTTTCTATGCTTCTGCACCACTTCTAAGACTCTGGGTTGCAAAATTCAAGCTGTAATATTTAAATTTACTTATCCTGCAAGTGAAATTACACCTTAAAAACATTGCATTTTATGTGCTCTGTAACATTTAAAAGTAAGTTTGGCAAGTGCACTTGAAGAGGGCTGCTGCTATGGTTGGCTTTATTTTTTTAGCCTTTGGGAGAAAATCAGTTAATAGTAAATTAGTTTGCTGATGTCTAAGGATTGAACAGCTGAGTTACTGTACCGCTATTATTGTGACCAGGGTTTTAGGGGTTGTCTTAATTTTCAGAAACCACTTGCTGTTTAACCTCAGCTGAAAAGCTTGGGATTGAATATGAAACTAGCAATTGTCTTTCTTATGGGAAGAAAGAGACTTCTGCTTGAATGAAGGCGTGAAATCAGAGTGACCTTGTGCTCCTGGTCCGAGAAACAGAGATGGGAATGAATTCTGTGGAGGAAATGAGAGTTGCAGGACTGCGAGCCACTCATTGCTCCGGCTGGAGAGGGATGTGTGGGTGCCACCCTGCCCTGGGCTGTGGGTGCCCACCCAGCTGCGACAGCTGGCTTTTTCTGGGGCTGGACAACTCCCTGTTCATCCCTTGGGAATGTGGTTTGCATCCCTTGTTTTTATTGTCATTGCCTGTCCAAGCCATGACGTGTGGTTTAACAGTCCCGTTTATTACCATGAGCAGTTTCAGTGTGGCTCGTGGTGAGGACTGTGTAATGTTGTATTTTGGGCTGGAAAATGTGATGCAATGTACAAAATATGGAGTAGACACTCCAGCCTACTAAAGTACATATATCTATTATATATATACACATGGGAGTGGGCACTGAAAATATTCTGAGGAAAGTGTGAATTCTTGCCTGTTTTGAGATGTGTTCTGGAATTATTTTAGGTCAAGTAACCAAAATCCATGATCTTGTGGAAAGCCGTGAGGTTAAGTGATATGAAAGGTTAGTGGGAAGCTTCTGGTCACATATATTCTTGACAGGTTAATGCACAGATGTGACCTGGATCCTTAGCTTTGCTTACCAAGGAGTAAGTTTCTGTTGCCCAGCCAGAAGGGCTGGTGGGGGAGGGAAAATAATTTGCTGTGTTTGATAATTTTGCTTAAAGTTTAAAGGGCTTTTAGCTTTATTTCCTTCTGCAGTAACTCTAATTTGAAGTAAATCCAAAGGCTTTTTATTTTGCTGACTCGTAAGGGATTTCTAAGCTGAAGAGGAAAGAAAGGCTGGAAGATCTAAAAGCATGAAATGCATCACTGGCTGATTCGTGACCTGTGGGTTGAAAGACTGATATATACTGAATATTTAGAGAAATAGGGCTGCCTGTTAGCTAAACAGCTGAGGGTTTTTTCCCCGTTTGGTTTTATATGTTAGAATACTTGCAAAATGCATTTTTATTGACATGCAGCTTCTATTGAGGTAGAAATGAATGGAAACAAAACATTTATTTTGCTTTGAATTTGTAGTATGTTTAGGGTAGCCCTGGGTGAACAGATACACTGTTGACTATTCTGGTGTCACACGTTTTTCTGGGGGCTGTGGCACTTTTGTCACCATGAAGGTGAGACTTCTTAGGAAAAGGTGGTTCCAGGCAGTTTGGCTGGTACTGGGAATATGGGGAGATGCCCTGGGATTAAGCTATCCATGGCATTTCAGAATTTGTGTGATGGCAGACATAAATTCGGTAAAGTGTGGAGAAAGGTCTGGGAATTAAACTCTGTGTCCTCTGAATATTTTGAATGGTATTGGCAAGAGGCTGGGTATTCATTTAATGTATTTTAAGTATCTCTGTAGCTAAGCAGATGATCTAACAGTATGATCCTGAATTTAGTTTCTAAAAAGTCAGTAAATTATAGAAAATATCTGCAGCATATTCCATAGGTTCATCTGACCTTCAGTACAAATATGGTTTTAGTGATGCTGTTTAAAATTCTTCACTGATGAGTTTGGGAAACAAGTTCAGATGTAATCATTTCTAGAAAGAGAAATTGAGAAGTGCTGTTTTTAATAACTATTTACAGTGATATGGTGAAAAGAAGGAAATTATTTTTCCTGACAGATTCTGATAGGAGAAAGAAAAGCTTAGCATTGGGATGTTTGTTTTTTTTTTAATCACCATGAAAAATTCCTTCCTGTTAATCTGATGGATGGATTACAGTTTGTCCTTGCATGGCCAGGTTGTACTCTCCATCAGAATTGGAGATTCCAACCCTCATTATATCATTTCTGTAATGCAAATGGTTATGTATAGAAGGAGATTTAATTAATCCCCTGCTGGTTGGTAGTATACCCTAAAGCAAACATAGTCACCAAAGGAAAAAAAAAATAAAACATGAGTGCATGGTACCAGGTCACTGTCTGTCAGTGGAATTTCATCATCTATGAAATATTAACTTATTAACTGAAATGTATTTACTCTTATAGCTGTAAAAATATTTGTCTATTGTCCCAACTGGTATGATAGTGAGCTACCTTGCAAGGGAGCCAAGGTCAAAGGCAATCTGAGGAATCATGCAGTCTGCTCTGGCAAAAATATGGAACATCCTGTGTGGCGATGGTTCTCATTTTAATTTGCAAGGACTCCATTTAAGCTGCCATCAGTGCGGGCTCCAGCATCCAACTTTGCCTGTGGGTCTGTGCCATATGCGCAGATACATATTCAAGGACAAATTACAAGACTGAGAGAAAGTGACAAATTTGAGTGATGGGTTCCTGTTTTTTCACACTTTTATAACATAACGTATCTGCTGGAACGATGTGGATTGTATTGTAGGTCAATGAAGAAATACATCTCCAGACTTTATTTCCGCTCCATATTGTGTGCACACACCTATGCAAAAAGCTAGCAGTCTTCCTGCTGCCTGAAACATCCCTGTTTTCAGATGCACGTTTCTGTATATAAAAAACCACAACTGAATATATTTTTCGGTATCTAAGTACTAAACAATATATTTTTGCAAAGAGAAAAAGGCTGTTATTTTTTCTCTTTTAGCCTCCTTGCTGCCTGTGAAAGGAAGATCTAGTCCTACTGTGAAACCTCATATGTAGCATGATATGGTGTCCAGCTGATTTTATAGCCTCATGACTGAGGTGATGAACTTAAGATAAAAGGAAATACAAGGAACACTTTTGAAGGCAGATATTTGAATCAGCTTTTTATAAATTCTGTGATGCTGAATTTCTTTCCCAAGGTTCCTTTTTAAACTACTTATCTGAAAATCTGCTGCTTCTTTTGTCATGTAGAGATCGAGTTGCATGTTTAATAATTTTGCCTTGAAATGTGGAACTGATACAAAAAAATAACTTTCAGAACAGTCTGTTCTTGTTATTTGGCTATTGCAAGATTTAATACACTCCTTATTTTTTAGGATCTGTGAAAGTAGTTCTTTATTTCCACTTCTGAAAGTTCTTTGTGAATAATGTGCACCAATATTTGAAAACGTTCTTATGCTATTTAGCACTTCATATAAATCAAATGTAAATGTAAGCCTCTGTTTTGAGGGTTATATTGTTGACCTAGAGAGCAGGTGGCATGGAGGCTGGCTGGAGTAATAATGGCAATATAAATACAGCTACTGGCAGCACAAGTGCTCAGGGAGGCAGATGTGCTGCTGGAAGGGGCAGTTTGGAATCTTGCAGGCTCATGCCTTGTTCTCATCAGAAGGGTGGTCTTAAATGAAAAATGTCCTTCAGGATAAACTAGCATATTGAAGGCATTACAGCTGCACCCTGTAAATAGTGTTTCAGACCAAGTAGTCACAGCTCAGCACTCTTTTATTAGTTATCTCACCTCTTAAAATGTGATTTATTTTTTCAGGATACATGGACGTGTAATGCCAAACTCCTTTGTGGTGTGAGTGGAAACCAGTTA
This sequence comes from Dryoscopus gambensis, assembly GCA_013389985.1. NCBI lineage: Eukaryota > Metazoa > Chordata > Aves > Passeriformes > Malaconotidae > Dryoscopus > Dryoscopus gambensis. The sequence goes on from WEIT01003539.1 coordinate 9,569, forward strand.
AATCACACCGCCTACCTCATAGTTTACTAACTGAAACATTTAATCTCTACTATAAATGATACTGTATATGATTCTGAGTAGACTTTAACCTTTGTAGGGTGCTTGTGAAATGCTGTTAGGCTTTTCTCTTACATTTTTCATAATTATTGAATCACTGTTTTTGTACTGCTACTTCCGATGTTTGAAACCACCCTGCCATTTTAAGATACAAACTCTCAGCTGGTCCCATTGCACACATTGAAGTGTTGAGCTGTCTTAAGACTCAGTTGAGTTTTGACCCTGTGAGTGTATCCCCATCTCTGGGAGGCATTTTCATTGTCCACTTGATCCCCTGGAGACGTGCAGTGATCTCCTGACAGTGGGCATCCTCAAATAGGAAATAGCTCAGCAGTTGTCTGTAGTCTGCTCCCTCCTTCCTTCCATCTCCGGGCGTTTTCTGTCTGGGATGAAACTTCACACAGAAACTCCCTGGTGATTTGGGAAAAGCAGATCTCATAATTACACTGCTCGTGGTTGTGTAATGTCCAGCTCTGGTGCTTTTGCCTTGGCCCCACCATTCATAGTCTGTTTGGGGGATTATAAGGGCTGTTAGCAGCTTTGGAGAGGCAGAAGAGGGCAAAGAGCTGGGAGGGTGCATTGTCATTTCTCCAGAGGACAGGGAAAGTGCTGCAGAGGCCACCAGGATGTGGTGGTCTGTGTGGCTGTTAGGGTTTGTGAAGGAGATTTTAAGACTAACATGAAATGAGGCATAGTGGAACAACAGGTATAAAAATTGATTGTTTTGATTGTGCTCTTTGTTGTCAAGACCACAGTGGTATTAAGTGTGAACTACTGCCTATTGATTCTATGGCTGCACTGTGTTTGTCAAGGTGGAGGTGCAGAATGAAGACAATTCCTACATGGATAGGATAATATTTCAATTGCATTGAGATGTCATCTGCTAGGACTTTCTTCCTTCCTTATTTGGAAACTCGGTTTCCAAGGGATGCTTTCAGGAACAAAGCCCCAGGCAGTCCTCCTTCTAACCTTGCATGCATTTAATCCTGAATTACCTACATTATAGGAAGTATTAAAGGTCATATTGTTTGAGTAAAACAAGCGTTCCGTAAAGGAAAGGATTTGTCTATTCCTGTTCCTGGACCATGTTTTTTGTGATGTATGTCTGGTAATTACAAGTCACAATTACCAGAGCTGTGCTGCTGCAAGGGAGTGTTCTCTCTTTAAATGACTTTTCAGCTCTAATGACTAGAGCAAAGCTTGTAAAAATGAACCCTAGAAGTTCAAAACCGAGAAGGTAGTTAGAGAGATTTAAAGGTCACTGTTTTGCTTTTTCATCCAGTACCATGAAATTCCAGAGCTTTATGCATATATTCTAAAAATTTCTGAGGCTGATTGTGTTGGAATAAACAGAAATACATCATTTGAATAGAGAAAGTGCCTTCTGCCAAGAGGGGCCGTCTTCTTTAAAAAGCATAAATTAAATACAGCTGCTCATATGATGAAAGAGATGTATATGCATGTCTAAGTAACATGCTACCTACACAAGCAGAATAATATATAATACCTGTATCTTACCTGTTGTTTTATTCATTTGCAGTGGCAAAAAGCAGTCCTTGCTACGTACGCTTCACAGTGGGAAAATAATTCTTTCTAACAAATGAGAGTGGAAGAAGTACCTTTTTTAGAATATAAACCATGCAACCTGTTATGGATGCTAATGATTTATTATCTTACGCACTTGAAGTGTTTTGATTAGATCTTGACAAGTTTGTCTGACGACAGGAATTTATTTCTCGATGCTGTAAGCTGTCAGCCTTGCGATAATTCACACATGGAATTTGCTCGGCACTGTTAAACTGTAATGAAATTTCAAATTACGGAGAACTCATACTTGAAAAGAATAACAGCATGTAAAAGTTATTTATTTATTTATTAGTTTTTAGTGACTGTAACTTTTTGGTATCTTTGAAAAACTTTAAGCCAAATCCCATGAGACTGATCAGACCAGTCTCGGCCTGGCAATAACATTGTTAGTCATGTCAGTCAGCAGAAACACTGTAGCTAAAGATGGAAAAGAGATTACCGTACCAGATTTCATGGATTTAATATTTTTTCCTATTGATTTTTTTTCCCAATATTCAGTGAGAACGCTGATACTTTTTTTTTTTTCGTAGAGGGGATGAGAAACACATCCCGTAGATCAGTACCCTGACAGCCACTTGGTATTGGCTGTGCTGGTGCTTGCTGGGCTCAGCCGAAGCGAAGCAGCCGGGGACGAGCTCAGCCCGTCCGAGTCCCGCCCGTGCCGATGTTTTGAGGATAAAACCGCACAATCCGGGACTGCGGCGGCGGCCGCGGCTGCCACCTGGCGGTGCCCGGCGGGAGCGCAGC
>WEIT01003543.1:1618-22678 GCA_013389985.1 Dryoscopus gambensis
TGTGAATGTTTAACCTATTTTTGTTTACTTGTTACATTTATTTTGATGTTTAACGCGTCCATTTGCAGCTGCTCTTTAGCAAACATTCAGCAGACAAATAAACACCATGTAGAACTAATCATGTAACAAACCTCCCAATATACCTTGGCATCTGGCAAGGTTAGTGCACCCCACAGCACAGGCACAGAATTCATTGATCCCGCTGGTGCTGATCCTGTGATGCTGCACCTCATGTGGGGCACTCCAGTTCCTTACCATTTCCTCACAGTTGATCTTACCTGCTTCAGTATTGTTTCTGTGCCACAAGTATTAATCCACCTTTTTTTTATTGTCCGGTTGTTTGAAATAAGAACCATATAAAGGCTAAAGTAAGAGACATGTTTTCTAACCTGATTTTGGCTTGCAGTTTGCTTTGCTTTGTCAGATCTGATACAAGTATTTTTCCTGAACTCTATTGTGTTTAAGTGTAGCCATTGCTTGTATTTTCCACTGTAAACTTGGATAGCCACTGTGAAACAAACCACAAAAAATGTGGATTTCATGACAAAATTGTAGACCGAGAATTTTAAAGTTCAGGAGTCATCTTGAGTACTTAACTAGCATTAATTGACATGCTGGAGTTCTAGATATTACTATATTGTCTGGTAACTCAGACACTTCTGTGCACGTACAGTACAATATGTTTGCTCCAAAACTAATCTGTGAAAAAACATCTGAAAAACTGGAAAAATAGGGTTGTAAAATGGATCTAAGTTATGAAATCTAAGTTTTACTTCAGAATTCAAAATTCATTGAGGCAAATATAACCTTCTCAGGACAAATAAACCTCTTAGAGAAATCATGCTTTTTAGAAAAGCACTGCCTTGAACAATATTATGCGGCTTCATGTACTTCATGGTTTTCATCTCCATGTGTTTAATAGTTAACAAGCTAACACAGATGAACAAAGGCTGATATGTGCTTTTTGACAACTTGGGATGAAGTGAGTGAAAAGCAGCATAATTCATATGAACAGCTTACAGGGAGACTTTAAGTGTTGTCATAGCTGTTAGCACTCAGCTGATCTCAAGAGTTATTTCACCCTAACTTCAAGGGCTGGATGCATTTTGTGTCAGACATTCTTCTTCTAGAAGTACCATGCAGGATAGTTGGGTTCTCAGAGGAAGTGAAATTAAAGTGTAAGTGGGGGAACAGCAGAGGAGCTTTTTGTTTACTAAATTTGTGATGTACAACTCCTGTATTTCTAATAATTCAATTCGTTAAACTGCTGGTCCCTTCTGGTAGTGCTACATTTTCTGAATCTTTATTTCATGCATAAGTTATCTTGTTTGCAGGTCATATTAGTTCCAGTCATCTTTCAGTTTATACTTGGAGCATGGATCTCTCTTAACTGGTTGATTAATCCCTTCTAAACTAAACTGACCAGAAGTTTGCTGTGATCTCCTGAGCACTTAAGCTTTTCTCTCTCTTCAGTTAGGGAAGCAGAGCCTGGCTTTTACCCTTTTATTCCCTAGCTTAATCAAATATACAAAGAAAAGCCAAGTAAGTGGTTACACTCACGCTAAGTGTATGCTGTTAACTGCTCCAGTACTTTTCCCAGTGCCCTGGCCTGTGTGGTTTTCTCTAAAGCTGCATTGTCAGAGTTCAAGTCATCAAAAATTGCTTCTATTTTTGCAGTTTCTACTGCAGGATGTGGTTCCTTAGCAATATGCAAGTTAAAGATGATTATAGTACTGTGCTTCTATTTCCATTATTTTACCCTTTCCTGCCAGTAGTCCTGGCCTTTGTGCGATTAGGGCCTCATTCTGCTCAAGATTAGTCACTCTTTTGTTGGTTAGTTTTCTTCATTAGAGTTGAGTAAGTTGCTTGGGGTGGAGAAATGTGTGGGGCAGAAGCAGGTGAGATTGAACTGCTATGGGACCTCTCACTGAGAGCACACTGATGTTATAACCATGGGAGAAACTATTCTGTTGTCGCATGACATATTTCAAGCTTAAGAAGTTTTGTAACAGCATCTTTCACTTTCACTGAAAACGACTCAATTATATTTGTACTGAGCAGTTTGGAGTTCCCAAATTTTGCTGAAAGACGAGTAAAAAGAACAATAATCAAGATACACAGATGGCAAAGCTGCAGTTTGAAGAAAGGAATTTAGCTGTTCCCTTTCTTGCCATGTTGTGAGCAATTTACTTTTTATAGCTTAGTATTCAGAACCATTATTCAAATAGCTGTGGGCATTTGCTTGTGGTATGTATTTTGCACATAGGCAATTGCATGCATCTGACAGCTCAGATTCGAAGCTGATATTTTTGATTGTTTAGGTCACCCAATGTATTTCCTTTCTCAGACTGAATGACTTTCATTTCTTTTGATTAAAGTTTCCTCAGTAAACGTTTGGTTCTTAAATTATCTATAAATAATTTTTTATACTTATAAAATTCCCTGTTAATCACTTGCTGACAATTGAAAATACAGCTAAGTATCCATAAACAATGGCCATGACTGACAGTCTGAGACAAATTTGAGCTAGTATTTGTAGGTAAAAAAGTAAAACAGATTTTCACTTGTCTCCACATTAAAGGGTGCTCTAGTGCTGCAGTGCATTTTTACGCAAACAATTTGGTTTTCTGTCCCAAACCGTTTTCTGTCCATGGAACATCTGTAGATTGTAATAATTTAGTCTGAACCTTTCATCTTAATATTGATTTAAGGTTAAAATATTACTGTTGTGGCAAATGGTATAAATCTTTGTTATGCAGTCTGTTACATGTGTGCCTTGTGCATCTTCACATCTGCTGCTGCAGAGCTATCTGATAATACCGAGCTCAGATATGAAAGGTGAGGAATGTCCTCAGTTCCTCCTGACTTCAGCTGGAGCTAACAGTACTCATGCTTTTGCAGACCACTGCAGGATGAGCAGTGCCATGCAAATCACCATTCTGTGTCTCACTGAAAGTCATCACTGCTTCCTTAATTTCATAGACTTTGAAGTAAAGAAAATTGTGGTAAGCTGTATAACAATGTACAAATGTACAATGTACAAATCTAAATTTATATACAGCTTTAAATTTGCGATTGGTAGGATAAAGAATTTCTAAAAAGGAAGAACCAAAATGCATATGCTATACTCTGCAGAAGCCATAACTACAGGCCTAAATTTTCACCTGTCTTGCAGAAAGCATTTTCTACTATTTAGTAAAAGTTTGGAAAACCTAATTAGACTAATGTTTCAATTTCATTCAAACAGATGGGTACATTCTGACATGTATGTCCAAGCAGGAGAGAATGCAAAGTCTCCATCTCATGATGACCTTCCCAATGAGATTTGGTCATACAAGCAATTCCTGAACTGTGGCCCTTAGTTGTCTGAGAACCTGGCAAACTGCTGCAGACTTATTTTCTACCATACGTGGATGAAAGCAAACACTCATTTTCCTATGGTATTTGATTTTGCTTGAAATTTTACTGTATGTTGATATTGAACCCTCTGTTTGTAGTAGTACTTGCAGGGCTAACATGGCTTAAAGAACCTTGTGGTAGAAAGGATCACTGTGTATTCTGTATAACATAGCAGACTTTTTTCTCCTTCAGGAAAGGTTTGTTCTTCATTTGTGTCTCATCAGCACAGGATGAGATGCACCCAGCTATGCAACTCTACCTATTACTCTACTCATTTTGAGGTTTGTTTGTGGAGTAAGGAACAAAGAAATGAAAAGTACTGGGCATAGCTAGTACTTTAAGAAATCATTAGAATATTTCATGTTGATTAGACCCAGAGTTGGAACAATTTTCAGAGGTTAAAGGAAATGTAATGACAATGTCTGAATTAAACATGGCTGTATTTGCTGGCATTGTTGCAGCAAATCGTTTACCACATTGCACTGCAAACAATGTTTGAGCATTATGGAAGAAATCAAGGGTTTAAGGAACAAGAGGAATGCCGGTCATGTTTGTATTCTGTGTGCTGGTTACTTTGAATACTATGCCCTATGTGGGTAGTGCATCTAGCCAGAACGGCAAGAATTAAAAGTTTTTCTAAGGAGGAAGAAGTGGAAGAAGAATATATGCCCAGCCTAAACATCTTATTTTAATGATGAATTGTAGTTAGAGGCTTGGTTATAATAAATCTTGTGTATAGGAATTCCTTTTATTGTTATTCAGTTTAAAGGTCATTCAGACTTTCTCTGCTGAATCTTTCTTTTCTTTTGTAAGTGTTTAAGACTAATCCACATATTACACCTTGTTATCGATAATCTCATTGTAGAGCTGATTCCACTGTTACAGTAGTGCAACTCGACTGATCTCTGCTTTACAGGTTTGTGCAGTGAGATCAGACCTGGGTCACTACTCAAAGTGTTGTTTCTCACTATGGTCCCTGACTTATTCAGTGAAGAATAAAATACTGCTAGTAGCCCTTTAGCATCTCTTTGGAGGGAGGTGCATTAATTCACCCTCTCTTTGTTCTTCCATTCTATTTGCAGGTAAGATCTGACAAAAGCATCTGAAACCAAATAGAGTTTACTTTTTTATAAAAGCTTTTTTAGGGTTTGTGACCTCGATTAGCTGTATCTTACAGAATATTGCTGGTAGCAGGGGTCTTAGACTTAGTCTTTTGGTACAATACACTGTGGTTCTGGAAAGTGCAAGAATAGGTGCGGAGATAGCCCTCTAGACCAGAAACTTTGTATTATAGAATTTTTTATTGAAATAATTCCCCAAAATTATTATTAAGAAATATCTTAATGTTTTCAGTAGCAAGAGGGGTTTTGTTTTGCTTTCCTTTTAGGAAAGATACTCTCCTTTACAATGACAATTAATTTTTTCTTATGTTTTGCTTAAAAGAGGAGCCCATGGACATGGGTTTCATATCAGATTCAACATTCTAGGAGTAAGCATTTAGATAAGTTCAGCAGGGATTCATTGGTAATTTTTTCCTTTATCTCAAATTTTGGCTTCTGTTTTGTCACCTGTGTTGTTATTTACCTGTCCTTGTTCCACTTCTGTAATTGAATTGACTTCAATGCCTCCTCATTTATATCCTTGCAAATGAGTATTGGGACAGACTTTGGGTTATTTTTTCATACGTTAGACTTCATTAAGCTCCCAAAAATTAGGATTATCTCCTCATTTTGCTCATTCGTTGTGTCTTTTCTGAAGCTGAGTAGCACTGAGCACTTAACTGAGCGTGTGGGAAGATGAGTAGCATGCTACTTCAATTGCAACGCAGACTGCAGTAGGAAACCCTTGCTTTGTCAGTCACTTTAAAAATTGGTTTGTAGAGCTATGTGCAACTGTAATTACTTTCAGTTTCTCAGCATGTAGTAAGCCTAGAAAATGTCATTTTTCTGGGCTCTCCTCATTTACGGAGCTGCCTTTCCTTCCGTTCCATCAGAAGGCGGCAGCTGTCTCCTCATGCGCGAGTCGCACGGGTTTGGCAATCCCGCCTTTCCCCGTCTGTCTCCTTGCCACCTGCTGGCAAAAGGTGGAAGCCTGCAGCACGTGGAAATCAGACTTCCTTTCCTTTCCTTTTAGGGAAAGACTCTCTCCTGCTTACATTGGGCCCAGTGGACCTCGTCCTACCTGTTTCCCAAAAAATCTAGGTTCTTTATCTCAAAGTAACTAAATTTAATATCCACAAGGATTTCCAGAGGGATTCAAAGCTGTTAATCCTTCAGTTTGAAAGGAGAAAAAAAAAAAAAGCTTTCCTAGCTCTTTTCTCAATATCAGCTTAAAATGGTTTTGTGTTCTATATTTGAGGGATAGTCTCTTTTTGCTGAAATAAAAAATAAACTTTACAGCTTTGTGCAATTTGTGTGTATTAGAAGCAAATATAAAGTTTGCTTCTAACAACTTCAAAGTTGTGCAATAAAGTGGTCACATTATACCTTTTCTGTTAATTTTTTTAATGTTACCACACAGTAGCAGCTGAAAAACATTGAGAGAGTTTCTCTGAATTGAAACAGACAACAGGGCTGCTGTGTAGGATACTGTATGCTGAATTTGGAGGTTTTTTTTTTCAATGGCAACCACCAGAATATTTTAAGTCTCATAACTATTTCTAAACTACTTTTAAATGCAGCCTTCAGTTCACCCTCAGTTCTTTAGAGTGTACTAGTGAGTCAGTTCCTTCACACAGTTGGAACAAATTCTCTAAATGTAGAATAACTGTTCCAGAATCTCTTGCGACATTTAAAAACTTGATGTTTGCAAAATTTTGTGGTTATTTTCTGTTTTTTTAACTACAGTATCCTATTGTTGTTTAATTTTAGCTGCTGTTCATAGAGGGAAATAAGCTATATTATTTTAATAAACTATTTGTTATACTACATGACTAAGACAAGCCTTATCACTTCCCTAAAGATGCTGTTACTAAGGCATTTATGGGATATACGTTAATGACTACCAGTAGTAAATATATACTTATCAGATGCAATGTAAAAATAAAGCATGATGCAGCTTCTCAATGCTTTCCTATAAGCAAGGCTGCATTCTTTGAAATTTGTAATATAATGAAATGTGTGGTAGAACTTTTGAGTTTGTGTATGTATAAATTCAAAGCATATGGGTATGCATACAAATATTCAAGCATACCTCCTTCAGTGAAAACTATTACTTCATCATATGCTCCAAAATGCTGCCTTTAGTTAATGCTGTTTTGCTGTTGGTTCTGTTATGATGCTTAATTTTTAATGAAATTTAAATGTAGGTTTCTTTATTCTTGGACTATTTCACATTGAATTCCTCAAGGAACTGTGCAAGGGCAACATTAGGCTTGCATTAGTGTTATTTTTCAGATCATGCACATTTTGCAGTCATTGAGGGTTCAAAGCCCATGACACTTTAAATAAGGTGGCCATTTAAATTGTAGACCTGAGAGCTTTTCAATTTTTAATGTTTGGTTTCTGACTAAGAAGATGCTGATATAATTTGAGTTATTGGATGGAACACAGTGAACCACTCATGATGAAACAGGTTTCACTGAGGTAACCTTGGCAGTGGGGCTGATGGGATTCATGCCAGTTAATCAGTCTAAGTATATGAAGTGGAATCCCCAGTTGTGTGCTGAAACCTGGACATTGGCTTTTTATAATTGTGTCCAAGAACAGATAACTGGATAACAATTATCAGATAGACAGGTTTTCTAATTACAAACGATTACTTCCAGAAGGACATTCATTCTTCCAAAGTATATAGCCACGCTGTTAATCTGTTACATTTGTTTGAACAAGGCTTTGGTGGCTTCTCAAAGTACTAAAAACATCTTCAGCTTGCAAAGTAACTTTGAAATTCCACAAACTGCTTAAGATGAAGCAATGCTACTGCTCGGAGGTAATTTTGCTTTCATTCCAACCATCTGATCATTCCAATCATTTCTCTCTCCCTTGCTCTATTTCTAACCAACTGTTAATGCACACAGTTCTCTCTGAACTGATTTACTATCTTTAGAAAGAGTGAACTGGCTGATCCTGGTATAAAAGGAGCTGGAGATTTAGAGCTTGTAGCGTGAATGAGGAGTTGCTTTCATCATGTGAAAATAGTGATACGGCCAATTTTTGAGTCATTTGTGTAATCAACAACCCCCTAAGAAGATGGTAGGATGATAAAACAGTATTCATGCTGCTCTTAAGGAGACACATATTAGATAAATCACCTCAAAATGAGCTTTCAGTAAATGCATACAATAACTGACAATGCTGCCACTACTTCATTTTGATATGGCAGGTCAGAGCCCATTGAAGGCAAGTGTTACGCTCTGTCACCTTAATTGTCTAATTACTCCTCACTAGCAAAATTAAATTTTTCTTGACTTCTGGAAAGCATTAAGGCAAAAAGAAGTTCTGTTTTTCTTTGTATTTGCTGAGGGTGGGATGAAAACAAACATACATGGTATACTGCAAGCATTGTGCACTGTACTTTCATTGGCTGTATTTTTCCAATATCCTTGTAAGTAATTTAAACTAGTGTAACACTAATCAAATGTCAGAACTGTCTAGTTCAGTGGAGCCCACTGAATTGAATACCTGTTAGTTAAGGGAATAGCTCTGCTGTTCATTTTCACTGTGACTGGCTGGAGAATGTTGACTACTTTCAGGCCAATATCAACTGCTAATTGGGCTTTTTATGTATGACAATGCAGTAAAACTCATCTTTGAATATGTTTGAAACACTCTTGGAAGTCAGTCCAGTTGCAACCTAAAGTAAATTTGAAAAGTGAGCTGAAATCTTACTCATTATTGAGCTGTATCCCAAAGAAAAAAGAATCTTACATTGCACAGAAAAGAACAGTATGTAAAGGTTAAAATGCCATTGTAGAAAACTAAGACTTGCATTTATTTGAGTTGCTGTGCTCTGGTTACTTTTTTGCAAGAGAAAACCAGTGGGCTTGGAGACAAAATAGTTAAAAACCACCAAGTTTTTCACAGGCGAGGAGACTGGAAAATAGTGAAAATACTATTTTTAGTTTCAAATGTGGGTGAATAAAAAAGTATGTGGTAATCTGAAAAGAAATAACTATCACAGATTGAGAAGGTACAATCTTGTTTCCCATTTCTCATATTGAGAGAAATCCATTTTGTTTTCAGTAATGCCCTTAAAATATATGAGTAAATTTATAATTAAATCTTGGAATTCTGTTACACGGTACTGAACAACTTGAGTCTCAAAATTTGAGGCTGTTCTGTGCCTATGAGAATTATTGTTCCATTGCAGTGGGGAGGGGTACAAAGAAGAGATCCCTAGTTTGCAGGACATGAACAGGATTTATAGGTCTTGAACTTTTCCTGCAATCACCTTTTCCTGAAGCATTTCGAGTTCCAGCTACTACTAGACATAAGTGCCTGTCCCAAACATGTTCGAATCATTCCTATGACAGTTATAAGCATCTCATTTTATGGCTATGTGCCATTTCATTCAACTGATTGACTTTTTCTCAACCCAAGCGATGAAAATAGTCTATAAAACTGCATTTTTGCAGAATGAATTTGAAAATTCATATATTTCTTTTCTTATATAATCTGATCTGACCCAATCCCATTCCTTCGTAATTATGTACGTATGCGAGTATACACTTATATTTGTTACATGTTTTTGTGTGTATGTAGTGTACATAAATTATGTAAGTATGCATTTATTTTCTTGCAAGTTATTAATGGCTTGTTTAGCATAGCAAAGTAAAAATGAAGAGAGAGTGTGATAGCTTTCTATATGGAGAAACTAGAAATGGAATAAACACCAAAGAAGAAAAGTTCTTTCAACTGAAAGATAATGTTGGTAAAGAGCAAAAGGACAATATGGCGACAAGGCAGTTCTGTCAGGTGCTTTGTAGAAGGCTACAAACTGCCAGTAGAGGGAGGCTTTGGAATGACATTGTTAGAGTAGTGGGAGTAAGGAAACCCTGCTAACTTTAATTGAGGACTGGATAAATTTGAGTAGGATAAGATTAAATTAGCCATAGATTAGACCTGTAACCTAAAAGGTCCTCTCTCAAGTCCCATGTCCCTAAATGAATAGCTTCCAGTGCTTCAATATTATGTGGATGTAATATTAAATTCACATTACATATTATACTGCTCTTAAATAAGTTGATTCAACATTGATATGACAATTTCTCTTTAAATTTTGTTGTTCAGCACATTTTTGTGAGATGAGAGAACTGCTAGAACTGCTCTGTAAAACTTCTGTGCAAGTTGCCATAGCAATTAAATTGGAGTCCTATGGTGTTCCTTTCTAAAGTCTTAATTCTGCTTGTGATTTAAAGTAACAAGCCAATATTTCATGCTTTATTCTCATTTTTCTGGCTTGTTAGAGAATAGATTCAGAAATTCTTGATTTCTTGTGTTCCTTGCCCTAAATGTGCTTAAATACAGCAAATGTTTTAATTTACACATTGTTTGGATTCTTTGTCTGTTTAGGTTGTTGGACAGCACAGAGCAGGGCCAATGATTTCCAAATATCTCTGACAACCTGGGGATGTGTTCCAGTACTTTTAACATTGTCCTTCAGTATGGCTCCATTTGGCAATACTTCTAAGCTGTATTTCTAATTAAAAATAATAATTGACAGCTCTTCTTTCCCCCTTTACTGTTGATCCTAACAATTATGAACTTGGGAAGAATTTACTAACAAAACTCTGCTTAGATCTTACTGTAGCTTTTCCCAGGGGCTTCAAATGAGCACAGAATAAAAGATAACTTTTCTTCTGGAGTGTTTTAAAATCATCTAAGAGACTGAGGGAGGGAGAAGGGAGAGTGATAAGGTCTTTATTCAGTATTTCTGCTGTAGTGACCGAGGGGGAGAAAGGCTTCCTTGGTTTAAGCCATCCTCTATCCCAGTTCATGCACCCTTGTTCATGGAGACATGGAGCCCTGTGTTATGTGGACAGTCACTGTGGTATAAATGGGAAATAAGCTACAACTGAGCATGGCCCAAAGAGACTGAAAGGAGAGTTAGTGGGAATTCAGACTTTTTGTTCTATGGAAAAATCCCCAGGAATTTCAGGAAGCTGTAGGAAGTTATGCTGTTTGGGATGAAAAAAAAAAAGAAATTATAAAGCTTTCCACAGAAAGAGAGTTCTAGAAAATTAATATTCTTGAAAGCCCTGTAAATACAACTTGTTATTTTCTTGTTAGTGAAGTGGAACTGACAGCTGTCCCCAGCTCCTGGGAGACATCTTGTGAAATCTCCTTGGATAAACAGATCCTTATAGCAAAACTGGTCCTGCAGATCCCATTCTTCCTAGATGAGCTGTCAGGAGAGTTGCCAGTGTTACAGCAGAACTTTGTTGAATGTACAATATTGTTTGAGGAAATTGTTTTTATGAATCAGTATTCTCCAATGAAAATCCATTCAATGAAAAAAATCTAGTTATAATTAATTCCCAGTTGTAATCAGAACTCTTCCTAAAGGCCATTCAAGAAATTTCTGTCAAGCTTGAGAAATGAAAGAAAAGCTTTTTGGGGTCCTTGCCTTATTGGCAAGACTAATTTTAAACTGCAGGATGTGAGAAAATAGCCGCTTCCCTTTGTATTCATAAGGTGATTAGTGATGACCTTGGTTAGAAAATGCATTTGATGGAAAACCTTTCCAATCTTGTGTGGTATGAAAGCAATATTAGGGTTTTTTTCCCAGTAATTTACTTGGTATACAGTTCTGCTTAGCAGTTGCCTATGGTGCTCCTCAGACTCTAAATGGGTTGTTCAGTTTCTCATTCCATAGGTTTTTGGTTGAGAGATTCTGTCTTTATAGATAACAGAGCTCTAACCTTGTTTTCTAATAAGCTACTGTTTGTAAGTCATAGCCTGATGTCTTCTGGAAAAGAGAAAGTATTTCATTTTGGATTTTGATTTGTAAGTTTTTCTTCTCATTGAAGTGAGAGCCTGTCTGGTGAAGAGGCTGCCTTTTCATATCTCAGATCTACATCTGTTTTCGGAATGGGTCAGATGGAAGTTGCTCTGATTTCCTTAGCTTCTGATATTGGCCTATGTGTTCTGGCATGTCTGTGGACCCCTTTTTGGCTGTGGAAAAATTGCTGCAGTTTGCTCTTTTCCCAAGCCAGGCAGAAATGACTTTTTTTTTTTTTTTCTGTTTTGAATCTCAGGAGCTTGACATGAGTGGCTTGTTTGGTTTCTGGCAGAAATACTTCCAGGTGTGGGCCTTTGCTATTAAGTCATATAAACTGAGCAACAGGGTAGGAAAGATGTGTTTTTCTTGGATGATGTCTTTAAAGAGGAAGGATAACTTGTACAAACCTCAGATTCTCAGCAAGAGTATCACGTGCTCTCCCCCTGCCTGAGAAAGCAGGTAGGAAAGGCACTGTGTTTTGGCTTTTGGAGGGCTTTCTTTCAAGGCTTTCAGCTCCAGCTGGGATTCTTGGAAATTAAGCTAAAGAAGCGAAAGTCTGTTGGTGTGGTGTGGTTGACCTTTGTAAAGTTAAAAATGGAAACCTTTTGTAAGGTCTGAAATGGAAACCCTTCACACTTACCTATTTCTAAACTTGTATGTTGTTGGGCTTTTTGGAGTTAACATGAATTTTATCTGTAAAAGTTATCTGGAGTGCATACGCAGTGTTTTTCTAGAGGCTTATGGTACAGATGTGTAGTGTTGTAAATATCAGTGATATGATTTTATATCAGTGATATAAAAATAAACAAGGAACAATTTCAAGAGAACCATATGTACGTTACTCTAGCAAGAATCATATGTATAGGATGGGTCCTGTTTTTACTGGTGGCATTTAGGAGAGAAATGGGCTCCAGCTGGAAGCGTGCAAGTAGTCATCTCAACGAGTTGTGTCTGACAATATTTGCTTTACAAATAAGGCACATGGTTCTTTTCTAGCGTTAATGGTGATGATCAGCAAAAAAAAAAAGGGGCAATTCAACTACTGATTTTTGTTTTGTTTTTTTTTTTTTTTTTAAGAATAAAAGCTGCTCTTTTCTGTCAGAATGAAGAAATTTTCCCATGGCAGTGCCAGAGAGAAATTCTTTTCTGAAATGTGGGAAGCAGCAGTCGCCAGCTCAAAACAGTGCTTGCATCATGTGGCCTCTGCTTTTGCCACGCATCTCAGAAGTGCCTATTCCTGACCTCATTCAGGGAATGGCTTAACAGCTTCCCCCAGTTTGGCCTAAGCATAGCTGGTGTTGCAGTCCCTGCCCTAGCAGGCCTTCAGCCAAGATATGGAATAAAAAAACTGGTCTGTAAAAGTGGAATACTCCATTAGCAGAAACCAGAATATGTAGTTACAAGATGTCTTCCCAAAATAACATTGTCTTTTAATGAAATACTTCTACTGAACAGAGAAAAATTCTTTGCATAAAGTTTGGTTTTGGAAGGGTCATAGACTGCTGAAGAGCCCAGATACCTGAGCACTGTGCACTGCACATGTGTACATGTTTATACATAGTTTTACAGGTGTGCCTATGTATGCACATACATACAAAACCAGATATAAATAATCATGTGTATATATTTAGGCATCATCCCAATCTGTTTTCCCAGACTTTTTCTGGGAAGGAGTGGGAACTGAGTACGATTATGATACTGATGGCTTGGAGGAACCATCTGTTGGCTCCAATCCATTTTGTAAACACTTTTGTATTGTTGCTGTGCCAAATGTAAAACATGTGTAAAGAGAGTGACAATTGATGCATTTACAGTAAGGGCATTCTTATGCGTAAACTCTGCCTACAGTTTAATTTTGAAATATAAGACAACGTCTCTGCAGTCAGCCAGTATAATTTTCTTAATCCAAATGAGAAATCATGTACTTGTCTATTTCTACAGACTGTCAAAGGGCAGCTGATACTGCAGCACAAGGCTGATGGAGCTGAGATGCATTATACTGGCTGAAGACCTTGTCTTCAGTTTGATGTCACGCCCAATGCTTGGGTTGTTGCTCACAAAATAACTCTTGTGCAAAGATGGAAGCTCCAAGAATGTCTCATGTAATAATCTTACGTACAAGCTTCTGAATTACTAGGGAGCATTCAGAACTACTCATGAGCTTACATTATTTTATTTGTATTCAAATGATACAGTTTATCTCTGCACTGTAGAGAGACCATTATAGTCAGTGCATTGGAAGTGACAATGAACACTGAATAATTTCCAAATAACTCTTCAATTAATAGGACAGTGACAAAAAATAATTTGGAAAATGCAAAAAACCCCCAGAAGCCTATTGCTATAATTGCATTTCAGAGGTAAGTGCAAGTCCTGCTTTTCAGAACAAAGGAGTAGGTGAACAACAAGAAGTAGCTTCCTAGAGCTAGACAAACCCTCTTTCAGCTACCACTACAGAAAACTTTTTTTTTCCTTTAGAATCCTGGAGCCTAGTGGTAATTGAGACTACACTTTTCTCTAGGACTCTTTCTTTTTCTCATTTTTCATGCTTTGTCTTATACCTTTGTTCACAATTCCAGTTGTGGATCAATTTTTCAATTACTCTTGCTGCATAAGGTGCCACACAATTTTCGTTTTGTAAAGAAATATTACGGTTTCATAGCATGAGAGCAGCAGTCTTAACTTCAGCACTCTTGCACATCACCCACAGTGGCAATGTATTTGTGCAGGAATTTCTCAGTAATGGTGAGACAGTGGAATGGGAGATCTGATTTTTTTGAGGGATTTGACTTGACTCATGTTAGACTGGAATGCCCTTCTGTATTTGAAGCCAAATCTTTGTTTTAAGGGAAAACCTGCTGGAGTCTGTGATGTGAAACACATGATCCAAAGCCATGTAGCTTGAAGAAGTAACACTTATTTGCAGGAGGCTTTGAGTCACGCACTTCGGTATCTTGGAAGGGTTAGAAACCTGGTGCAAATTCTTAATTTGGGATGTCTGGTTTTAATGGCTTCTTAAAATCTCCTTGGTCCTTCCTTTGTGCTACTGTAACTAAGTTGTGCTTTTCAGTGCACATTTTGTATGTATAGCATTATTTTTCCAAATGGAAGCTTAACATCAAGCCAGTGTTGCATTCTTCAATGCACAATATCATAATTATTACGCATTTTAAAGGTTTTTTCTGTGTTACTGCACAGTTCAGTAATGTGAAGATACAAATAGTTGTTGCAGGCTATAGAATCGGTGGTGATACACTACAGACAGCAGTGCCTTCAGCACCATGTGCCTCTGAAGTGCCTTATTGTTAGACTGGAACTGTCATCTCCGTCGAACAGCTATTTAACTGTGATTAACAGCCACTACTTGAGATGTGTTGTTCAAATATATCCTGTTGGACTTGTGACTGGCACTATTTATCCTAGATTAGCAAATCTATAGCAAAGCTGTCATGGCTGATTTAATAATTTTTCTCTCAGTGAAGCTTGTGCTCTTTTCAGTGAACAGAATCAGGTGTTTAATGATGTAGAATCTAGGAATGAGTAATTTGTAAGGCAAGTGACCTTGGAGGGCTAAAATAGTATGAGCTGTACAGTCTGCTTACTCTGTCAGAATACTAGGGGATTTTGTGATGGTGTACTCTACATGGTTGGTTCACAAGCTTGAAAGCCTTATCAGTATGCTTTATCTCCTGAGCAGAGTGAGGAGAGAATAAAAATGATACAAACGATGATGTACTCACAGCTGGCATTGAGAAGGGACTGAAGCAGTATCAATGGCCTGATCTGACAGGCTTCAAAAAGAGATAATATACTTGTTTGTTCTACTGCTTGGGCCTAAAGAAATCTTGATTTGTCATTCTATAGCAAAAAATGTGATCTTCCAGTGACCTGTTTTCAGAGAGTTTTAGTTCAGATTTTTGAAAGCCTATATTGGCAAAATGGATTGTATAATGACAGCCCCCAGATGCTGAGAACTGAAAATAGTAATGAATATTACCTTCTTTTTAAAGGCTGTCAGTTTCAAAGCAAAAGATATTATTTCTCTGTTCAAGTTGTTCAAAAAACGGCCATGCCTCATCATTTTCCATTACAGTAATTTATCCCACTTTTGCAAAGCTAAAGAACTTGCAATATGAAGAATGACTGCTTTCTATGAATTCTGAAGAGCAATGGACATTGTGGGTCTTACCATCTATGTGATAAAGGTGAATTTTCAAAGTTGGCTGGGAGATGGGAACACTATAGGAAACCTATTTGTTGTCTGGCGTGATCAGTCCACCAGGCCTGGTGGTTTAACCCATGCTGGCAACTAAGTACAGTGCAGGCACTTGGCCACCCACCCTTTTCCACCCCACCCACCACGGGGGGGTGAATCAGGAAAGAGGTGCAACTTGTGGGTTGAGATAAGTACAATTTAATATCTGAAACAAGTCAAAACTTAACCATTCTAATGATAATAATAATTGCAATGAAAAGGAGAGAGAGAAGAATAAAGTGATGCCCGACACAGTTGCTCACCACCTGCTGACTGATGCCCAGCCCATCCCCAAGCCATCAGACCCACTTGGCCAACCCCCACAGTTTCTAGACCAGGCATGATGTTCTATAGAATGGAATTTCCTTTTGAACAGTTTGGGTCAGCTGTCTCAGCGATGCTCCCTCCCAGCGTCCTGTGCAGCTCCTCTCAGGCAGAGCATGGGGAACTGAAATGTACTTCATTTGGGTAAGCACTACCTAGCAACAACCAAAACATCAGTGGGTTATCAATGTTATTGTCATACTGAGTTCAAAACACATCCCTGTGCCAGCTAAGAAGAAAATTAACTCTCTCCCAGCCAAAATCAGGATGCCTGTCCTAGTGGCTTGCCCTTCTAGTGACCGTTTAGGCTTTAATTTGAAAACTACAAATTGTAGCCTGCTTCTTCTCCATTCTTTCACATTGCAAGTAGGAAAACTTCAGCAGGCCAGATCCTTGTACAATACATGCTGTTGAACACAAACACTATAATTGTAAATGGGTCTATTAACTTGCAGGTCATAATCTGTGAAAAGTACAGGATTTCCCTGTTCCTCCCACATGTGTGTTATGTAAGGGTCAACAGTGATCAAGAGCTGTGGAACTTTTTCCTAAGGGCCAGTAAAGCTTTCAGCATCTAAGCATTGCTCGGATGAAAGTGGCTTCAGAACTGTCAGAAATAAGTCCCTATGTAAACGTCCTTATAAGTCACTTTCATGTAGGTTTATTCACTTTTGAAGCATTATAAATAATGCCAATTTAATGTCCATCTGGACACTAGGTTTTTGCCAACTGCTACCAGACCAGCTGCAAAATTCACTGACTACAAGCTTTGCAGCTGCCATGTACAGTCAGTGCCAAGAAGGAGCACACTGCAAATTCTCCTTCGAGTGCTTGGCTGGTATGCTGTGCTGGAAAACAGTACAGCACAAGGAGTGAAACATCAGACAGGGAAAGTAAAGCCTTATGTATGGGCATTCACCTTTGTTTTAAGAAGGCTGCTTGCAGGAGAGAAGCCAGCTGAGATCTAATCACCTTTGTTTGCAGTGGCCCTCGTGATTCCTGTTTACTTGTTTCCTATTGTAATGCATATTATGTGCACTTCGTGCTGCACATTTTAATAATAAGAGCTACAAAAATGCGTTGAATCTCTGCATACTTGTGATTTTGATGCTTCCATTTGGATGCTTTTGTTTTTCAGTTTTTTGTCTTCCCTGGCTTGTTGACTGCTTATCTGAATTAACTGGTAGACATTCTCTCTTAGGGACAGTTTCCTATCAACGTCTTCAGATTGTTTTGGCCTCTATGGTTTTGGATCTACCTGGCACTCTTAAATTTTGAGGACCTCCCCCCCCCCCNCCCCCCCCATTTCCTTGAGCAACTGGTCTGCTTTGTTTGTCACTCAGCATTTGTTAACTTTGATTTGTTTTTCCAACTGCTCAGCATTTTGGAATGCATGTCCCAGGAGACCTGAAGATGCTGATGAGGAGCCTAGGGCTAATGCTCTGTAAATTGAAACCCAGAGCTCATAGCAAAGGCGATTGAAACTCTGACAACAGGGGGAAATACAAGGTCTAAATTGAAGATGGATCTAAGATTATTGCAAGTTTTTTTCATTAAGAAGGTGTTCTTTACCTTCAGGGAGAGTCTATGCTTTTTGACCATTGATATTAAGTTGGCTAATATATTTAGATCTCTCCAAACACAAAGCCTATGCTTTGGACAACCACTGTATATATCAGTTTTATAAAGCAGTGTTCAGTTACACAAGAAATAGAACTTTCTGATAAAGAGCTTAGCTGGACAATGGTGGGTAACTTAAATTGAAGGCATCTGATATTCAGCCATGTTCCCAAGCTGCTTTAAGATTCAGGGCAGATTTTCAGCTGGTAAAAATCAGTGTCAGCTTTTTCTACTGTATTGGATCTATGCAGGTTAGCAGCAGCTGAGAAGCAAGGCCTTACTTTGTTGTCTTGGGGTGTGTCTCTGATGATTGTGCTGCTCTGTTCATGTCGTTCAGCAACCCTAGCACTTCACTTGGGAGTTTTCAAGAGCAGGAGGTGCAAGCACCTTGGTTATTTATTCTGTCTTCTTCCAGGCCTCAGTGCATGGTCTGATGGGAATTAGTCTTCTCTGCTACAGGAAAGAGCATCATAGTACATTAGTAGAGAGGCTTGCATAAATGTATATCCTTAACTATGAAATTCATAACTAGCCTCTTCAGCACTAAACTTCTTTAAAAGTCTGGATTCTGGGAAGTTGGTATGTTATTGGTGAGTGATTCATGGTTTTTCTTAATGTCAGTCACATACTTCATGAAAAGAGGGATTTTTATGAAGGGAGCTAGGCTAGGCTAGCATAAAGCTCTGGATATTTCAGGTTTTGTGTTCATCACTCAGTTGCAGTGCTCTGGCTTTTCATACACTAGTTATGGGGGCTACACTGAATCCCAGACTTGAGAAAATTAGGATCATTACCTCATGTTCATGGCTTGCCTCATTTCCACATTTTCTTTTTTTTTTTTTAGAAATGTATTAATAATTTCATCATGTAAATACTTTACTGTGCCACAGTACTATTAATCAAATTATTTTTGGTCTTATCTGGGTTTATTAATTTTAATAGACCCCTTATAGCCAGAGTTGCATCCTGAATGTTTATAATTGAATTAGATAAATATTTTATTTTACTCTGATAGCAGATTTCACTCAGAGAGCTCAGGTGTTTATGCAGTGTCAGTTGATAAGCAGACGTGTAGCACAAATCTGACTTTACCAATACACAAAGCAAGGGGAAACTATGGGAATAGTTGAGCTGTGTCAGTGTGAGTGCCCTCAGCTTTTTAAGTTCAGGATATGTTTGCCTGCTGTACTGAATGGGAACCCCAGTTCTGCCATGCAGGCTGAAGTATGTTGGCTTCTCATTTGTGTAAGCTCAGTGACGAGACCATATAAAGTATAGTCTGGGTAATACGAAATATGCATATCAAAATAGAAACCAACAGGCATAAGCAGAAGTGATCTATTGATACTTCAAAGAGTGCAATATGGAGGTATTAAGAAATAATTTCAGTCAAGGCAAATCTTTCATTAAGTCACTGTGAGCATAGCTGTAATGTTTAAGTGAGCAGAAAAAAGGAAGGTGGAAAAGATTTTTTTAATGCAAACTAACTTAGACTGTTACAGATGAACATAAGTCTCCCGCAATACATATTATATTTACCTATTGTTGTAACACAAGTGACTATGGAGAGGATGTTACTTTCTAAATAAGACATTATAAGATTTTAGTTCTTCTATTATAGTAATATTCTATTATAGTCAAGTAAAAACACCATATAGAAAATCAACAGAATTCTTTCAAAACTGAACTCAACCTGGAAGCATTTGTCCCAAGAGCTCAGTACTGGAGCTGGCTGCCTTTAAAGATTCAGAACTTCGGCTGCCTCCAGTTTCATGGCCTTCATGCTTGTCTGTCTAGTGTAAGTGGAGAATGAAATGTACTTTGGGCTGGTCATTCAAATAGTTCGTTAACTGAAGTTCAGTGACAAAACCACTAAACCATGGGATCTGTGCACACTGAGATTTTAAAAAGCCTTCTCATGTTTATGAGGGACTCAGCTAGCCCTAAGAACTGAAATTTCCCAGATGCATTCAGCTTGGCCCCATTTCCATTAAAATCCATTTTGTGACAACAGGTGCTAACATCAGCTTGTTGCTGGGTACAGCTAATTAGTTGGAGACACCCATCATGACGATTGGGTGAGTGTTGAAGTCCAGCCATGTGCCATTATGGCCTCTAATATGTGCCCTAGAGGACTTTATTGCAGCTGTGAAAATAGGACTTTTAAAATGTGAAGCTTATTTCTAAGAATTTACAATTAGTCAAAGATTGCTTTTGAAGAAAATACTGCAATATAAAATAGCTAATTGTGCAATATAAGCCATAAACACCTCAGGGAAGCTCTTAAAGGACACATTTAAAGCTGACTTCAGAAATTTGCTGGGCTTTTTTAAAGTATTCCTGCCTCTAGCAACACTTCTTTCAAAACTTGACAGGCAATGAGGGGACTGGAGATGGAACTTTGTTTCCATGAAAGGAAGTGGTAAATTCCCTCTGACTCTTACTGCTGGTCTGCTTTGAGAAAAACAAGGAGGTAGGGAGAAGGACTGACAGGTACTGGTGGAGCGGGGAATAGCTTTGGGAGCCTCAGGAGGCTCCCTTTTTATAACTTTGTAAAATGACTTTTATAAATTTATTCTCACATGGGCGAGGTGGTGAGGACAAAGCATGTATTTTTCACTGCTCATTTTTGGATCTAGATCTGTATGGCAATAGGACCAGAGATGATAATGAGATTGATATATAAATTTGAGGAAATATTGCCTTCATTACAATCATTGGTGAACCTGGCTCTTCACATCTGTAGAGCCAAGGCTTCACCTATTTAGTTCATGCAGTGTGTGTACCTTTGATCAACTTACTTAATGTCTGCCTGCAGCACACTCAAAATGGAACAATATTTATGCCAGTTCCATGAACTAGTTTTGCTGGCAACATGCTGTGCAACCAGTAGGTCGAAGATGTTACATTGTTTACATTGGGGAGATTCTGCCAAACAGGCGATCAATCTAAATTGGTGAATTCTGAAAGTGCTCAAGGTTACTTACTATTTTCCTCAATCTTTCTGTTCAGTAGAGTATATTGCAAAAATGAATCAAATTTTTTAACACGTGCCAGTTTTTAAAGTATTTCAAGGTTGACTTCACAGCTTCTGAAATATGTTTGCTAAAATTTTGCACTGCTTTCATTTTGTAGTTTTATTACTTTAAAGTTTGTTAATTTTATATATTATTCCTTAACTACAGTAGGCTTTTAAAGTATGTTTCAAATTTATTCAAAACTGCTTTTCAGCTTTTGGGTTCTGTTAGCAGTGAATGAACATTTTTGGACCAAATTTATTCTGTTTTCATGTAATATATGAAAAAATAGCACTTCTACATCAAGTAATTTTTATGATACTGAAATACAATGGGCAAAAACATATTTTGAAAGTGTTGACTGACATGGCTCTTTTCATGGAAAATCCTGTTCACTGTGGTGTGCCAAAGTGGTTGCTTTGACCTGAACTGCTTTTCAGGTGGTCAGTGTGGCTCCTCATGGGCACTTGTACGATCAAGGCATTCCCTGGTGAAGCAATTCTT
>WEIT01003549.1:686-13257 GCA_013389985.1 Dryoscopus gambensis
ACTGTAGTGAGGACAGAGATCTCTGGGAGTATGTAATGGACCTAATGCATCAAATGTAATGGTGTGAGTGATCTCATACAATTATTTCCAAGGGGTGTTGAGTCCACATGCTACAGCATTAGTGTGCAGATGCCACAAGAAACCTGAGACTATAATTTCCACATCCAATTCACATAATGGATATGGAAATAGAAGTAATTTCAGATAGTAGATAGATATCCCAAGCCAATAAAAAACATATATAGCTCAATTTCCTCTTCAGCACTATAACAGAAGGTAAACAGCCATTCAGATTCTGTGCAGTCCTCACTTGGCTCTGGACACATGCAGTGTTATACCTTTGAAAGAATTAGAAATTGTGCAATGTGAAAGGGATCCTTTTAAACTCAAAAAAACCCCCTAAAAAACAAAACCAAGAAAGCCTGGCTTTTTATGCCTATTGTGATCTTAAAGTTCATTATTTACCCTGAGAGGGGGGCACTTTGATAAAATATTTCCTTTTGGGCTTGCAAACTCAGTGAGAGCCTAACACCGTTTTCGACAGAAGCACAACAGAAGCAATGGTTAGAAATCTTCTGACCTGTACAACCAAAAAATACCTTGTTTATTGAAGCAAACAAGTTTCCATTTATATTTTTACTTGACCCAAGATTGTAAAGTCTTATTTCATGTGGATAAAATATGTCTCTGCTTCACTTTTTCCTGTTGGTGCAGTTTTGTATCCCTTTAGCAGAAGGGTTTGTGTGTGTGTATGTAAAGGAATATTAACAGCTGGGTGCTTTCTTTATACTGACAGTTTGGGATAATGATGAAATTCCACACCTATGGATGGATTTTTAATGAGTTAGTAAAATGTGCAGGAGAAATTTAGCTTCCATATACTTTGTAAGCATAAAAGGGTTGAATTTTTCTGCCTACATTTATCTTTTTGCTGCTGTTTGTCTCTCTTGGCCAAACATTATGGATTGCAAATTGCTCAGGGCAGGTACAGTGCAGGGAGGCACAACTTTTGGTCTGTCAGTATGTCCACAATAAATATACTTCATGAGAGCAGCAGAAATGTTCAAAGACTTCAATATTTGTTTCAAATTAGTGAATATAGGTCATGTTCTTAGAAAAGCTCTATTTTCAAGTATTAAATAAATGTTTACAAAAACAAGTATTATTTTATAACCAGTTAGCGGGTTCTTAGTGAGATTTGAATAGTAACTGAGCAGGTAAGGACANATATAGATTATAATGTATATTGCATTTGTAAAATTGTAATAATTTCAACTGTACAATTTTTCTGTGTTCACAAGAACCTGTTATAGCACTAGTTACTGGTTTATGCTGCTGCTAACTTGAACATACATTTTACATAAAACCCCTTTAATTAGAAAACTGAAATTCTCATATGTTTATGAGAAAATCATATTTGAGTTTGGTCATTCTTCTCTTCCAGCTTTGTGTATACACGCAGAGTAGGGTGTGTGTGATACAACTATGAGTGATTAAAACCTCAGACTGAAGTTTGCAGCTCACTCTGAAATTGTGCAATTTGTTGCTTTCTTGTTGACTGGCAGTTGGATTTTAATGAAGATGAGGAGAGGACTTTTTTATTATTGTTTGTTTCTTTGGAAAACAGTGATCAGAAGTGAAACTGTTATTTTTGATAACAAATCTGTTATTTTTGATAAAATTTTAATTTTGGGATGTAAAGTTTATTTAAAATACAAAGGTCAAAAGAGTAGATCCAAGATGCAGGAGGAGCTATATCAATGAGCATCCTCTTCCTCTGTAGCCATTATCTTTTAGGTCTCTTTCTTGATCAGAAATATTTAATAACTCCCCTAAATTTGAACTCATTCTAAAAAACCAAAATTCCCACTCTCCAACTGTTAAATTTCCTAAATTCCATACCATATATATTCTCATCCTCATCTGGATTTGATTTGCATTGGTGGTGGTTGTTTTGGATATTTTGATCCTTTTCTTGCTAATGTAGTGTAGCGCTAGAGAGCCCTCCTTAACACTTAAGAAATTTGTTTTAGAGAAAGCAGAAGATTCTCACTTTTTAACACAGAAGAAATTTCAGATCAGTTTATCAACATGTTCTTCTTTCAGATAGCCTATATAAAAAAAATATTCAGATGATATTTCAGAAATTTGATTTCTGGAAATGATTAAGCCTTAAAGTCTTGAAGTTCAGATTAGGTGGGATGAAAGTTTCCCATGTTCCTTGAGTTTATGGACTAGAATCAAAGTTCTGTGTTCTGTATGTTTACAGTTTGCACTGGGGATAAGCAAGTTAAAAAGATATATTTTATGCTGTAAAATTTTGTTCTACTTTCTTGTAATTTGCACAGTTTTGAAGAGTTATTGAACATCAATCCTCTAATGTTTTAAAATATGGTTTGTAAATTCACACATACAGATTTATTTATGTCAAGTCTTTGAAATATAGAACCTTTCTTAAAATACTAAGTCAAGAAAAAAACCAGCTTTTCCCTCATCCATCTCTGTGGACTGATGCAATAGGGAATTATGCATCTCCATCTGATTGTCATAGTTATATATTTTGGATCAAGGAAAAACATGCACTGTATGACAGCTTCTTTATAAGCATTGTGAACAAATAATAAGATTTTGTTCTGTATCATGCAAAGATAAACTCTACTTGATCATACTAATACAAATCACTTGTTAAAGCAACTGTATTCCAGTTCAAAACAGGTGCAACCGATCGAACACTGGTTTAGATCCATTGACTGCATAAAGCCTTGCAAAAATACTTTCATTCAGTTCATGCAGAGTAATGTTCATGTCATCCTTTTTGTGCGCAGTGTATGAAATGTGTACTGTTAACACTGTACCACTGATTTTTCTGAAGGGAACTTGCCATTGCTCGAAAAGCAGCTATGCTGAAGAAAGGAGCCACAATTCCTTCCTTCTCGTTTCCTTAGCTTACTACGGAGAGGCTGAGCATGCAGCATTTCTGCCGTTGGGAAATAAAGTCTTCCTCACTGCAGAAGTGCACTACTTGTTCTTATGGGCGTTTAGTATTTTATGACTTCATCTCAGCTTCTTCATTACTTATAAATCACTGACACTTCATACTTAAGCAATTAAAACAAGTAACAATTAGCTTATTACCCCCATGATCCACTGCAAAATAATTGCACTAGAGAATTCATTTAACATAATAAAATGAAGAACATTAGAAATCATTTTGTGCAGAGCCAGCACTAGTTTGACAATAAGCTTTATGGTGGTTGAGTACCTTATGCTCTACTAAAAGCAAATAGATTTTCCATTACTGCAAGCCACTCACATAAAGCCAGCAGGGCAAATTGTGATCTTAAGTAAAGAGTAAATAATCACACTGGCAGAATGTCTCCCTTCAAGTTAAAAAAATACAACTCGTTGCTTTTATCTTTCTTTCTTTTACATTTTTGAAGGCACAGAATTATTAGGTGCACTAGAAGTACATTTAGGTGTACTAAGAGAATGTACTTCCTCTTAAAAAAGTAAAAAAGTTATAAAAGTAGATCAGCAGTGCCAACTCTCTTAAAATTCATTATAGGCCAGTCATGTGCACAATAATAAATTGAAGGTTCTGAGAATGACAAGCTGGCATTTATCAATATCTGATTTCACAAGGCCTTTTCTTAGGTGCTGCAAAAACATGTAGATGAAATCCTGCCATATTTCACCCAAGTTAAGACCTAAATAAAATCCTAGTGAAGTGATTAGTATCTTTCTCAGTGGCTTTTCTCTTAGTGGCTTTCTCAGTGGGTAGTATCTTCTCTCTTCTTGAATGCAATGCTGGCTCAGTATTGTGTCATGGGAAACCATTAGCCAAGTGTCTTAGGAGACAGAGTAAACTGCCTGTAGTGGCTGTTTATTCTACTGACCTCTACATTCCCCTAAGCTTTTTACCTTCTCAAATCTAATACCTCTCATTTCTTCAAATATTACTACATTTTCTATGTCTTTTCAGATACTTCACTGAAATAAGTTTATAATTTCCATTTCTTTTTTTCCTGTGATTTTGTTTATGATTTTTCCATAGCATTGACAGATCTGACCCTTGCAAATTCCTTCTTAGAGATGGTGTTTTCAGAGACCTTCGGAATTGGCCATTTTGAAATCTACCATTTTACTTACATTTGGAAGCAGAATCCTACTCAGTAGAACTCCTTGCTGTTCCTTCCCAAAAATGTGTGCATCTTGGAACTGATTGCCTTTTTAAATGATTTATTTAACATTTAGTCTGCTTGATATGGAATTTATGTTCTTATTGCAAGTCAAATGGGAACTGTTTCTGCCAATTTCTTCAGGGAAGTAAGACATCAGAAGCCCTTTGCTTCTATTCTCATGCACTGACGTTTTGGGACAGAGCCTGCTGCTATTTTACTTCCAATAAAAGGGCACAAAATTATGCAGTAAGACAAGGCAAGTGTGCAGTTGAGCTAATAGGAGATGAAAATGAACTGCTCCAAGAAGAATGCCAGTAGAGTTCACTGCCTTCTCTGGTGACTCGCAGGGAGTCAGAGGCTGAATTGTGATTCTATTTCAGAAAAAGTGCAGTAGCAGTTTAGGAGAAGGGAGACTTCCATGTGGCATAGCATCAGGTCTGGCTAGAATTGTATCCTATGTATCCCTTCCTTCCTAAACACACAGTTCCCAACATGTTTGAGTGTTAGTTGCCTGAAAATTTTGCTCCAAATCTGTTATTTCTTTCAGTTTATGTTGTTTTATTTCCCCACCAGACAACTAAAATTAGTTTGAGAGGAAATTTAAATCAGTGCTCTAACCAGCACTGTCCTACTATATAAAGTGACAGTACCAGTGCAGAAGTAATGATAAAAAAGAATTCTAAAAGCATGATTGGAATTAGTGGAGAGTTTATTGTAAAGCCTAAATTAAAGCATGTTGTGTGAAGTGTGTTTTGAACGGTTACATTCTGAATGTTTATATCTTGAAGAAAAACACACCAAACAATTATTCAATAAGCAAGACACTTAAACTCATTTAGTGATTATTACTGACATGAAGGTAAAAGAACATAAATGCAGAATTTGAATATGTTATTTCTGTTAGGATCATTTGTTCAGCTTTTTAGAATACATAAGGTAAGTTACTCAACAATACTAGGAAGTCAAAACCATATTAAAAAGAAGTAATGCCCTTTCCATTGCCTTTTATTGCTCTTTCTATTTGGAAGAAAGAACATTTAACCTCAGTGTTAGCAGTGATGGTAGTGGTACAGCATAATCTTTCAGAGGAAGCCTACAAAAAGCCATTTAAAAATATGACAAGTAAATAATACATAATTAGTCAAGGTTTTGGCATTTAGTGATGTAAAAAAATAATGAACCTTTCAATTTGAAGAAAGCATTGAGAAATTATTCTAGTTCTTTCTACAACGTATTAGCTTTAGAAAAACTTTTGTAAGTACTTGTGTTGGTTTTGTATGGCCTGGTTTTTGGTAGCAGGGCGGCCACAGAGATGCCTTCTGTGAGAAGCTGCTGGAAACTTCCACCATGTCCAGCAGAGACAATGGCTGATGGCTCTGAAGATGGATATGCTGCTGGCCAGAACTGGGCCAGTGAAAGGCTGGTAATGCCTCTGTGACAACACATTTAAGAAGAAAATCAAAACAAAGTGGGGGCAGTCTTAATTGCAGCCAGAGAAGAGGAGGAGGTGAGAACATGTGAGGAAAACAACATGGAGACACCAAGGCCAGTGGAGAAGGAGGGGCAGGAGGTGCTCCAGGCGCCGGAGCCGAGGTTCCTCTGCAGGCCGTGGTGCAGCCCATGGGGAAGCAGCTGTGCCCCTGCAGCCCCTGGGCCCACGGGGGATGCAGAGATCCACCCGCAGCCCTGGGGGAGGTGCCCGTGCCGGAGCGGGTGGGTGCCTGGAGGAGGCCGGGATCCAGTGGGAGACCCGGTGGGGAGAGGGGGCCCTGCTCCCAGGCTGGAGCAGCCTGGCCTTGGAGGGACTGCACCCCGTGGGGAGAGACCCAGGGCACAGCAGTTTTGGGAGGGCTGTGTGCCCGTGGGAGGGACTTACGTTCCAGTAGTTTTGGGAGGACTGCTGCTTGTGAGATTGAAACCACGCTGGAGAAGTTCACGGAGAACTGTCTCCCGTGGGAGGGACCCCACGGCGTAGCAGGGGAAGGACTCCTCTCCCTGAGCTGTGGAAGAGAATCTCAGTGATGAGCTGACCAAAAACCCCCATGCCCTGTCTCCCTGCGCTGTCGGT
Source organism: Dryoscopus gambensis (assembly GCA_013389985.1). Lineage (NCBI taxonomy): Eukaryota > Metazoa > Chordata > Aves > Passeriformes > Malaconotidae > Dryoscopus > Dryoscopus gambensis. The sequence goes on from WEIT01003549.1 coordinate 6,936, forward strand.
GGGAAGGAGGGAGGGGTTGGGGGAAGAAAAGGTGTTTTAAGGGCTTATTTTACTTCTCATTATCCTCCTCTGATTTTGTTAGTACTAAACTCACTTTGTATCTCTTAAGTTGAGCCTGTTTTGTCCTTGGAGTGATTTCTCCTGGTCCTTATCTCAACTCATGGACTCTTCATTAAATTTTCCTCTCCTCTGCCCAGCTGTGGCAGGGGAGGGTGAGTGAGTGACTTCCGTGGGTGCCTGGCATTTGGTCAGTGTCAGACCATGACAGTACTGTACAGGAAAGTTGCATATTTATTCCTTTTCAGCCTGCCTTTATTTCTGGTATTCGTCAAAGAAATTCTTTGTGAGGATAAATTACAACATATTATTGAAATACTTCCTGTTTTATGAAAGTGGCAGTAAGTTTGTCTCCTTACTGGCAGAGCTCCCATTAGGGTGAGCCTGATCTAATTTTCCCACCTCCTGAGCTGCTGTTCTTGTGTTTGAAGTGCAGGTGGTTTCCCTCTCCATCAGTTGTGTCTTGGAGCACTGTTCATTAACAGGGTCTCAATGGAGCTGTATCCTTGGATAATCCCTGGATTATCTAACCCATTTTAATTTTAGATGAAATACTGATGTTCTTTTCCCTCTGGATGATGACTTTAATGGGAATTGGTTACCAAACAGTCATTTTGAAACAGAAGTGTTGGGATTTTTGTTGGTTTGTTTCTGTTCTGTTCTTGTTCTGTTGTTTGGGTTCTGTTAATGAAAAATATTATAGAAACCAGCAGAATAAATTTCCTAGATTTCTTCTAAAATTTATCTGTCCCTGCTAATGAGAAGACTCAGTTCTGAAGAATCACAACCAGACCATCTTTCCTTATGAGAACATCTCCCTGCATAATTTCAGAAAAATAACTCCATTTTGGGTCTAGTAAAAAATTAACTTTAGCTCCTTCAGTTTCCCTTGATCTGTCCTCCTCCCACAGATTCATGGACCTGCAAAAGTCAAATAGCTTTCTTAAAGAACTAACTAGTAGTTATCTGAGTCACAGAAAATATCTGAAATGATTTATTTAGATTACATTATACTTTGAATTGTGATATTTCTGTCTTCAATCACATATCAAGCTTTAATGAACAATTATACATTTCCTCTGAAATATTCTGGATTTGGAGTTAATTTGTATTTACCACTGTCAGTATATGAGTTCTAGCGGCAACATTTTTACCGAGCAACCTTTTGGAAATGTAGGTTTGGATTCTTCATTGATTTAGAGTATCTTAAAGGTTTTATCCTCACTGATAAATGAGCAATAGAGATTCCAGGAACGTATTTATTATTGGTTTGTTTTACAGCTTTCTGAACAATGTCAGTGAGTGAGCAGCATATATCAAGTGATTGAATTAGGCATTTATTCTGAATATATATATATAACTGCATTAATCAAACCCACAATTCTGCACTGAACCTTCTCATCTCCCTAGTATTCCATAGATGTTGGTAAAAAAAATCTTCCTATTTTTGCATTTGTCTTGCAAAAGTGATGATGGAAGGTACTCTGACAAAAACAGTTCTAAATACCAGCCTGTCTTCCTGTAGTAATAAATAATATTCGAATAAAGACACTGATTTCCAAGTACAAGGTGCTCATTATAAATATTTAAAATAAACATAATAATTTATTATTTGACAGTGACATATATAAGTGGTCATATTTGATACAGACAGTATAATCACTTAGTTATTCTACAAAGCATATATATAGAGAAGCAGGCCAATCATCTCATTTCTTCTTTTATGTGTTTTTAATAATAAGACTTTCTCAATCAATTCTAAAAAAAGCTCCTAAGCCAGCTGGAAAGTGTAATTGCCAAGGAGTGTGTTTCATCCCATTGTCCAGGTTGTAAATAAGGACATTAAACAGTGTTGGCATGAGTGAGTGACAGCAGTCATCAATTGCCTTTTCTACCCCTGCAAAGCTGACCCTTCCAGCCCGAGAGCCCAGCCAGTTTGCCATCCACTGTGTCATCCATTTGTCCTGTCCATGTCTCCCCAGTGTGGCCGCAGGGAGTCTCTGGGGCATTTTGACTTCAGCAGGGCCCTTGGAACTTCACAGCAGCCACTGGACCACAGCATCTCTCAGGCTGGAGGAGTCTGGTTCCTCTCAGTGCTAGCCCTGCTTCCCCCAGCAATACTTTGGTGGCAGCCTGTTGTTCTAATTGAATGTCTGAACAGAAGAGTACTAGAGAGGTTTGGGATGTTTCAAGGCTTCCTCAAGGAGCTGTGCTCAGATCTGCAAAGGCAAAAGGATCAGACAAGGTAATTCTGAGTGAAGATTTGGATCTCTGGGTGAAGTCTGAATACCGTCCCCTTAGGCCACTGTGTGGTATAGGCATAAGAAACCCTAAGAATAAACGTGATGAATTTAATAAAACTGTTCAAACAGACATGCTGCAATTAACAGAGCAGGGATTTTCCCCCTACATTTTTCAATTTCCTAAGTAATCTCCTATTTTATTCTGAAGCATCGAATTTGCCTAGAAATGTTATCTTTTCCAAAGAGACTACGAGGATATCTTCAATTATACCAGCATATATTACCACTGTTCCCATTCAAACTAGTTACAGAAGAATTTGCATGCATTTCCAAAGTTAGAATAGTTTTTCTGTTCTTTTTACAAGATCTGCTACTGCACTGATGTTTCTTCAACCCTGAATTCTCTTTTTCCCAAGTTAGGTGGTTACGAATATTTAAAATATAAGTACAATACTTTAAACTTTTTAGACCATGCAGTACTGTAAACTCCAGGATGGATTTTAGTCTGAGCTCTCTACTTCGTGCTTCAACAGTGTGTAGTTTAGCAAGGATCTAATAATGCATAACAATGTTATACAAAATTAATGTAATAAACCTTGGAGCAAATTGTCCTGCCTATGTACAATTAAGAAGCAGAAGCCTCCAGAATTTTAATGCTGTTGGAAATGAGGGATTTGTAAATGGGTTGTTAGCTTTACCTTAAGTTCCCTATGAGCCTCCTGATTTATAATATATATGTTTTAAAAAAACCCAAACCCACCAGCAACTACGCATTTAACCAAACTATAACAGGAATAACTAATGTGATAAAGGATGATAAAGGCAGTTATTGAACCTGTCATAATTTCCTTCTTAGATGATTGGGGTTTTGGGTTTTTTTTTACTTGTTTATTGGTTGAGGTTACTGAAGTGTGGTCTGTGTAGATCTTTTGGTAAAAACATTCAGTGTTTAGATATTTATCATGGAGAGGCACACACTCAGCTGAGGGGTATTAATGTTATTTTGAAACAAATTGCAAATACAGTCATGGAAAGAGGTATATGTGCTTTTGTATTTGCTCTATCAATGAGGCCTTCTTATGCATTCTCAATCAATAGTTATGCAGCAACTCAAGCACATCCAGTGCATTTATTTGTCATATGATCATAAGAAATGAAATTGAGAGAATTCTGAAAAAACCCTAACCCTGTAACTGTACATGTGTAATAATATATTTGAAAAAGTGAGCAAGGATACTCTTTAAATAACACATTTTCTTCTGAGGATTTTATTTCCTAATAATATTTGTAAAAGGGGTGACAATTGGCAAAATGTATAGGTGTGTCTAGTAACTTTAATTGTCCTGTGCATCTTCTGAGGTCTGCATCCTGTTTCTCAAGGAAAAGGATGTGTAAGATCCTTTTAAAATTATCTTCTTTTGAGGATTCAGAGAGAGCAGAACCAACCCCCTTGCTCCACTATGTGTTCACTTACCTGAACAACTTTTGGACATACTAACTTTTGAAATTGGCAGTTACTACCTATCCTGCCACCTTTGAACAACTTTGACCTTTGCAATTCGTATTAGGAAGCATCATGACTACAGCTGACTGGTATTAATTTTCCTGAGAAATATTTTTCAGAAGAAAAAATATTAGAAAAAATCCCACGTGGGATGGGATGGGATGGCCACTTCAGGAAACAGAATGAGAAAACTTAATCACAGTTTATGTTTCTACCGCAGTAACTCTGGCAGGTTCTCATGTGAAAATCTGATGGCATTGTTCATACTGGGAATACTGGTGAATATCAGTGTGTTAGATATTTTGTGACTGTAAATAATGAATCTCTTAGCAACTAATGAAGCATTTAGCAGCTTCTTGTATGGGAGTAAAGGACTGCCACAAAGCCTGCCATGAAATCTCCACAGAAGAACTTCTTCCAGGGGAAGAGGGCAACAGTGAGCAACTGTGGCAAATGTTAACATATAATTTTTTCCAATAAGAAATCTTTTTTCTCTTGTATTTTTTTTCTTCTTAGAGTGATACATAAGGAAAAGTATGCTCATAAAAGTTATATTGAATAATCTACATGAATGAAATTCAGCTAGAAATAGCAAACAGTAAGTTGCCTTAGCACCTTCCCCTCAATTTTAAAATGCCATGTTCATTGTGGAATATGAGAAATTAATAAAAAATGTTACTTTATACTCTTAACTGGCATTTCCATTTAGAATGATTTTTGCTTGTCCAAAAAACAACCCCAAACAAACAACCCCTCCCCGAAAAAAAACCTAAACAAAAATCAAAAAACTGCCAGTACATTACTCCTTCAGGGGCAAAGAACAGTGGTGCTTCCTTCCTTTTAATGAGGTTTAGATGACAGGCCTCAAGAAACCCTTGCTCTTCCAGTTCAGTACAATGCTGAACTGCACGTGGAGCTTTGCAGTGCACAGCATCTTCACTTGACCCCTGTGGAATTTTTGTTACTTGACTTGGGACAGAGGAAAAGGGATGTGAAAGGACAGAATTTATTTTGCTCTGATTCTCCTCCTCCTCTCCACCATGTGAATGCTGTGTGATGACGAGATTATTTTGTTCAAGACCCAAGTAGAGGGTGTTGTCGTGACTTCATAGCATGAAAAGTAATTCCAGCACCATGGACTTTAATGTTGACAGTGTTAAGGCACTGGATACTGGCTGTATCCAGGCCTATACCAAGGATACAGCTGGAGTAAAGCCAACGGTGTGGATACAGCAACAACAAAGGACTATTATAATTTTAGATTACTAAAATCTAACTCCTGTTGTAAATCTTGTTGTAGGTGATTTGTTAGAAAGCTACGGTGGACTTTTTATATACTGTAATTCCATATGAAACCATGTGTTAAACCATGGGGCATGGAATGCAGCTGGGAAACTGGGATGGACAAAGCTCTGAGACTACCAAGATCATGATATTCATGATTTCATTGTATATTGATCAAGTTAATTGAACTTTTAAAAGCTTCTTTTTAAATCCGCAACGTTTGGGGCATAAAAATGTGAATGAGAGATTTTTACTGGCTCTAAGTGCAACAACTCCGTGAAGCAACAAGATATTGCAGAATTATGTTATAAAAATTTTAGTCATGTGAAAAAGCACATTACCACAGTTTAATTTGATAATGTGTATGTGGGCTTGCTCTCGCTTTTATAAATACCATACTGTTTTGATAATTTCCCAGACACAACTGTGTAATAATTGCATGTCTGGAATGGTTGAAAGCATGAGGCAAATATAATCTAAGCAAGTTTTCCTAGAATAATTGTATACTGTCATGTGTGATTGGCTAAGTGTTACACAGAGTATACAAAACATAAGCAAGCAGGAATCTTTAATTAAATAAAAACACTACTGCGCTGGTATTCCTCTTTTTCCATGAACTTCAGGAGTGCATTTTTATGATTTGGTCCATTGTGAATGTTTTTTCCTCTCAAGGACAGCCTTANCAGTGAAATGAGAATTGGGCGATTTACCTTCTAAGAGAATTGCGAAGACAAATGCACTGAAGGTTTTAGGTGCTCAGAAAATGTAATGGAGGAGGTTGTGTAAATACCCAGGAAAAAAAAAAAATCAGTGGAACCAATCTATTAGGACATACTTAACAGTAGCTTAAAATGGATAATTATCCATTGCTTCACTGCTACTGGGCAATTACACTGCCAGTAAAGTAAATTAGTCCATCTCAGTAAAGTAAATTAGTCCATCTGTGGGTTATGTGTCTCTAGGATATTCAGTTAATTACATTACGGTATATTTTTACTCATGTGAATCAGAAATACCTAATGGTTAAAAGACTGAATAATGAATTTGGAGGCGTGGTATAGGTGCAGCTCATGGCACAACATTCTCATCCGTCACACTGTCTTGTCTCCCTCAGCTGAGGCTCGGAAGGAGTTAAGCACCATTCTGTGAACTTCATTACACACTTTGTGATTAACAGAAAGAGAGTTGGCATTGCTTCCCTGTAGATGAATGCTTTGGATTATTTTATACTTGT
>WEIT01003549.1:13532-23756 GCA_013389985.1 Dryoscopus gambensis
ACAGCCTTAGAACTTGAAGTTGCAACTGCCGTGCTGTGCCCAACTCCAGAAGTACAGTCCTCTCCAAGCCGCTGTGCTTATGCTCTATGTGACTCTAAATGTACTGTTCCTTGACCAGAGCCACTACATCCTGTAGCGGTGCCCTCTGCATCCAAGTTGGCCATCTTCTTGTAGAACACTCTTCTGACATGCATGAGGGTGTGCAAAGTTTCAGTTCCCAGCTGGCACATGAACACTGTGGAATAAACTCGCTTCTTCATTTCTTCCTCAGTGAAATGAGAATTGGGCGATTTACCTTCTAAGAGAATTGCGAAGACAAATGCACTGAAGGTTTTAGGTGCTCAGAAAATGTAATGGAGGAGGTTGTGTAAATACCCAGGAAAAAAAAAAAATCAGTGGAACCAATCTATTAGGACATACTTAACAGTAGCTTAAAATGGATAATTATCCATTGCTTCACTGCTACTGGGCAATTACACTGCCAGTAAAGTAAATTAGTCCATCTGTGGGTTATGTGTCTCTAGGATATTCAGTTAATTACATTACGGTATATTTTTACTCATGTGAATCAGAAATACCTAATGGTTAAAAGACTGAATAATGAATTTGGAGGCGTGGTATAGGTGCAGCTCATGGCACAACATTCTCATCCGTCACACTGTCTTGTCTCCCTCAGCTGAGGCTCGGAAGGAGTTAAGCACCATTCTGTGAACTTCATTACACACTTTGTGATTAACAGAAAGAGAGTTGGCATTGCTTCCCTGTAGATGAATGCTTTGGATTATTTTATACTTGTCTGCAAGCTAGTTGAGTGATCAGCATGTGATAGAGAGCTTTTTGTATTAGGAAGAAATGGGTTCTATATCAGCATTCTGAGGCAGAAAACCTGAAATCCTTTTAATTTGTCTTAAAATTTTCAGAAGTGGGTACTTAACAACATAGTTGCGTAACCCAAAGCTGAGATTTATAAAAATGTTTATTGTGGCTTAAATGTGCATAAATGTAGAGGTAATTAAAACAGTCTGAAAAAAATTTCTGATGAGCTGACATTTTCAAAACAAATAAAGATTCTCCAGATATTTATAACTTTGTGTCAAGGACAATTTATACTCCATGTCATATTACAATATTTAATTTGTTTTTGTTGTCATACTGTATTAACTCTAAAAGACTTTTAATATTTGAGCAGCTGCTGCATTGCCCTAATCAGTACTGAAAAAACATTCAATAGTGAGTATACACAATATGCCAAACATGTTCCTTGGATCACTCCCTGCTCACCCCTAGGTAAGTGTCCTGGGTACCATATTAGTTTCTGGAAGCAGCAGGACCTACATGAATGAAACTTGGAGGAACAGAGCAGGAAGCAGCAGCTTTGGTTGGTGTTTCTAATCATATCCAGTCATTTATGCCCATGGCCCTACTGACCTGCCCTGTGGGATGTGCAGTGAGATGTACCATGCTGTTCTGAATGAGTAAAGGGGCACAACTTGTCCCTTTCAGAAAAAAACAAATTGTTCCCTAAATCACCATGAATCAGGCCTGAGTCATGGGCTTGGAAGCAGATCACAGCAGTCATTTTCATTTTTATCTATTAAAGTTCTGTATGCTCACTCCAAGAATGGCACATGGTGTATTTAATTTGAAATTCTTGCTGGTACCAGGAATTTGAAGAAAGTATTATTGATATCTCTACCTTTCTTCTCATATATACTGACATGAGAGTTACTCATTAATACAGATGCCTCAGGGTCAGATTTTATTTAATTATATCAGTCCTGGTCATTACAGATTTCTTAATTATTTAGAGAGTGCCATTTAAATAGATCTGATTTCTGTTCTAAATTTGACTTCCTTCTGATGGCTAAGAAATACTTTATTGAGCAACAGAAGTGTATAGCATTCCAGGATAAGAATAGGATGGTAAATATTATAGAAAATTTCTGATTTTTATAGTATTGCTAAGCAGTTTTGTTTGTTTCCCCTGCTAAGGGTTTTTTCAGCCCTCTAATTATCAAAATTCTGCAGTAGTACTGAAAATATGACACCAGCACTTGGAGTGATAAATCAGAAGTGACACACTTCAGGACAGTGCTTTGAACTGGTACCAGAGGTTAAAACTATTAATAGTGAAGTACCTTACTGAAATTGGATGCTACTTGAAGCAAATTGATGTCATTGATTTGTATGACAGACTGTAGTGCTCAGCCTTTAGTGAATGTGAATGTATCTGTGTTAAGAGGGTACTGTCACCTTCATATTTTTAAAGACCAACCCAGACCATTCCCACTGTTAAATTTCAATTAAACACATTTGGTTGGAAAAAATGTTCTATATGTCTTTTATCTACCCTGAACTGCTGGCAAAACAAACTGGCTGTTCCATATTTGGCATTTATTAATAATATTTTGAATACCACTGCGCTTTTTAAGCTGAGTGTGGTGGAATTCTCATGTGGGATTATTAAATGAGTCGATTTGCATTCTAATGAGAACAAATGTTTGGGATTGCATTGTTAAAATGCTAAAACGGTGTGTGTATAATTATTTTGCAGCTTAGATTTGCAGAACTCATTTCCCCAAACTCTTTTTTTTTAAATAACTAAAGAGACAGAGCATACTGACGGCTGGAGGGGAGGTGATTAGGGTAATTTAAACTGTTCACAAATGACTTTGCTACTGAATGAAAGCATTTCTTTGGCTTTGCTTTGCTCCTTTCATTATCTTTAAGCGGCTGCAGAGTTGAGTCCCATAAGAAGCAGCACCAAGCTCTCTTTCCTTGTACACTTCCTCATTTGTATTGATTAATCATTTTGTAATTCCATTCTAGGTTGCCTTGCTCATCTTTAAGGCATGTGCTGCTTTTTCTTTGCTTGTCTATCCTGTTATGGTTATGTTGTCTCTTCTAATACCTTAGCTTTATCACTGCAAGTCAAGCTTTAAAACATTAATCCCTTCATGCTTTAATTTCATATTCTATTACCAGAATGAATGCAAATACTGTTTCCCTTTTCCTCCTTTTTAATCATCTTCACTACAGCTTTTGCAAATGGTCCAAGAGAAAAGTAAGCTTTTTATTACTGTCAAAGTCAAAGATTTCTTTGGTTACTCTTTTCATATATTCTTCCACAAGGATTGCCAAACAAGAGTTGTTTACTGCAGGCTTCTGAGATATTCTGCTGCTTTTCTATTCACCATCTTGTGCACTGCAAGGCAGTATTGTTTAAAATACTGCTTTCCTAAGAAAAAGCTCTGTGCTTCTCAGAGTAAATTACCATGAGATACTACAGGGAGGTTTTAATAAAGACTTGTCTTCCCCTCCTGCCCCCTCCAAGTTGTCTTATCGTAAGCAATTGTGCGAGGTGTGGGTAGGGACTGTGCTTTAACTAGCTGTGTGAACCACCAGGCAACACTCTGGCATTGTAAACTTATGTAAAATTTATAGAGAGAGACCTTAGCAGGTCCGCAGTTAAGCTCAAGTTATACTCTTCACACAGGTTTTAAATCCTTGAGATTGACACAAACTTTTTCAAAGATCCCATCAGAAAACTTGTACCATTTTCAGTAGGAAGAATATGTGTGGAAGTTTCTTTATAAACATATATTCTGGCTACAGGTTAGAATTTTAAGTAATTTGCAAGCCTCTATACATTTTTTCTGTTTCTTTGGGGTTTTTCCCCAGGTCCATACCCTTAGTAATTGCAAAAATTGCAGGATGCCAGTTTCTTTTAGAGCATAATCCTAGTGTAATCCAAACGAATATTCCTGTTTTGCTTTAGCAGTAGCATCTTTTGCCAAAAAAGCCCACAAGTCTCATTCTCTCCAATTTTCTGAAGGAAGAAGGAAGATGCTGCATCTTGGGAGACAATTCTAAGTGTTACATCAATTGCGTAATAACCGCTGGGAAGGACAGAAACATTCCTTTTCCTTCTCACTGACTATTCTATTGTTTCTTGTGTAAAAAGCAGTCCTTTGAGTTAGAATAATTATGTTGTATTAGACATTTTTCTTGCAAAACTTAGTTATGTCTCCAATTCTCTCTCCAACAAGCTTCCAATCAGTAATTGTGTGCAGGCTGAATAAAAGATTTGTTGGAACAGTGGAACCTTTGCTTTTATTGACTTATCTCGTAAAAGCAGAAGTTTCCACTGCTTCTTGAGCTGGAGACTCGAGAATATCCCCCACATGATGTCTCCTGTGGTGCATGATCTGTTTTTCTACGCAAGTGAAAACAGACACAAGATTTAGGTATGCTAGTTCTGCTTTCTAACAACATCTCCACCAAAGCAGAGCTTCTGTTGCTGCAGAAGGCTGGTTTCTTTTCATCACCAATAATAAATTCCTGAAGAAAATTAAAGGAAAATAACAGACATGCCATCTCATGTAACTTCATGGACACTGTAGTCCTCGGAAATTCTTTGTATTTCCCCTCCTCATCTTGCTCTCTATTTTTAGCCATCCACATTGTACATGATTCATGCCAAATCTTCATGTTGAAGTTCACAGCCTTTTTGTTTACAGAAAGAGATTCTCTGTTTCTATTAAACTAGTGAGAAAAATTAGGAATTTGTCTGCTAAATTATGGAAGAACTAAACCCATTTTGTATGTTCTTATGGTAACAGGATAAAGCCATTAATCATTAAATCATGATGCTCATCAACACGTATTTACAGTTTCATTAGGAACTGTGCTCTCTAAACCTGCCAATTAATTATCAGAAGCACAAAAACCTCTCCACCCACAATCTGTTAAATCATTGGTTATCATGGCCTTTTATTCTTTCCATATCTTCACACCATCTTTTAAAATACATGCTGCAGCTTTCCTTAGAGGCTTTAATGTTTAGGTATGCAGCAAGAGAGTTACCAAACTTCAGAAGCTGGTGGTTTGTGCTATTTTTTAGAAGTTAGGTTGGTTTTAGATCCCTGGAGTTTTGGGCTGGGCCTAAAGGAGCATAAAAGTCAGCACTTCAAGCACAGTGTTGCACCCTGTTTATTGCAGGAGTCTCTGCTTTAATTAGGGCTATTCAGAGATGAGTGTTCTTTTATCTGTTCTTCCATTTTGCACTCAGCAAAGCAGGAACTGGGCGTCCATATGCTAAATTTTACCATTTTTTTTACCACAGTGAAATTTAGAAAAAGTCTTGTATGGCTATGGTCCAGGTTCAGGGAGTGGTTCCAGTGTGTCAGGAGGGGCTAACATGCAGCCCTGCTTGAGGCAGCACACGGCTCCGGAGTGATGTGTGAGCTGGGCAAGAGGCAGAAAAAAAAGCATTTATATTGAAATTTTTGCAAATGTTATGCCTGGCACTAAGTTGGCATTTATGGAATATTTCAGAGTTTAACACGTTCAACAGCAGCTGTTGGATGTCTCCTTCTAGAATATTCCTCCTGGAACTGTGGCAGCTTGGATCGCACCTGCTGCCTGAGGGAGCTCACAGAACCACAGTTACCCAGGTCAGAAAAGACCTGTGGGATCACTGTTTCCCACTTAATGTTTACATTGCTAGCATTTAATGTCCCATTTAATCAGTATTAAACAGTCATCACTAATGTTGTGCCACTGGATGCTGCTCCAGCCCTGGGACATGAGTGTGGTGGAGCTGAGTGCAGGACGGGGGAGCAGAGCTGAGGGGCGGCTGCCGCTCCAGGAGCAGAGCTGAGGGCACCAGGGGGACACAGAGGCTGAAGAGAGCGGGCGGCTGCCGCTGCAGGAGGGCTGCTGAGGGCGCCAGGGGGACACAGAGGCTGAGGAGAGCGGGCAGGAGAGTGCCTGTGTCCCTGAGGAGGGTGCCCATGGCGGGGTGTGCTGGGCAGTGGCCGTGAGGGCTGGAGCCCTGCAGGGCTGGCACGGGGCCGAGCTCGGTGCTGGCACTCACCGGGAGCCCTGGTGCCACACTGGAAGCACTGTGTAGGCAGAGCTTCGGGAAAGATGCGGTGCTGCAGTCTAAGGAGGCGCGTTTTAAAAAGCTGTTTGCTGTGATGCGCTTAGTGACCGTGCTGGGTTCAGAACTGGCAGAGCTGGAAACCACCACTAGTAACTACAGAGTCGGTTTTGCAGAGTGCTGCTGCCAGCGGCTGTGTGTCCTGTCTGCGTGTTTGTGTGCAGAGGTGCTCTTGGGCTGCAGCCGGACAGTTCTGCGTGTTCCAGCTGGTACTCATGTGAGGTGATATTGGTGAAGGAGGAGGCTGTCCCACTCCTACTTCTGGAAGGGAGTTCAGGGAGTTATCTTGCTCTCTGTGGGTCTTTTATATGTGTGTTTTATTTCTCTGAGTAGCCCTCACTGCTGGCAATAACAGGAATATCACTTCTCCTTTAAAGTCAGCCATGCAGAAATGCTTTGGGATATGACCCATATATAGGCTAATGCCTCTGGAGACACTTGTGTCTGTGGTGGTATTTCATGATCTCATGTTGTAAGTTTTGGCAGTATTATCAGTATTTGTATTATCAAGGGAAAAAATACTTTTTCCCCTTGCATTTTCACATTTATGAAACAAATCACAGGTGTGGTTAAAAAGGAATAAAAAACCCCTACCAAAACTCACCTTGAAAACCAAACATTTACTTTGCTGTAGGGTACTGTTTGCACTATTCATAAACAGTACATTCAAAGGGAATCCTTTCCTCTCCTGATTTTTCAGAACTATCAAGTTTCTAGGAAACATTTATTTTGTTTATAGTACAATTTACAGAATGGTGTTTCCTTTTTATTTCTGAGTCTTTCAGTGATGGACTTCTGCAACAACAATAAGTGAGTGAAGAAAGAATGAAATGTGTATTTTTGCTTATTTGTATTTGTTTTTCTAACAAAAACAAGGCTTATCCACCTCAGTCTTGATGTCCATAAGGTAAGGTTTCCAGGATTGTGAGTTTGACAAGGAATACTGATACACAGAAAGATGTGTATGGGGTTCCTTCGTTTTTAAATAAAGGCTAAGAAGAGTGATACAGAGCTGTAAATTTGATAACAGGCTGAAAATAAGAAATGCTAGTATCCAGACAGTGTATAACCTTAAGAGGTTAATAATATTGATGATTTTATCATTAGATGCAAGGATAGAAGGATGTGTGGCTGGTATTAAGTATAATCTTCCTAACATGCTGGAAGAACATATAGGAACCTGCTCCGCATGTTAACCACTTGCAATTACATCTATTTGCATGTTTCCATGTAGATGCATTTTAATTTCTGGGTGTGTACATCAGGACACACACATTCTATTTTCCTTTACGCAAGAACATGAAGCCTGTTAGGAACTTCAGAAGGATCATATCCTGTCTATATAAAACCAAATAAATAGCTCACTAGATGTTGGATTTGACATTATTCACTGAAAAAAACCCTAGTTTCTCTGTATCTTTACACCTGTTATGTTCTCCCATCCTTTGTGTCTCCTGTACTTGGTTGCCTGTAATTTCCTCTCTTGCTCCATACTGCTCTTTCCCTAAGAACTGGGAATGGAGGGAGGCAAAAGTAAAATGAAAGGTTCCAAGGAGAAAGTTCGTATGGTAATAGCCTGAAAAAGAATGACGAGATTTCCATATCCTGCATTTGAAAATTACTAAAAACACCATAAAGAGTAGACATGCCAAGCAAAATGCTAGAAAGAATTTTTGAGCTTGGGAACTGAACATACTTAATGGTCCCCAGTTATCCACAACTTCAGGGCCTTTGCACACTTTTAGTCATGCCATGTTCCAGGGCAAAAGCCAGAATTTGAATTGTACTGCATTTGTGTGGTATTGGATCTGATTTAGGATACCCCTGAATCTGAAGGGCAGTTGGCAGCTAATCTGCCTCGTGTTTCAGCATATTAGAACTTTTGGATGTAGTTGACTTGTTCCCCTTCTGGAGGGTTATACTTTAGCAGTAAAAATACAGGAGATGATGTGTTAGCATGCACAGCAAATACTAATGATATTAATAAAAGTGCTCTCGATCTTCCTGAAGAACAGTTCAAGATTATCTTCTCTACTATCATTAAATTAGGGATTACGTGAGCTGAATATTGAAGTTAAATTAGAAAATATGCTCTGACAGTATCCAGATCCCTAGAATTATGATATTTCATGACCAATGTGAAGTCAGTGATACAAGGATAACTTCATAAAGATATTAAGTGTTGCTCCAGCATCCTAGATGAAAGCACATTTTTCCATTTTCAAGTAATATTTTATGCACAACAGTAAGTAACTCATATTCAGGTTTTGTTGGTGTTTTGGGTTGTTGTTTTTGTTTTTTTTTTCACAAGTGATGTGACTGAAGTGGATGTAAGGAAGCAAACAAAATTTTGGGGGTTTTGAGCAGTAGTGCTAAGACTACCCCAAGAACTGCTTTCCTAGCAGGGAGACTGCTGGGAACTCAAGTCATGCTTGAAGATCAGACTGTGCTTCTGCAACTGGAACTCTGCCAGGATATAAAAATAATGCTTATCTGTAAACCGACATTAAACCTTTCTTTTTCGTGCTTTAAAAAAAAAATGACAAACCAATCTTTATAGGCCATGACAGTACTCAGTGGCAAAGTCCACGTTAGGAGGCAGTGCAGGCTAAAGAATGAATGTGCAAAGTGAAAGAGATGATGTCCTGGGCTTGGCATTTACACTAAAACGCTTTTTTTCCCCAGATATTATATTCTGTGCTAATTCTAGGCTGGTTTTCCAAATGGAACACTCATTTTGGATGGGAAGGATTTATGTGTAATTCTGGCACACCTTCTAGCTTCCTTTCAGGTGAAAGGCATCGTGTTTCTGCACTCTGTCCCCTGATCGTACTTTAGTTCATATGATGCACCAGATTCAGTTGAGAAATTAGCAGTAAAAACAAACGAGACAAAACTCCTGACCCAGAATAGAGTCCTGATGTAAGCACACCCAGAGCTGATTATCCAGTGCCAGTATGGAAAATCCGGGTGTGTTGCCCATTCCGAGTGCCTTTCATTGTGAGGGGCAGGGCTCGTTACATTTGTACCCAAAAAAGTATCAACAGGTTTGTTTGGGGTGGGAAGGGCTTACTTTGTTTCATTAACAATTAATTTGAATATTCATATGCAATCAAAGCACTAAGCTTATAGAGCAAGTGCCCTGTGTTACATTAAAGGGAAATAAATCCCATAAATCCCACTGTAGTTTTCCAGCCACCTGCAGCGAGTGTGTGCCCCAAATCTGAGCACTGGCAGGTTCAGGATGTTGCTCCACAGAAGCTAAACCTGTCAGAGTCGATAGAATGCCCCACATCTACCACAGATGTAATGAGACAAGCTGATGTAAAATTCAGATCTGTCAGTAGGTATAAGGTGGTACTTTTTTATTCACCACCCATAAAATGTATAGGTATCATTATTAATTTAAGCTTGGAATTGAAGATAAACACAAACACTTAAACAAAATATTAGTGATATTTGTTCTCCTGATAAACTGACACTTGCAAGAAGCAAAGAGAAATGTAGAAGAACAGAATTTCAATGCATGTGTTGTTAAGAGAAAGTGAGGAAAAAATTATTTAGAAAATCCATAGTAACTTTGACATTGTTTTTCAAACTATAGCTGGTATAACTACCTCAGCATCTTCTGGGATGTGTAAGTATACAGAAGGTTTCATGACCACCCATCAAAAATGGAATCATTCCTGTCATTTTAACTCCCAATCCTTGCTGCAAAAATGTGGAGGTATCTTTTGGGTCATGATGATTCTTTCTTTCCTTCTACTTATTTGAAGGAAAAGTGACATTTTCTCAGTTCAGAATGCCCCAATTGCTGGCATGAAATGTCTGCATCTCTGAATGACAGAACTTTCCATATCCAGTTCCTAACTCTTGATTTTCATGTTACTCCTAAAGTTACCATGAATCACAGTCTCTTTAAAAAAAAAAGTCTCTTAAATTAGGAAAAAAGTCTTATGCTAGTATATTAAATTTTACAGTATGAAACATGGCTTTATATACTTTATATTGTGATAGTATGATACAGGGACTGCAGAAGTAAGCCTTGGTTTAAAGTTATAAAGGGAGTGCCACACCATAAGTTATAAATTGTTCTATGATAAATAGCATAGAGCAGTAGGAGTGTTTGTGGCAGGTTATGCCTTTTAAGGTCTCTGAAGCTGTAGGGTGATATTAATATGCAACATGTCTTCACTCTTGTGTGCTCTCCTGAAAGTATCATAAGCTTGATAATTGTGACTTTTTTTGTTAATACAGTATATGAAATGAAACCCTTGCCT
>WEIT01003550.1:1150-27361 GCA_013389985.1 Dryoscopus gambensis
ACCACTTACTGCACAAAGGTCAAGTTCAACATTTTCCTAACTGGATGGTAATGTGTCCTGATCAATAAAAATAAAAAAACAGAAATGTAAAGAGCAGTCAAACAAAGAGCATGTGGACTTTATTTGTGACAAATATCTTGACATAAGTACGCAGGAATGTTGCATTAAAAATAATTTTATTATTTTATTCTCATAAGTGGAGTAAATTTAAATATCTCATTTAGTAATTTTCATCACAGGGCATTTTCACGTGTCTGAACATAACAGTATTTGAAAAGTGCTCTACATTTATATTCCTTTTCTTATTTGTATTACTCACAAAGACAACACAGGCTCCTTCCATGGACTAAATTTCTATCCTTGTGCTATGTTATGAAACTCTTCCCATTGCCACTATTAAATTCAAAACTGTGCAGGAGGACTGCCCAGTGCATCCCTACCACTTAAGTTCCACTTGAAATCTCAAAATAGCATTCAAGTGGAAGGAAAGTACAGCAGAGGCCAAGGGTGGGCTCTTTACAGAGTGATCAATTTCAACCACTGGCAAGAATAACAGGGCAAGTCTGTAACAGTATGGCTCATATTGGGAGTCTTTATTATTTTTAATTTACCTGTGATTTTGAATGTTTTTACTTCAGGATCCCCCACCTGCTATTCTCCCCTTTTTCTCAAAGGGCATAATTTTCCAGAAGTACTGATCATCTCCCTTTGTAAACCAAGTACTTAGAGATGCCTCAATTCAGACATGAAAGAATTGAGATTCCTGAAAAAAATCGGACCATTCTGAAAGTTTTGCCTGCATGGTTTTACTTCAAGCTGACTTTATTTTTTCATAATGCATTAATTCTATAGGAAACATTTTATTTTATTATTGCTCATATAAAACTGACTAAATTCTACCTTTCACCCTGTGCCATAACTTGCCTGCCTTGAAGTTACCTATCAATGCTTGGCACAGATCAGGGGCAGGAAGGATGTGAAGGTGCAGGTGTTGGTCCTCAGGCTCACAGGCACAGAGTTCCCTGGAAAATGATACATTTGAGTCAACTGAATAATGCAAAGAGACAAAACAGTTTTGAAAATCTGATCTTTAGCAGAAAAGCAGTGGGAAGGACAATAAGTAACAGAAAGATTAAATGTGTGGATCTTGCAAGATGCTGAGGGTCTCTGTGTCTTTAGAGTTTCCAAGCAGCACATGGTCACTAATCAAAGCCATAATGTGAGAACAACCATTCAAAAAAGGCAACTTGTTCAGCACACAACCTGACACAGTCCTGATGTGTTCCTGCTCAGTATGAAAAGAGGACAGACACTATGGGGAATCCTCTCACAAGGAGGTGGGAACTGTATTACCTTCCCACCTCAGCCGTTTGTGTGCCAGTGCTCTGCATTTACACCTGCAGAATGTACTGCTCATCACACAGCCTGAATATACCACTGCTGCATGACAATCTTAACAAAATTTCCTCTCAAGCCCTTATGTTTTGGCTCAGCAGCCACACTACGTGCCTACTGAAAAGTTCCAAGTGTGTATTGACCTTCCATACTTCACAGCCATCCCAAGACACACATAAGCTTTATAAAATGTATGGCCTCGGGCCTGCTTGCAGCTACTGAGCTTTGTATGTGGTCATGTAAAGACACAACTCGAAAGACAACAGTTTTAACACAACCAATGTCTACCTAGAGAACATCTAAAAATGTAATTAAAACACTCGTTGTGACAAAATAGAAGATTATGATACCCTATCACTCACTCCACTAGGAATCACTGCTATCCATTACCAGCTTTTGATGTTTTACTGGAAACACACCAGAATAGATTAAAACACAACAAATTCACATGACATATTAACATGTTATGCACAAATGGCACTTCTCAGAACCCAAGCATCAGCATGTTGATGATATAGGTGGAAAAAAGGTAATATTTTTTTTTTCCTCCTCTTTCTTTGGTGCTAAATTTATCTAGGTCCCTGAAAAGCAATCTTCTGAGAAAATCTATCAGTTCCAAATATCATAGAATGTGATGTATGTACAGCCAGAGGGAAATCTGCCACTTCCTCTGGAGTCACAGAGCATCTTTCTGCCTGCCCCTGACAGACAGGAAAAATGCTTCCTCTAATCATGCAGATTATGAAGCTGGTTTAAGACCACATGAGGCAATAACTGCTGGCATGAGGTCCTGGCACATCCCTACCTCCAAGCGCATTGATCTGACTAATTAGACTACCTAGATGTTACATTTTCTCTTCTGAACAGATAGTTTCAGTTGGACACTGTGGCTGATGTGTCCTCAATACTTTGCAACACCTGTAATACGGCTCGGTCCTGCTTATACAAAGGAATGAAAGCTGTGATTCTCACAGGCAAAACACACACAACAAAGGCTATACCCTCTCTCTGCTATAGAAAAAAAAAGTTATTTTCTTTACCTCAAAATATTGATATTTTAGAAGAGAAGGATGCAAAAGAAATTCTCTGTAATATCAAACACTTCTGTTGCACTGAACGGCATTTAGGGATTATCTCAGCAGCTGTTCTTGAATCCTTTCCTGCCAGTGGTTCTCTGTGCCAAAAAAATGAACTGTGAACAGCTTACACCTCGCTATACAGCTCCAATTTCCTCATTCTAGAGGCACTGACTGTGCCATGGTTCTCTAAGAAATTTCAGTCTAATTGAGTCACTCTATCAAAGGCAGTTCATTTTACCTGAGACAAAGCTACAGAATCAGCAGCACCAGGAGATCCAAGCAAATGTACAGCTCATGAAGAGATGCCGTGGAGCAGTTTGGGCAACAGAGTCTGACACAGCCTCTAAGTGTCACTGAGGAGCTGTGAAATCACACCTCAACTCCTCAGCAACAGAATGGTCCACCAGCACCATGTAAGCACACGAGTATCCTTGGTGTTTGTACAATCTGCCTTTATCCATGCAAAACAAATAATGAGTGCAAAATACTGTGGAGAGCCTAGGGAGAACCTGCTGCACGTCACAGAACAGGAAAAAAAGCAAGAAAGATGAGGCTTGCTTAAGGAGATAATAATACGTTAAATCATGTATCATTTAACCCAATTTAACTTACAAATCTAATCTTAACATGCTCCAAAACAAACACACCATTATGACACTTCAGTCACCAGTTCCCTACTGTTTCAAGCAGCAACATGCACAAAGTGACTCAGTACAGGCTCGAGATAGCAAAATATTTGATCACATGCTTATCTTGAGGTGTACCAGAGTGCAATTTGACCTTGTATTTTTCTCTGTCCACAGTGCCAGTTTCCAAAGTTCCCATTAGACCTTGTCCCAGCAATGTCCTCCTGTCACCTGTTCTGCCATTTTCTGGCTTCCCCAGTTTTGCCAGTGGAGCTGTTTGTGGCCATGATGAGGCTGTGTTCTGTGCTCTGATCTGCTGGAACAGCCCAGCAGCAAAGCATCTCACAACCCAACCCCACATTATGCTCTCTCAGCCATCAGCAACAGGGGATTTTTAAAGCAGCTTTCCCATAAGCACACAGCACAGTCTCCACGTACAGTGGAGGCAGTTTCTCACCTACAAAATGGTAATGTCCTCTTCAGGGAGGTGTTTTGGGGATTTTTTTAAGGGCCGTGCTAACTGAGATCACAGACAGTATCTCACCCATTTTATTATAAACATGCCACTCTCACTCTAAAATTAGCCTTGAAGTATTTGTTGACACAGGGTCAGTGATATTTTGATAAACTTCCCTTTCATCATACACACAGTCAATCAACCTTTGCATATGCAATGCAGGGCACATAAAACCTGCCACAAGCATGAGACAGGTCAGTCTTGAGGACCTCTTCTTTATAATTTCCTAAAGCCTGGGTCCTTTAAGACAGGGTGAGCTCTGCTCATCTGATCAAGCAGCAGGGCTGCACACTTTGTTCAGTGACTGAGCTCGTTACTTCCCAAGCAGCAGCTGAAGTTAAGGAGTCTAATACATGGAGCGTACTCTCAAACACTCAACAAAAGCTTGTTTCATTTCATTTTACACTGCAAAAGGATTATTACACATCAAGTTATTTTGCATTGTCTCTTTGCATTAGAACACTATGAAGAAAGACTATTTCCATTTTTAGAAGGGAAATCTCTCCTCAGAGTATTTTTCTTAAGGACATTAAGGGCAAATGCACATTAATAAGACTTTTCCTGCCTTCCCAGCCCTATATAATCTCTTCTGAAGGTTCACTAGAAAATAAGCTGCAAACCATCCAATACAGTACTTCTGCTCCAGTAAGATGGACATGTAATCAAAAGAAGCAAATTGGTATAAACTACTATAAGGTAGAAGTGCTGTATACTGCAGAAAATGCGTTTATTCCAGTTCACTATAAGCAGTCAAAACTGGAGGGAAAATCCAGATGATCAGTAATTTCACAGTTGGCTGCCTTCTCTCCTCTTTGATATTATTTGTAAAATCTTTCCTTGGCCTCTGAATGAGTGAGCAGAGTAATAATTCATTCATTTACTTGTGGGCAGGAGAAATTAAAATAGCTCACTTTATTGAAGATGCTGAATAGACAAGAAATACTTATAACATTCTCTGAATCAAATTACCAAGATGTTATAAATTATGTTAAAAAATACTCAACCATCTACAATGCTAGAATAATATAAACAAGAAGCAAAACATAAGAGAGTGAGAAACCTAATATTGAAGAACGCGAATATTCTTTGTTCTGGACACTATCTGGATTTGACAGAGGAAAATTAAATAAAATCTTGGAAAATCTGGGCAAGTGTTTATATAGTTTATCTGTTATGCAAACAAATATTTGCATAAAAGGTAGGTCTGGTATTCCAAAAGGAAATGTATGACTGAAATCGCTATCTAACACCCAATTATTTTCACCATTTTCATTCAAATGTGAGGTTCCCTGAATGGCCACAACAAAACGAAATGACCCAAAGAAGTTGAGAAGAAAGTACTTTTACTTTTTAAAAATATGAATGGTCCCATAAGTAATTGAACTATGTTGCATTTTCCTGGATAAAGTCCATAATTGTGGCAAAGCCTCCACAGAAGGCGTTTTCACCCTATACCCCTTCAGGTCTGGGAAGACTGTTCCCACAGCAGCAGCAGCGTAGGTAAAGGCACTGAAACTGGGTTTGGCAGAAAAAGTTGGCAGAAGAAGTTGGCATCCCAGATGATTTCAGTGGGAGCTGGCTGTCTAAGTCCATCTTATCCTTACAAAGCTGTGACCCTTAGGATGCATGTATATTCATGTTTTGCTTTAGAGCAGGAGGGCATTTGTGAAGCAAATTCCTTGCCGGCTCCTCCCCAGCATGCCCCGATTCCGGTGACAAAGCCGGTTTGGAGCTCCTCAATTAGCTTGCTTTCAATGAGATTGTCTGAGGCTAAGAAAGCCTGCAGCAGGGAATTTCCTCTCACCCCTCAGTTCCAAACAACAGCTGTCCCGTTTTTTTGAGGAAACCAGCCCTGTTTTGTTTTGTGTTGGGTTTCGGGTTTGGTGGGGGTTTTTTTNTTTTGTTGTTTGGATTCTTTTTTAGTAGACCACTTCATCAATGCATTATGCCGAAATGAATGGCCAAGACCGGCACTCTCAGCAATTCCTCCCAACATAAAGCGGTTAGTCCTGTAGCATAAACAGCTTTCTAAGAAAACATGACCTGGAAGTTGAACTTGCTTATTACAAGAGGACTAAATCAATGCTCAAAAAGAGCAACAGCCTCACATTCTGAAAAGTTGCCACTAGGCATCATTTGCACATCTTGTAATAAAACCAAAGTAGAATGCTGTGTGATGTATTTACCAGCCTTTTACTGTGGGCAAGGCATTTCACAACGAGAGAGCTTTATGAGCTACCAATTAAACATTCTGGCCGTCTCCAACACGCACTCTCAGTAGGAGAACCCGAGAAAACAATCCCAGGAGGGGTGGGGGGGCCCCCCCAGCAATGCAGACTCTTGGAAAGCCTCCTGCCAACAATGGATACATTCTTGAAAAGGGCTCTCTTCCCAGCAGTGTTAAACTCCTCCAAGGGGAACCTCTAGTGACGGGAACTTTTAGAAGAGGGACACGCTCAGTGAGGTGAAGAAGAAAAACCATAGGGGACAATTTGCTTACAAACACATTAACTCAGTAATTTCTGTAATTTCTGTAAAATCAGTAATTTCACTTGAGGCTATGATTTACACAGATCTTCAGCCTTTGCTTCTCAGCTGGACTCATTCCATACAAGCAAATTACAACTATTCAAACACGAGCACTGAATTAGGCATCAAGCCGGGCACATATGCGTTACTTTTAAACAAAAGAAATGAAGCCTTTAGATAAATAGATAAATAAGTAGCTAAATAGAAGAAAAGACAGGCGGATGACTTCGATAGGCAGACAAAGATTGCTGCAGAGGGAATTCTTAGCTCTTTGTAGCATGATCATTTAGTCTGATCTTGACTTGACAGGATGGGTATTACATTATGGTTCCAAATTCACCCCGCTTTTGGGCTTTTTTTTTCCTTGACAAACAACCAGGGGGGGAAAAAAGCGAAAAGAGACAGAAGAATTTCTCCTAACAGCGTTTGACTCAGTAATAGCTATGATAACGCGACATGCTGTCAAAGGAAACCATCGCATTCCTATACAAAGGCCCGCAAGTGCCTGGAGGGATCTGCCCACATGTCTGCAGCTTCCCTATTAGTGCCCTAGAGCAATCCAAGCAAGCTGCCAGCAAAGGCTCTAACTATATTTGATTAGTTTCAGGCCTTCATTTTTAGCGAGTCATCACCCTCTTAACAGCAGATGATGCCCTCTAGTTGGAATCAATGTGAGTGACCAGCTCACAATAGGCCGGATTAATGATGAAAAATGTGTAGTCAGCCTGAAGGGCTTTGGACATTTATCACCCACTGGGTCTGCCAAGGGGTGGGCTGCCCCCGACTCATCAGGACGACACCCACCCTGCCTTGGAGCGGGCGCCGGCGCTGGGATGCGGCTTAATGAGCCTCGGGTGAGACAAGAGGCGGAGCGCCACGGCCTAGGCATTTCCATCCTGCGCTCAAACGCAGCCTAAATTGCCCTCCCCTCCTAGCGCCTATCTTGCAGACAGAGTACGGCGAGTCTTTCCAAATTCAATGTGAAGTCGCATTAGAAAGCAGAGAGTTTCTTATTCAGAGAGAAAACCCAGACAAACTGCGCTGCAAAATTTCTCTTTGCTAATCCATCCAAGGGAAGCAACTTTTTGACAGGCGAGTGAAGCCTCATTACAATTTCATCAACATAATGAAAGGTGGGCAAGTAGATTTTGTGCCTGGCTCATAAATATTCATGTCGATTTTACATACCAGAGGAGTAGTATCTCATTAAAGTAGCGGAACCCGCATCATACATTATAAACATATTCCTCTAAACTTCCGATGTCACGAAGGGCTGTCTACAATAGGCAGTGGCATAACTTACATTAAAATACAGATGCAGCAGCCACCATGTGAATGCTACCTCAAAAGTTACCCTTCCAGTTGTCATAAAAAGGCTGATGAGATGTATGAACACGGTAAACAAAAACTGTAGAGGTGTTGGCAAAATGTGCATTTTCATAAACAGCAGCACAGGGAAAATGAAGCACTGCCAAAATACATCCATCAGAAGCTTCTGCTAGAGACCCTATTAGGAACAATAACCATACGCTGAATTTTGAAAAAAAAATTTAAATTATAGACCTGAAGCTGGGCATAGGGTGGATGGGAGATGTTCTAGTACGTAAAAAAGACTTAATCATGTGGTTAAATGCTTTTCTGTTGAGGCCTGATACTTCTCTATCCATTCTGTATCGATCTATTTTCACAATCTTCAAAGAACATCCTGTCAAGAATAAAGAATTAACAAAATGGACTTGTTAGCACTACTAACAAGCTTGCTCAAGGCTCATCTCATTTTTACAAGGAAATGAGGGCTTTATCCTTCATTAAGGTACTGTAAGTGCAACCACACTGTTTTCAAATTTGTAACTTTAAGGGGTCATACAGCCTTGAAAAAAGACAGCAAGGTTTCCTTATGAAGAATTTACCATCCATTCAAACAGTTTTCAGTGCTTGACAAGGAAACAAATCATTATCTCGACTGACTTTTTAATTTAAAGAGAAAAGTATATTAAAAATTATACTAAAGCCTGCCCATTTAATATGAAATGTCTGTAATCTTGTTTTCCATGGCAATCAGATCTGATAAAGAGCTTTGGTTTGGCAAATGTCCTAAAGACCCTAGAGAAACAGTCATTATGTTTGAACATTTCAAGAAGATCTCTTCATATTTAATGAAGTTATTTGCTCTGCTATGCTACGAGAGATACAGCAAATTCCTAAATCATAAATTAAGGTTCAAGTTGCTAATCATGCTTATTTAAAAAGAAAAAAAAAAAACACCCAAACCACCCCAAAACAACAACTTGCAAGATTAGTAACATTACTAAATTACAAAAGAGCTCATTCAACCTAACAGCATCAAAATCTTTAATAGCTACCTGAAACCTCCTGTACTATTCCCAGCAGTCTTTCTCCTGACAGCCATTCCCAATGCAGAAACGAGGGAGGCATGCCCATTGTTTTGGTTTAAATTGCAGCCTCACCTCCTGCCAAACAAGGAGCAACAACCCACCACACTACAGTGGGATCAGACCTGGGATCAGATTGGGCTCTCATAGGCCTCCCCTTCCAAGACAGCCCCATATTGATGCACAAATACAAGAGGGATCTTGTGTGATCCCACACCACCATGTAAAGCACATGCCGAGTGAAAACACGCTGGTAGATTCAATATTTTAGAATATCATTCTTTACAAAGTGATCCATCATCTCCCATCCAGCAGTCCTGATAAATGATCCTTTTTGTTTAGCTCACTGCACACTTTAAAATGAAGAATAATCATCTGCAGAATTAGTGCAGCCATTAATTTCGCATGTAACATATAGTACCTTGAAATTATTATTTCATGAAAATAGGGAAACAATAAATTTGCTGCAAAATTAAATCAATCACCTAAAATTTTCTCTTCTGTTCATTATTCATTTCATAGTATAAAAGGTGTTCTCAGATAACCCTTGCACAATACGCATTGCTAACTTTGCTAAATCCACGTAATTTGTGAAAATTCCCAAATCTTTCATTCAACTCATTGCTAAGGGCATTAGCACCATCTCCATTTAAGCAAAGTCATAGTTGTGTCCACAGCTGTGCTTTGAATCATCAGGTCACCATCTTTCAAAGAGGAAAATATAATTTTACTGCCTTTGTTTAGCACATCTTAGCAGCCACTTTTGTTGGTATCACACTGGAAGAAAGATCCACTGGAATTTACTGGAATTATTAACAGCAATAAGGATTCATAAAAGAAATTTTGCTTGGTTGCTTTCTTCATGAGTGTTAACCATTAAAGGACATGGTCATTTTCTGGATCTCCTTAGATTCATCTGAGTATGTAGAATTGTGTGAAACAGACAAGTGTCATGTGTTTCCATAACTGAGCTTTATAAATTTTCCTTATTCCCTGCGTCAACTGTTTTGGTCCACATTTTCTTATTTTTCTTTGCCATGTGGTTACCCTGTATGCACACCTATCAAATATTAAAACCTACAAAGCACTGATAATCCTTGATTTTACTGAGAATGAGACCACGATGGGGAGATGGCAGTAGTGGGGTTGTGTATTAGCCTTTCATCTCTGGAGGCCGACGTTCCTGTCTGTCTGAGGTCACGAGTTAACAGATTTGTGATCTCGCCTTAATCCCTAGTGGACATTTAGGGGCATCATGAACCAACTCTACAATTAGCAATTTCCACTCAAGTTGAGACCCAGGACTGAA
This sequence comes from Dryoscopus gambensis, assembly GCA_013389985.1. Taxonomy (NCBI): domain Eukaryota; kingdom Metazoa; phylum Chordata; class Aves; order Passeriformes; family Malaconotidae; genus Dryoscopus; species Dryoscopus gambensis. Next base: position 10,999 of record WEIT01003550.1, read on the forward strand.
ACCTGGTAGTTTACAAGTCAGGGTGAAGGTTCATGAGCTCAGCCATTTTGCAGTAGTTTATATGCTTTTCCTTCATATCGACTTGTTTGCTAAATATGTGTGTAAGGAAAAAGGAACTAATAAGCTGTCTCAAAAAACACCTTTTCCAAGGGTGTAAAATTATATTCCAACTCTATTCCTATATCCAGAAATCTACATAGAGAAGTTGCATTGCAAAGGCTCTCATTTCCTTGATTTCATTCTTTTTTTTTTCCTAGCACTGCTGGATGAAATATTTGTCGATACCATCATTGATCAGTGTAAGCTTTTTTTTTCCAACAGAAAAATAATAGTATATTTTAGAGAGCAAAATGGCAAGTGCCATGGCCAATGCTGAAGACCGGGCAACTGCAGATGAAAAGTACAGTTTAGTTTTATGGCAAAGTACAATGGGTCTGATCAAAAACTGCCATTTGATTTTGGCTATTACGATTTCCACTGGCTAAGTTTGTTCCACTGCAAACTTGATTATCTTCCCTGCAAAAGAACACTTTTGTCAGCACTCTCATTCCCTGATCATACGGTAACAAGTTTGAGTTAGTGGTTATTTTTCTCTCCAATGAAACTCCAAAGTATATTAGGGGTTATAGCACTATGTAAAGAGCATCCTTAATTAACATTACTACAAGAAAAAAACTGCTAAGACTTGAACCTAAAATGAAAAGCATCAAGGCTTTGGATGAAAGAACACTGAGGAAGAGACCCGTAAAAGCACAAACCTCATTCTGTAGTTTCTCTTCACAAATGGATGAGGCCTCCTAACACTCCAACAGAGTCTCTGCCTCGGACATGACCAGGCTCAGCCAACTAAAAGATTCAGGATGTGCAGGACAGGCAGAATCCGAACATACAAGTCAGTTCTGCTAGGAGACCTGAAAAGGAGTTGTGGCCACAGAACTAGACAGGAGATGCTGAGAGAACAGAGGAGCAATAAGGGAAAGCCTATGCTTTTTCCAGGATGAAACGTGATGCTTTTCCCGATACTAAAGAAAAAAAAAATCTTACCTGGTTTAGCACAAGGGACTGTGAATCCAGATATGTTCCACACTATTGCTTTTGTTCTTTCTTTCCCCTGTTTTTTCTTTTCTTCCTTTATACATATTCTAATTCTTAAGGTTTCAATGCGATGAACAGTGTCAAGCTGACATGCACAAAAAAAGAACACTGTGCTTCCTAGAAAGGAATTCTGAAGGTTACCTGAGGTTGTAACTCTGCATCTCACCTATACTTGTTCCAAGCATCTCACTCACACCTAGCAAGGAGGTAAAGGATAAGCACTATAGTTACACATCTCTACAAAGAATGCCTCCTTGGCTTCCAACTCGAAATGGAATCTTTAATCAGTGCTCCATTTTACTTTTTTACTGCCCTTCACAAAGGGAGTGAAACATGTCTATAATTAACTTTACCCCGGAGCAGGCAAGGAAGAGCTGTCCTCATTCACAGTAAGAGCTGTGGGTTTTTTGGTTTCTGTTTTTCGGTTTGGTTTTTTTTTTCCCCCAGGAGATCGATGTATCTGAGGAATGAAGGATTACTGTTTTTACAATAAATGCGATCCAGCTCTAGGCAGGAGGTGGGCAGGACTGCTTTCAGATATTTTCAGGAGGCTGGATACTCCAGGAAAGGTGGTGAAATAAAATCATTTGTTTGGTGTCAGGGGTCTGTTCCCCTTCCTCAGTTTACAGTGCACAGGGTCTGCATAACTGCTAGAAAAGGACAGAAGCAGGAATTGTCCAACAATTGTCTCCCCTGTCTCCCTTTCCCATGACACCTTCCCTGGTAGGTTTCAGGCGGGGCAAAGACCAAAGGCACATCTGACAATAACACTCCTTCTTTCAATTCAGGTTTGTACCCCTTGAGGATGGTCCTGTGTGCTATAGCAAACGTGGCACTGTATCCCTGCTGCACTCTGAGCAGAAATTATGACAGTCTGTCTGAGAAGTAGATATAATTCTCTCCCTCCCACTCCCCAGATGAATTGTGAGATAAAAGCTTAAAGAAAAAAAAGAGGCTAGTAGGTCAGGTTTTGTGTACTCTGCTTTCAGAATGATTATCCTTGTCTTAGGAAATTTCTGGTTGAATAAGCTACAAATCACAGGTCTTTAAGGGAACATTGTATGGCTGGGTAGTCACGCTCCTTAAAGTGTTACTTCACCTGCTGCAAATGAAACATAAAGTAGCTTTCAAAGCTGCACAATGACATACATCTTCAGTTTCTAGGATGCTTCATTCCATTTCAAGTTCATCATAAAAGTGCATTCATGTTCAATTACCAACATTTTGCATTTATACTACTACCCTAGAAATGTGTAAAGTGTTTTCTATAATATAAATTGGGGATAACAGCTTGGACCTCGTTTATACAAATTTTGAATTACACGGTCTGAATTAGTTATAGAACTATTTTGAAAAGATTATGGGGAACAGTTGGTGAAATGGTCAAACCAATCATAACTTCAATCCCATATCCTTATATTCAAAACACACAGTGCTTGTAAACATGTTGTACTTACTTGAGAAATAAACTTAAACTATTAATTTTATTTATTTTGTTGCAGACAAGTAAATCAAGAAAAGGAGAAGCAAAACCCTGAAAAATTCACACTGCACAGAAGAATTCTGCATTTGCTTATGACAGTTATTGGCTTTCTGAAACAATTTGCACATCCAGGAAGAAATAATAGTGACAAGCAGCCCTGAAGCCTTGTAGTAAGAGAAGAAAACAGCCTGTGAGCAACCTTTTTCTGTGTATAAGGTCACTTGCTAATCTAATAGCAAAGATCATGGAATTACTTGCAGCAACAGTAATACCAGTACCTCTTTTTGCTGTTGATCTATGAGAGCTAGAAAAAAAATATGTTTTTATGGGGGGGGGGGAGAAAATGCGTATTGCTAAGGTAGATTTTTACAGACATGAAAACTAGAAAATGGAAAGCCAAAGGCTTGCAATACAACCACATTTCCCTTTTCACAGCTCCTCAAAAAACCAGCAACATGAAATATGTGGGAAAGGTTTTAAATTTTTTAAAAATATACTGTTGATAAGATCAATTATATGAAAAGCCCTTTTGCAGTGGGACCCTGTGTCTGCCAGGGCTTTGAAGAAGCACTGCCTGCATTTGTTATGTTTTTTCTTACAGAAAGCTCCCTCAAAACCAAGAGAGCTTGCAAAACCAGTCCAATTTTCACTGGGTTTGCTACCAGAACAAGTAATTTTTAAAATCCAGCAAAACTTGGATGACAAAATAAGCGGGCTAGACATAAAAGGAGGTTTCAAGCAATGCCCCCTATTAACTGTGTCTCCAAGAGCAAGTCATTTTCTTCAGACTTGCTTAATGTTGCCGTGAACAGCCAGGACAAAGCAAAAGAGGAACCTTCAGCCACATCATTCGCTCCCCAGCTATTAAAACTCATCATATCTGTCCCAGCTTTGTTCAGAAGGGTTTCAATTTTATCCTAACCAGGCGCCCTCACAGAAGTGTGAGAGCAGGAGATCCTGACTACATGCTTGAGAGCCCCAAGAGGGTGGCAGTATAGGCAGGAGAGGTGTCCTGGCAGCTGCTGCCAGCTGTGTCATTTTCCATCTGTTGCCTCCGCCTACACAACGTCAGCATGGGAAAAATAAAGGTAAGGGCACTTGTGGCTATATTGTCTTTTAAGAAGGGAAAGTGCCCTGGATAGGAAAATGTGAAACATCATCACCAAATGAGGAAGTTTTACATCAGATCAGGTGCCACAACATTAGAACAACAACTGTGTGTGAAATCCAAGTTCCACTGGCAAAAAATCCTACATACTTCAGGGGAAAAAGATTTTGCCTAGAGACAAAAATTAGTAAAAGTACTACTATTATTATTAAAAATAAACATTATCACAACTTTTTATGGTCAAACATAATAGAAACAGCCAGCAACATGCAGAGACTGCAGAGCAAGAAATGTTTGGTACTGCTGCGTAATCTGACTACTTGAATATTCAGACAGATGAACTATATCTTCTTTTTTTTCCCTTAACTGAAGTATCCAAAGGTATGATAAATAAGTTTAGTTCAGAGTTAAAAAGCTCCTGTAGACACACTTAAATCACTCTGAACAAAGTTTATTTGGACTTGCAAGAAGTAATTACATATAAATTAATCTAAATCTACACATGAGAACTGAACCTCAGAGGATCCACACTGAGATGCACCAGTTTATATAAAATCACTGAGAAATTTTGTTAACAAAGCAATTGTTTGGACACACAAGAATTTGTGAGAAAGGTATACGTTAGACTACTTTAGTTCCTAAGGCATTAAGCATGATTTCAAACCTTTGTAAGGTAATTTAAACTATTTTAAATTTTTATAGTCTGGTATCTTCTTATACTCTAAAGAGTTTAAAACATCTACAGTCCTTTATTGCAGTTTATGGCAAGTAGCCTAGCTCATAATTTTACTAGACAAACTCTTGTATTCTAAATATGCTGTTATCTTCATTTTGGCCTCATTTAGGTCACTGAAAATCTGTAATATTGTTATTCTATGTTTTTCATTAAAACAAAATCTTTGTTATTTAAATTCTACAATTGTCTTGTCTAATGAAATCTTACAGACTCCTGGAAGCATTTATTTGGCAACAACATACTACAGTGGCACAAAGCAGCCTTCTTTTCAGGCAAACCCAGTTACTGATGCAATTTCATCTTCAGCACTCTATTGCCTCGCATTTGGGCATGTCCACACACAGGCACCACTCAGAACACATTCTGTAATTCCAACATGACATTTTGCATATAAAAGCAAATTGTATCACACATTATTGATCAGGGGAAGTCAGAATTATGTTTCAAATATCAGTGGCTCTACCTGCTGATTATTAATCCCATAACTGAGCTCAGAAGAGGAAGAAAAATTTGGTACAGTTTTGATGAATAATCTTCAGTTGGCTTTTGGTCTTCTCAGTAAATTCTAAAAGAATACAGTTATATTTCAGGTTCAATTTTAGTCCTTTTCACACTCATTACAGATAGAAACTATTGCCATGCAAGAGGTTTTCCTGTTGGAACTATGAACTTAATTGTTAATTGAAATAAAGACTATTAAAGTTGTAAACACAAACTCACTCTCCTCTGCGGGCTCACCTAAAAACCATAAGGGTCTGCATTTAAGAGACTTCAAGTGTACTTTTTCCAGGTGAACTATCTAGCTGATACTCTTAGTACAAAATGCACAAAATTGTAGAAGTCTTCATTTGTAGGTCATTCTCAAAGAGATTTTAAACTGTTAATGTGCTCCTAACTTTGTACTCATGAGACACTGCCTTTGTGCACTGTAAACAAAACAAATCATTATATAAACCTCTTTAATAAAGCAGTGCCCTAGAGGAATTAAGAAAAAAAGAACTCTTAGAAACACTGTACAATTGCACAGTTCCAGTTTTATCATTTAGTACCATAACCAACATCATAAACATCTCTGATAGCACTTTTTATACTCTTTCACATGAAAATTCCCACAATAGCGAAGATTATGACGACATAGGTCAATTTTCCCCTTCTGTATTAAAAGGCTGATACAGAGTTTTGTTGGTGAACAAAATGCAACAGTTCAGTATTTACTGAGAAAAATGCTTCAAGTTAATACACCATGCAGTCTGATGGATAGTAAAACAAATATGCCATCTGCTATGAATAATTCAAACTCCTCACCAGAAATAATATAGGATGTATACAGGACAAGAAGAAGCTATCTCCAGTGAACATGCTGCTTCCACACTTCACTAGCTTTACAGTGATCATCGATGGCTGCTTTTTGGGGTTTTTTTTAGCCCTTTCAGGAAATTAAAATCCTCATGTTTTCCAAGCACTGAAAGAAAGCTAAATTACTTGCTGATTTTAGATTTTGCAAAGCAGGCTGATGTAAGCTGTGCAGGAAGTTAAAAATACACACTTGACAATTAATACCATGGTCTCTTGGGATGCAGGTGTGTTGTCCAGTGACATGGATGCCTCTAGAGTAATTATTCCTTACACCAACCTTAACGAACAGGATGGTAATTACCTATAGGCATTCTGGGCACAGGGTTGTTCAGACAGATTTAATACAGTTCATTAACACAAGTTCACTAATACAGTTCACTAACACAAGCAAAAAGTAGCCCTCTAGAACAGCAGTTATCCTTAGATCACGAGTCAAGCCACAGTCATAAAGGATTAAAAGAAAATTGACAGGATCTCTTCTAGAGATTGCATAGCCAATCATGGTTACTAGATTTCAACATTTATTCTATATAAATAGGAAATTTTAGCAAGGTTTCTTACTCTGCAATTATTTGCAAAAGGTAACTAGTCCTACACTAGTCTTTATTTACACAAGACACCATCAAAAAAACCCCCACCTGTCTGAGTTTCTGAGGTACTGCTTTACATGGGAGACAGGAAGGTGAATAAAGTGTGAAGGCTGTACTTTCTGGTACCACTGCCAACTCGGCCCAGTCTGCAGGCTGCTGGTTTTGCACCCCAAGGGTCACAAACACAGATGTGCATCCTTTCCCCCAGTAACAGGGAAGCTGCATTCCTCAGTTGTGGGTTTCTTCATAGCCATCACCTCTGGAGGACTGACGAGGTTTCCCACAGGAAACCCCAGTGCACAGCCACTGCACTGTGGCTGGTTCTGTTCAGCTTCTGCCTCCAGAGCAGTTCTGTCCTGGGCTTTGATCTCGGATCTCACAGTTTTGAACATGGGAGTCCTCTGAGGAAAACACAGGTGCACCAGGAAGCAGTTTCCAAGTTCAAAGCTGACACTATTCCCTCTCGGAGACAGATATAAAGCCTGTTAAAAGCAGGGGATTTCTTTCCCCCATGAACTTCAATAGAGCCTGAACCAGAGCCAATGTGGTGTTCAGTCTACACCTCAGGGCTGGAGTGAGGCACCACCGCACTGCTACGAGCCCTGGGGGTTTTGGTAAAGTCCTCTTGTTATTGTAGCATTTGTTCTCAGGATCCAAATTCTAATTTATCTAACTACCATCTGCCTTCCTAAGAAAGAATTTCCTATAGGTTCAATGTATTAAGTACATGTTTTTACTTCCTGTGTGGTGTTGGTGCTATTAAAGAGTTACCTTTCACTCTGAAGACACAGAACTTCATTGTGAAAGACTGGTGAAGTTTCTTCCAGAAAAAAAGCAGGATACTGACCAGAGCACAGTATGGTAACAAAAGCAAAAGCAGAAAATCTCAAAAGCAGAGTAAGGACACTAGGTTTAAAATGTTTATGACAAAAATCAAGCTTCAGTCCATTTCAAGAAAAATAGGAATGTTTCTTACAATACTTCAACTCCTCCTCTTTCCTATAGGCCTTAGTAAGATACATTTCATCAACTGTGCACATAAATAATGCTTAGGCATTCCATTAAGTCTTTTTACAAGCATCAGCTGTCATAAGGCACAGAAAATGACCCATTTGATAAGATGAAAAATCCTATACCAGCAAAATCCAGCAAGCTGGAAGCAGAAGCCTCGTCTAAACTGATGTTTCAGTCTGGGACTCTTGAGCCTCAAGAAAATCCCAACAGTCCATCACACATCACTCATGTTGGCAGTGGCCTGAAAAGGTTAACAAAGACCAGTCACCCCTGCCCACCCTCGGTGGCACTCTTGATGTTGCCAATCTTCTCAGAGTGTACTTACTACAGCAAATCTTCCCTTACTTTCTGCCCTAGACCACAGGGGGTTCTGAATACAGCTCTGTGTATCATTTACTCATGAGAAATCTCAGCCTGGGCGGGCTCCCCACCTCCCTGTGCAGGAAGCCTGCCTCTAAATTCTGTGCCATATTGCATGCACTCAGCAGAGATTTCCATGGAGTCCACCTCAGCTGCTTTCAGGACTCTTGTCCAGGGCCTGCCTGTTTACAGAGGATGATCACAGCACAACGAAGTTTCCCGTACGCCAGACAAAATCTGGAGAGACATACCGTATTGATTCTCCCCTTAAATCTATTTTGATAAATTATTCAGTGCTCAAGTACTGTTCTGGCTTAATTAATTTAATTAAATCATTACACTGAACAGCTACAAGAGCCTGAATACATCTGCATGAGTTTAATATCCCCTACACTAGCTCGGGGATATTCTGTTCTGAGGAAAACATTGCCCTCCAGCAAAAGGAAGAACAGTATCACTTAATCTCAGCAGCAGCATGGTGGTGCTGGTGTAGTCCGTGGCTTCTCTGGTGTATTGCTGGGCCTGAGCCCTCTCTTAATTAGAGCCAACCATCAACAGAAATAAACTCACACAACCCACCCACCCAGCTCCCAGAAACATTAGAGGTGATATCCAAACTATGATGAAGCTCTACAGTAAATGGGAAAATTAAATGCACTTTCTCCCAGGACTCCCATCTCTTGGGTGGGCTTTGTCAGGGCCAGGTTGCAGTTTATACTCTCTTGCGCAATGGACACAGACATACAGGGAATTAAAAAAAACCCACACTAATGTTCTTGCCTTCACATCAGGACATATTCCCACAAGCAGACAATAGAAGACCAGTATTTCCTTAAATTAATTTCCTTTTTTTTTCCCCACAAAACATTTCTTTTTCTACATCAGCACCTCCAGGATAGTTCAGGACTTTTGTTCTCGAGTTTCTGGACTTTAAAATACATCCTTTCCCGTGTTCCACCTCTAGTTCAACAACCTAAACAAGCCTCCTACTTTAAACTCATGTCATTTTGCATTCTGCCCTACTCAGAGCTTCTCAGATCCTTCTTGGTTTACACATCTCTTTGAAAGTAACTCTGAAAACCCCCTATTAGTCGCAATTCACACGAAACATGAAAACAAGCACCATCCTTCATGAAAAATGACTGTCACTGTGTTAGAATGGTCCCAGCATATACAAAAATGACAGACCAAAGGCTCACGTGATACACAAACTTCCTTTTTTTCAAGTTTCAGATAAATACATTAAGATGTTATGCCAATGGACTGGACAGAGTGTGACTGTTTTCCCATGCTGAAAGGACTGGAGCATTTCTAAAGGCAGACAGAGGCTATCAGCAGATTTGCAGCAGTGCTGGCAAAACTGACCTCCTAGTGAACAACCTCACTGGATGGACAGGGTAGTTTAAGCCTGAACAGAACTGTAGGAGCAGCTATGTAATGTTACAAATACTTTCAAATCCAGACTGACCTTAGCTAAAGCAGTATCAAACACAAAGCCCATAGTGCCAAACAATATGTACAATTAGTCAGAATTCATAGGTTGTACACATATTGCTCTGCTTTCCTATGGAACAGGAATAGAAACTCAATTAATTTTCATGCAACAGGAGTTACAAAATGGGAATAAGCATCTCCTCACACGCCTAATGCTAAGGGAGGATATCTTTAGGGAGACTGGCCAACTGTAATGAAACTGGTAAGGTTGCTAAACAGTTGTGACTTGACCTCTTCTTAAGGATTTAAACCACTGCTAGGGTTGGTGATAATTGGGGAATTCTGTTTTCTTTGTCTGTGGTATGACTCTTTCCTACTGTAATTATTTAAAGTTTGCATATTTCATTGCACAGAGGTTCCAAATCACCACTGGATAGGAAAAGCACATTTTATGAATGCATGAAAAGTCGAGGAGTGCAAAACCTCATATCCCCAATCTCCTAAACTAACTTAATTTCTGCACCAAATTTCTTTGCTGTATTTAGTTCCTGTGCCCAAAATTTCTCTTTTAGGGCCCTGAACTAACTAATTTCTTCGAAACAGAACTACACTGAAATTTCACAAACGCATTCCTGAAAGATGTTTAAAAATTACTTTAGCTGCTGTTCTCGCTCTACTCTCCCGTATTTTTTCTTTACAATTTGCTGGCTTATACTTGAAGCTGTATTTCAGCTAAACATTATTAGCCTGTAGTCCTGATGCAAGGCAAATCACATATCCCCTGCACGGGCTCAGTAACTTTCTAGACACAACAACAAAAAAGAATTCAAATTAATTCACTGCATGAATAAATCCAAAAATCAAACAGCATTGATAAAGCACTATTGATAAGAAATCTGTCAAAGCAAAGAGGAGGAGGCTGGCAAAAGATCTCTGCAAACTTCTTGCCGGTGGCAACCTTGGACTCCCAGCAGTGACACTATACAAGTGAAGAGATGTCCCTTTCCATCTAGAGGATGCTGAAGAATTGGGACTCTGTAATTTGGATAAAGAATACTGTGATTTAGTCATCAGGTAAACATCACACATACCTTGAAGGAAAAAGAAAAAAAAAAGTCACTCATCAAAGGGATTGCCCTGAGCTACAGAGTGAACAATTCTTATCAAGTTGCAGCTTTGAACTGGGTTACTGCTAAAACAAAGCTCTACTGCTGGAAAGCCATCAGAGAGTTACTCTTTTGTAGTGCTGCATCCTCCTTACAAGTGGCTTGCTAGTAAACATAAGATTAAATGTTCGCTCTAGATCTCATCAACACTAAACACAAGGCTGAAATGCCCGTGGCTCACTTCCAGGCAGCAAATTAGGGAGTAATCGGTGGTGTAACTCCAAACAAGGCCTGATGCTTTTATCGACTGCATCACCATCTCATGCAAAACCTAATGTTCAGTCAATAGCTCTCGTTGGAGGGGAGCCACTAACTCAGTGTTCCTGTCAGTATCCCTTATCTCATTACAAATGGACTGCAGTTAGAACAGCTCTATCTCCTCAGCACAGTCGCCTCAGCCGCAACTTTCAGCACGGGCTGACCTACACAGGCTGCTGCTGTTCTGCAGCTGTCAGAGCCTGCTGCTTCTAAAAACTCCCCTTCTACTACTCCTTCTACTCTATCTTTGTGCAAAATATACAGTCATTCAAAACCACCACTTCAGTAACACCAAGGGAAAATTACAGTTTCAAAACCTCGGAAAACATCCAGTTTGGATGGACAGTTTATACAAATTAGAAGCAAAGCAGCTACTGATCCAGTTTGCAGAAGCTGAAATAGGGAAAATTAGCAAGGTATGAATTCTGGTTTGCTTTCTAACTGCATGGTATGAGGTATATATGGTATGGGTAAAGCCAACCACACAGAACTGCCACATATTAAATGCCATACACTTTTAGCTGTCTCCCAGCCACAAAAGCATGTCTCAAATTGCACAGGCTAAATGTGATTTCAAGTAAGGATGAGATTCAAAGGTGAAAATACGTATCACAGTGTTGAGCATTTCTTTGACTGATGTTTGATATTGCCCACAGGTAGAAGCTATTGCCCTGCTTTAGTGGAAGGTCTGTCCTCAAACTAAGTGAAGGAAAACAGGAGTCAGAGTGGATGGGACAAAGTATAAGCACAAAGCTCTTTAAAACAACCCTTTGTCCACTCTCCACATGACTTTTTTTCTTCTCCCTTTTCTTTCTGTTTTACCACTACTGGAATCCGTTTCCCTCCAGTGAGAAGATAACACAAAGCTGCCTCACAAAGACTGGCACTTAGGTCTTTTCTTTCAGCAAATATACAGGAGTTGCAAATTCCTTTTAAAACAGAAAGAGAAGTAAACGTGTTTACGAAAGTGAGATGAGTAACTTAACCCAGTTTAAACCAAGAGAGCTCAGCCTTTGTAGTTCTCACATGGGAGGCAGGAGTCCTCTGCGGTGCCCCTAAGGAGAGATTTCAAACCTGCAGCTGAGCTGCAGAGGGGATGTAGGAACTTGCCTGTTCCCCGCCCCCACCCCAAATGGATGATTCAAAAATCCCTAATGTACATGGAAAAGACCAAAAACTAGTGATGAAGCTAAGAAGTCTCCTGTAGGGAAGCCAAAGGCAGTCAGCTAAAAATTTCCAAAGTGTTGAAGGTACGTTCAAAGTTTTAACTGTGAGTTTTACTCTGTAATCAGACAGCTTTGAGAATGAAAATGTAATTCAGCAACTAACAAGCTTTACTGATCTTTTTCTACCTGTAATGGTGACAGGTACAAAGGAAAGTGCTCATATTAGAGCACTCTAGTGAAGAAGCAGACACAACAGGGATAAAACAGGAGAAGAAAAAGCATGATGAGTCTCTTACAATCAATGAGTATTTTCCACTAATCCTACTGGGGTTTATGAATACCCACTGCTGGGAAAGTAAAATCATCGTGAATCATCAGAGAATCAAAAGCTACTGAGTTTGTTGTACAGAGTCCTATTTTGCAATATGTGTAATTATAACATGTTACTGGTTCATCAGGAAGAAAAACAAAAATAAATTTTATAAAGACACAAGAATTAATTTGGAAAATTCCATACCATCTCTGCCTTTTTAAACTTTACTGAAACTTAGAGATTAGTCAGTGAAAAAGCAAAGTAGAAATGACTACCTAAATATTATGAACTAGTATTTTAACAAAGAAAGCAAGCAGTATTGGCTGTGGAGATTTCCTAATAAACCCAGTGAACCTGGGAAGTGAAGTTTATTTGCTGAATTATGATTTCAATTCAGGCCAAAGATATAGTGGCCTCTCTTCTCCTAAAGCTGCCCAGAAACAAACGCAGAAGAACATAGACTTTGATTAACCAATTCAGAAAGCACAACAGACTCAATTTCTGCCCTTTCCCAATGTTTGTGTGCTGTCAGATTACTTTTTCAGGTAATGTAACATTCCCCTCGGGTGCATTCTGTGCCACTATACTTGCAACATGAATAAGAAAGGAAGATAACAAACTTTTATCAGACTTTCAACTCACCAGGACATTTATTTACAAACAAAGGATGAGAGGCAAGAAAAGAGCAAAGCAAAGCAAAGTCAGAGATGGCAAAGGCAGGTACAGAGCCCAAGCTTCCAGGACTGATATCCAGCCATAGCTGGCTTGAACAGAGTTTATGACATGCTCAGTCAGCCTCACATTGAGATGTCTGTGGGAAACCACCACTTAATATAAGTGAACAAGTGTGAAATGTTTTGTGATACTGATAGCAAAGTAACTGTATAACTTACCTTTCTATGTTTATACTGTTGTTTTCTACTTTAATGGCTAAGACCACATCAGCCCAGTTTCCCTGTTACTTGGATAACGAAGATTTTAAAAAGGCTATTGTTCATTATCGTAATTGTCTCTTGTTTACCCACAAAATTGCTGAAAAAAAGATGAAAATAGATGCTTTCTGCACAACACAGTCTAATATAGTCCCTTGTCCTCTAGTCATTGGATAGTGAAAAATTATAATCTCTGTTTTACCATTATGCAATCAGAATACAAGAGTGACAAGTCAAAGCCTGAGAATTATGAAAAGGTCTGAAATAAATAAAGGAACTGACATTTAAACTACCTTGTTACCTGATACATACAAGCTAGTGATCCTGAGACACTAAAATCAGTGCAAAGTACCTTGAGAACAAGACAGACACGCATTTTAGAGTAGCTAAGCGAAACATTTCCTCCATCAGGCTTAGTGCAAATACTCTAAGGTTAATGCTATTTTGCTGCATAATGCACATACGATTTTCATCATACTGTTATATATACTTAAAAATCTTGCTTTTCCATTTGTGACAAATTTCTAATCTGCAAAGCATTAACATATCTTTCTGTAAAGGACAAGGCTATGGGCATTCAGATTTCTCTGACATAAACCTCTATTAAACTTGGCTAATCAACAGAACAATAGAAAATCTAAAGGCCATTTTCAGAAACCTAACCAAGTCAGTCAGGAATACTTGGCATGTTATCTACATATGAATACAGTGCTCTGTTCTGTTGAGTATAGGGGTTTGTAGAAAGCTAAGCACGAGACTGCTGCAGCAACTTTAAGAAGGATTTCAAAATTCAATTTAAAAAGCCTGAAATATCCATACCATTTAGTGTCTAAACCACTACCAATTAAACAACAACAACAAGCCAGGAAGAGTTTATCTCCAAATACTTTTAAAAGTACACATACAAAACAAATGGGTTTTTTCAGTCTACTGGTGTCTGCTTCTACCACAATATAAACCATCAAACAAGTAAATTTTAAATAAAAGAGCATCATAATGACTACATCTTGTAATTATTTTACTTGAAGGTTTTTTGGTAAAAAATAATCTGGTGCTAAAAAATTTAAAAAAAAATTAAATGTGATTCTCTTCTTTTAATATCAGTGTACTAACACTGTGTTAGAATACGTAATTGTTTGATCTCTCTGTCTGGATAGAGCAAAACTCAAATCCTTCCCAAAGACAAACTGCCAGAGAGCCCAAAATACCTCTGTGATGAGTCTTCTGGCCACTCATCTGTAAACTTATCTTTCTGAGGTCAGTTTTCTGACAGTTGTCTGATGAGGAGCTTCTTATACACATTCTGTGGCCTTGGCTATTTTTACTCAAATTATTTATTAGCTNTTTTGGAATCATGCTGCTGACTAAAAATGAACAGTACGTTATTATATTATAAATGACTGTTGAGATTTGCTGTGATCACAGGAGATAGGGGAAAGCATCTAGATTTGAGAATAATTCCTCTCGCTTTCACTCTCTGTGGGTTTTCTTTTCTATATACAGGCAGATTAAAAAACTGAAAGATCTTCTGTGACCTACAAAAACCGGCAAGAGAACTTAAGGCAAGTACATAATTAAACAACAGTTAACTTTAAAAAAAACCCAGAACAAATAAAAGGCACCTTTGAGCAGCTATCCCAGATGAGGTAGATGGAAACATATGTTTATTGAATTTTTGTTGCCTTGTTTCTAAACCCCTCAAATTTACACTTCCTATATATGCATAGATTAGGAACCTTTCATGCTCAGAGATTTCTTTCTCATGAAGCCTCTATTTTCAATTTTCAAGAGAATTAGAATTGTAGGAAAAAAGCTTTCTCCTGTTGAGTCATTCACCTGCAGCACAACTTCCAGCAGTAGTAAAATGATGCTTCCTAACATATAAGATGGGTTATTATACAAATGTTTCCGAGACAGAGATGACCTTTGGCTGGTAACATAATGGAGGAGGGTTCTTTGAAAAAATAAATTAAAAACCCCCAGCAATCCTGTAGAAAACTGTCTCGCTCCTTTTCAAACCAAATAAAGAAAATCATGCACATGGCTGCCAGGGAAAAAACCCTCCTTTTGGAAACTGGAATAATGACAGGGAGGGCACTTTTAAACCAAAGTCACACCAGGCAATATGCATCTGCAATGAACAAGCAATGAACAAGTAACCAGTGAACTTCCTTTGAAATCTATTACTTTTGTGAGAAAGCAGCTTTTCACACACATAGCTTACCTTTTTTCTTAAGGTGTTTGCCTCAAGTCCTGCTAATGAACTGAACAAGTGTTAATTCAAAATTAATGGTTTAAAGGATTTCAAGAGCCAAGGGAAGCACTGAGATGAACAATAACATAAATGATCTTATAAACTAAAGGTGTTCCTTTGAGAGCCTGTGAACTCATTTGTAGGAGCTATACTGTGCTGAATGAGTGAAGATGAAAATGAAAGGTCTTAAATGTTCTGGTAACTTCAAAAACTTGCAACTGCATATGTAATCTACCTTAGAAAAAAATGCTTTCAAGAAGAAAGGTGCAGATCTGTTTTTCAAGCAGTGTTTCGTGACACCGGAAGGGTAAGAGCATGTCCAAGGCAGAGATCGTACCGAGAGACTAAACAATTGATGTACAATTTGTAAGGATGGCAATTTTGCCTGTCAGTAAAGAAGAAAAGTGTTACAAGCCGTATTTCAGTTTGGGAAATCTTATAGAATCCCTACATATCTTACTTTTCAAATTATTTACAAGCTTACATCAAAACTCATTAGGGCTGATTCTTCTGAGACACCAACTGCCCATTTTTCAGTAGTTTGACCATCTAAAGCTTCCCTAGACTATTTAGCAATTCTAGAATGATGCTCAAATTAAGCACCCACAAATGGCAATTATGAAACTCTGCCATTATTTTCAGTTCTGTTTACAAGTATGGCCATTAAAGCACACACCCCATCTTTAATAAAATTGCCTGGATAATAACAGAGTAGCATTCCCCCACCGTTTTGAAAAAAAACACTTATTTACACTGTAAATGCTGGAAAAAAGTCTACTTAATGTAACAGAAATTAATATTTAAGAAACACTGTCAATCAGAAATCTGAACTTTCACCTGAGGATGTATTGAGATCATTAAGTCTGAACAAATGTATGCCTTGAATAATTTGGTAATAATAGGGCGTTCTGTACCTTGCCTGTAAAATCCTCTTTTTTTTCTATATCACATCTAGCTGCAAGAGTGCTGCAGATCTAATTGAGGTGAAAGACTGCATAATGCTAGCATTTTGAAAACCAGAAACTGCTGGTTGCCTCATGTCTTCTTTTACTTTAACCTTGGAAGCCTCTTGAAAACGCAGCACAAAAGCTTTCAGAA
>WEIT01003554.1:0-19591 GCA_013389985.1 Dryoscopus gambensis
CTGAATGTTCAACTGTGGTCTTCAAGGAGCAAAAAAGAATGGGAAGCACTTTATAAAAAGCTTGTGCTAGAATTCTGAACTGAGCTTGGGTGAAAAATGATACTGTATACATCACTCAGAATCAAGGTCAAAAGTGAATTAGGAATCCAGGCCCTGAGTAATGAGGGCTTAGCACTTAGCAGAAATGACATGCCCAGTTTCCAGCTCAGAAGTGCCAGCTGACCTGCCAACCTAGCATTCCAGATCTGAAAGGGGGAAATCTGCTCTCCTCACTACAGACAAGATGTGTACTACTAATTATTGCTCCTAGAGGCTTATGATGAAGTTCAGTAGGATAGTTGTCTGGAAGCCAATTCTCAGCATAGAATTCAAGCAGCCTAGGGTGTAATCTGTCTCACAAAAGTAACATAAGCAATATTCAGAAAGAAAAGTCTTTTACTTAAAGGGGACAGGAAAGGAAAGAAGAAGTTGGACCATACTGTCTAACATAAACTCTTCATTTTGAGCTATGAAGAGCTTTAATACTTGATTTTACTGGAGGATACCTCCAAAGAAAAAAGCCAGTAAAATAATCCTTCAGCTTATAGAATAACTAAGATGAATATACTGAAGTTATCCAAGAGGCCCTAGAGTCTAATGTTGTTGATTAAATTAGACACCTGTTCATTTCTGACCTCTTCTGTCTTATGAGAACACATGTCAGCAAAGTCTTTACATACTCAAATTAACTCTAAATATTTGTAGCATTCTTTTCTTTTTCAATTGCAACTTTCTCATCAGTTTTCTCATTCCCAAATCATTACAAATTAAGACACGGGAGTGCCGTAATGTACAAAAAATGCAAATACTGGACCACGAAGTCAATAAAAAAATGTTGTTTATCCTGTAATGTTGGTAATCTTTGTTCAGAGCACAATAAAAGC
This sequence comes from Dryoscopus gambensis, assembly GCA_013389985.1. Lineage (NCBI taxonomy): Eukaryota > Metazoa > Chordata > Aves > Passeriformes > Malaconotidae > Dryoscopus > Dryoscopus gambensis. The sequence goes on from WEIT01003554.1 coordinate 924, forward strand.
TAAAAACATACCTAAGGTATATTCCTGTGTGAGGCACCCATGTTACCACACCATACACAAGACACGACACTGGCTGAAGCACTATTATTAAAGAGAGATTAAAACAGCTGTACATTATGCTGAAGCACTCACTCTTCTCTTTACAAACAGACGGTCCTGGATTACAAGCAGCACTTGACCATTTAAATCACTACAACAACCAGATTTAACCAGCTGGGCCATATTCTCTTAGGCAATGCCTGTTGACCTCCTCAGCCACAGCTGCTCAGATGAAATTCTCATTAGACAACTTATTTTCAGCAGCCAAAGGACTCTGATTAAATATATCTATTTAGACGTGATAAAGTCTTCCAGTATATATTTCTTTTCCAATGTTATGAAGTACAACAGAGACCACAAGTAGTATATACAAGCATGACACCTAATATCTGAGTATATAGCACAAAGTATTTAAGTATTTGACCCCTACAACCTGTATTTCTCAAATTCAGATGCTATAGATGGACCAGAAAGTTACTATGTGACAATATGAGGAGACTTCTCACTGTGCTGGTGTGGGGTTTAGATCTGATGACTGGAATTCTTGAGTTCTTTACTCCACTTTTAACTCAACAATTAACTTGACATATGACTGTGTGTTAGCCCAAATCCCACAGCTACATCAATGGTCATGGAGGTCATCCCTATAAAAGAGGCTAACATGAACTATTGCATTCTTTTAAAGGAGACATGCAAGACTTAAAGCCCCACACCACAGTATACAGTAGAAACACGTGTCTTTTCCCCACTTCATTCATTAAACCAATTATATTGTTCTCTCTATTTCTTAAAAAATCAGCATGTATTTTTCAATTTGGGTAAGCAGTTTTGTGACAGGACAGGACTTAGTACACAAAGAGCTCCTCAATTTCACTGGCTGCATACCATCTTAAGAAAAGAAGTGCAGAGAAATATATTCTAAAGGATAGCTATTAAAGAGCATCATATATAGTATGTGTGTGATCGGGCTTTTAATTAGGTTGTTTAAAAGATATTTTAAGGTGGCAATACAATTTCATAATCTCAGACCTCATTTCTCCAACTGACTGCACACAGTTAAAACAAAGTTCAGTCTTACAACAGTAATTATTTTAAAAACATTTTATTTTAATTAAACAAGTATGGAGAGTTTAGGGTTTTTAAATTCAGAGAAACCTCTGAATACTAAAATAGATATTCAAATCTCTTCTAAGAATTTTGATATTCCTGGTCTAAACAGAAGTTTAGAAAGATTGAAATTCCTAAGTGTAATATCCTGAAGAATTCCCAATCTTTCTATTAATTATTTTTCTATGTTAGTTTATATGGTATCAGCCAGATATTCATTAATTATTTTCTGTTAAATTTAAGTAACTTTTTTTCCTACAGAACATGCTGGATGAATCCAAAAGAACTTAACACAGAGCCATAAAATCATCGCAGAATGGCCTGGGTTGGAAGAGACCTTAAAGATCATCTAATTCCAACCCCACTTCTGTAGGAAGAGACACTTCTCATCAGACCAGGTTGCTCAGAGCTCCATCCAATCTGACCTTAAACACTTCCAGGGAGGGCTGTCCACAACTCGTCTGGGCGACCTGCGCCAGAGCCTCACCACCCTCACAGCAAAGAATTGTCTCCTAATATCTAATCTAAACCTAACTTAAACACGAAGATACAGTCAAATACCTTTGAACTTACAGGCAGACTTTAGAATAGCTTTCCAGTATAATGTAGTCCATAAAAGGCATGATTGTTTTACAGATCAAAAATGACCTTTATTTCACAGCTGATGAGAACACATAGCATGGAAGGCTCTGACTCAGAGAGAGGGATCTCTCTGCTCTACTCTCTTAAAACAACCAGTGTATACTAATACAGGGGAAGCACAGAAAATTCTTGAGAATCCGTACAAAAATAAGCTATGAAATGCTTGAATCCCTACAGATAGATACTATGTTTAAACTTTTTGATGCACGTTTTTATTAGCACACCATCGCGGACACTCCTGGAAAAGCCTCGGCTGTGGTGCCAATATAATCAACAGCAACTTGTGCACTCCCGCAGCAAAGTACGAGCCAAGACCTTTGATTACCATGGGGTGTCGAACGACTGCTACTGACTGCAGAAAACAACTTAGCCAAAGTAATATTTAAAATAGTTTTCCACCAAATCTAAGAAAGCAGTTTTTAAAGGAATGATCTTTACAGCTGAAAACAGACAGATGGTAGTAAAGAATCTGGGACATTCTCTCTTTGGAGATGTTTCACCAGTTTCAGAAAGGACACCTATAGAACACACTGGCATTTAACAATTATGCCAAGAAATTTGGAAGCCTACTTCTATCACTACATTATTTTATCCCATATTTAAACACATTATTGTACCAGCTTCAATTTTAATTGAAATCTGCATTGGTACATGGAGCCAAGGGAACTTAAAGTGCACTGTTTGAAGTGCACTGTGACCATGCCATGAAATTGAGGAGTCAAAATAATTCTGAACTCATTCATATCTCAAAGAAAAAACAAATCAAAAAGTTCTACTGCCTTGTGGGTCTGCTACATTATAAATATTCTTCCTGGGTTATTTTTAATGCCACAAAACAGAACTGGTAAAATATCCAAGAGAATCTACACAGATGCCTCCACACCTGTTTTTCTATTTCAGAGCCTCCTGCTCGCACAACTTTCCTGATTCAAACTCATGTACGAGCTCACAGAAGATAGTGTTGCAGAACCAAGTGAGACTTCATTCTACTCAGCATGGGGAGAAATATTCATGGTGGGCCCTGACTGTGTGCACATATATATTGATAAACTCTCTCTCCAAATCTGTTTGTATCCTTCCATGGCCAAAATCTTAGCAAAATCAATAAAAGTATCTGAATAAGGACTGGCTACCTAAACTGCCTCAGCACTCAAAGATTTGTCCTCGTTTTTATCTCTGTTTTAATACTTGTAACAATATCTTAGGAGACTGTTAAAAAAAAATAAAAAGAGATTTCTTCCTCTGTAATTCTAGCTATATAGGTCAGAACTATGTACTTTTACACTTAAAACTGTTTCCCATTCTCCTAGTTACAGATGCTGGGTCATTAAAGTGATGAAAGATGAGAATTTCTAAGGCAAAACAAACCAGCTCATGTTTTATTCATTCTTATTGTTAAAAATAAACATTTATCTTTTAAAAGAAAAAGAACAAATACAACTGAAGAATATCCTTCACAACTCTACAGCCAGTTAAGAAATCATCATAATCTTACAAGTATGAGTTGAGTTTTCACCAGATCCAACATTCTTGCTTTGATTCACAACCAAGACAATTTTAAAAGTTTTTAAAAACTGGCATATTTGTCTAAAATCCCTAATGGATCTCAAACTACCATTGCCATGGAAACCTGTGAATAACTTTATCCTAGCTGTTGCCAATTATGCAGTTTTATGGCTCTCAATACCCAACACATCCTTTATGCCATAAAAATTACAGGACTGGGGAGTGGAGAAACTGTATCAATCTTATCCAGTGCATACCTTCCTGCTCAGTCCTGGTCATTTCTTCTAGTTTCTTCTGCTTCAGTGTGTCCACCACATCTGCTAGGCTTCCTTTGCGGCGCTCCGGCGTTCCAAAATTAACACTGGTCATTAGCTCACTGCGGTCACGACCTCCTTCGTCGGGCTTGTTTGGTGAGGTAGAGGTATTTCGGAAGGAATATAGGGAACATAACTTATTACTCTCTGACTCCTGCAAAGAAACAAAACAATGTCAAAACATGGGCTCTTCTCTCATGGCAGAAGGATCTCAGGCAGGTAAAAGTTGAAAGCATTATTTATTAGTCTGTAATACTGACAAGCCTACATGTATCCTTCAGTTTCTAAAATGATTATGATTTGAATTTCTTCATTTCAGTGTTTTACACGGGCACTTTTGTCCTCAAGTCCAGTTCTCTTCCTATTTCTAACATTCATACCTCATGCCTGAGATGACCTTCATCAAGGATTTCCCTCGTCAGGAACAAGCCACTTCAACACTTTTTAACAATTAATGTGTTCAGCTTTTACAGTTTTCTTTAGTTCCTTGAGTAAGGACAATACATGTAGCACTAAGGAAGAAAGTACAGGCAAGGACAATTTATTCCTGGATAAATCCTCAGCTAATGGAAAACAGCATAACTTTAAAACCAGAGAAAGTGTTAGGCCAACAATGACTGAGGAGCAAGGAATCTACTTCACAGTTAAATAAGGCTTATGGTATGTGTCTATCCATGTTCTTTATCCAGTCTATCCACACTGCCATTTAAATTAAATTTAAATTTTTCTTAAAGAATGAAGGTTACAATGCTTCTAATAAAGAAAAGGAGATGTTATTTTCAGGCCAACATAGGCAAGAATGAGCAAGGAAATGGGGTTATGGCAGAACGAGTCATGTGCGCCAATACATAGGTAGGAAAATATGTATCAGAGGTGTTATAGAGTCAAATATAGAAGTAAAAAGGGTTCATCTCCTTTGTCAGTTGATAGTGCTTATCTGAGAAAAAAATTAAAAAAAAAAAGGGGGGGGGGGGCATCAAAAAGCAATGAGTAATGACAATACTCCTCAATTTTGTGCTATCACCCAACAGTGGAGCCTTTCCTGAACTTCTGTAGCTCAGACTGGTCATTCTCCCAGTCATACTTGCAACATGCACTACATCTCTGCTTCCACAATTTCAGCTAAAAAGAGAGTTCTTGGATTTGCCCTCAAAAACTCAACTTCAAAAATTTCTCACACACGTCCCTTTCCAAAATTACTCTTCGATTTTAATTTTTAATAATGCCAGGCTAGGATTGCTAAACATTTGGGATAAAAAACTGCTAATTTTTTTGTTTGTTTTTTATGATATGCCTAGAAATGTTAGTGCGTATATTAGATTCCATGAAACACACTTTGTTTAAAATTAAAGAGCAATAATAGTGGCAATACATTTAAAAATTAAGAGATGAATTAATAGTCTTGTCCAAAACTGTTCTCACAATGCATAGTGTTCTGCATTACTGCTACTTTATGATCTGAAAATACCCATTTTCAGAGCACTGAAGAAACCTGTGTTCTGAAGAAAGGCTAGGAATTATTAGCTTTCAGCAACAACAGGAGATAAAAAAATCTTTGCTTCAGTCTGGAAGAGATTAAGAAGTAGCTGTGCAATGTAGCGGGAGGAGCAACACCAACAATGAGCCGACTCGGGGCTGGGGACTGTGCAGGAGGTGCACAGGATGGTGACACACCATCTTTAAGCACAGAGGTCTGTGATCAGCACAGCACTGTCACAGCCACTGGAGAAGGAGGCAGCATTTGCTAGGGATGTTGCAAACGTATTTATTCACTAAGACAGGAAATTAGAAGACACTATCTCATCCCAATGCCAGCAGACCTTCATCAACACAGTAGAAGTGACAGAGGCTTTGCAGGCACAAATAGAGAGAGAGGTGATGTGGAACAAAAATTTTATCTTTGTTTTTTCAGCAAACAAACATTAATGAACTTTTCATTCCATTCTTTTGTATTCATTGAAGAATCAAACATCACAGAGAACAATATCTTAGATCAAGTATAGGGATGAACTTATCTGGCTGCCTTTAAAATGGAAAGGCTTAATGTATTTTATTGTTTCTGAAAACTATTTTGTATTTTTCTTAAAACTTGGTCTTGCAACTGAGATGAAAAGAGCATCTTCTAATATTTTTCAAAGGTAAAATCTGAATTTCTATAGTCCCTTTCCTCAATGAAGAATTAATACTACATACTTCAGTACTTTTGCCTTTGAGGATGACCGAAGAAGAGCAACTTAGTAATTTTAAAGGAGTTTTTTTTTCTCCAGAGGAACATCCTCTTACAGTACATGAAGCACATCCATCAGACTCAATGCAGGGGTTTTCATGCTCTCAGCAAGGAACACTAATCTATTGTTTAGGCCGGAAACAAGAAGATAAGGCAAATCTGTGGAGCAAGTAGGAACAGTGGAATGTTCTTCCTCCTGATAACCTCTCCTGGTCCTCGTCTGGATGCATACATGGTCCAGCACAATACTCCTTTGCTGTAATGAAAGACTCCCCTAGTCCTGCCTCCATCAGGCAGCACATTCACCCTTCTTTTTCTTGCCCAAAAGACTGCAATATCCACAATGGAGATGAGACAAGTTTAAACTCCACACAAATGATGCAGATTTACGGAACGGAGGCAGAATGACTGCCTTCACAGGTTTGTCCAATTAATAAACTATTTTATATTGCCACTTTTGTGGATAATTAAATTTTAGTATAAAAATAAAACAAAAAAGTATTTATAATATTCCTGGTTTTGTTAAGGCCTACAGCAGATAGACCTCACATTAATGGCTAACTAGACAGACCAAAACACAACGAGGCAAAGGGAGTATTCCTGTTATTTTTTTCTCTAGAAAGTTGACTCAGCTTTATTTGAAGAGAAGTTGCTACTGCATTCAGCTTGTTGAAAATGAAATAAATGCTGCAGCAAATTTATGAAGGATTTTAATTTTCACGATGGAGTTTATAACCTTTTGCAGACCACTTCTCGTGGCATGTCAGGTTTGTCCCAGCACCTCGCCCACTGCAAGACCAAAAGTGCAACTATCACATACATCAGATGCAGACCTGGCTATCAAAAATTAATTTGCATTGACATGCACAAGCAGCACACAGAGACCATCCTGATACATCCTTTTGGCCCAGGTATCCACTGAAAATATTGTCTGAAACAAGAGGGTATCACCTCTGCAAGTTGTTTGTTAGTCCTCTTGTTCTAAAGCATAAAGTACTGTCCCTAGAAAGTCTGGAGCTCAGATGGAAAAGGACCACCACGCTTCCTAAATTAGTACAAGCCTGTGAATTCATGGATAAGAAAGGAGAACCTGGTCCTTTCGAATATGAGTATGGAAAAATTCAATAAAGACACATCTCCTATCCTTAATAAGCTTTTTGAAGCCACCTTTTACAGAATGAGAAATTCCCACTTTGTTTGATCTGAAGAGTGCAAAGAAAGGATGCTATTAAGCATTTTTTTCATGCATTTTCCAAGACCATGGAAGAGGAAGTAAAGACAAGTGCCTAGCCAAGATCAACTGAAGTGTTTTCATTTCGCAAAATCCAAATGAGAAATTCATCGGCACTGATGAAAATTCTCCATGAAAGTCAAAGTTCTCAGCATCATTGATAAAAATAAGAAAATGAATAATATAATATGACTGATATGAATATCCACTTAATGTATGTGGACACAATCTGGTCCCCAAATTCATCCAGTAGCTCCATAACACACTAGACAGGTGACACATCCCTGAATTCTCAGGTTTAAAATTCATATATTTCTGGAAAAATTGTACTTTAAGTCTAAACTTGAAATAATGTCTGCAACAGATGACATTTCCCTTTGAAAGGCGCATTTTTCAAGGTGTGCTATTCTTACTTATCTCAGTGATTTCCAGGTAAGAAGGGGGAAAATACGGAAAATATAATCAGATAAACAGCAAACATTTAGTCTATAGATAAAAGATTTAACACAGGGTATGCTTCTTCAGGATCCCACCCTGTTTTTTCTGGATTTATAAAACTATCCTCCCACTTACACACTAGTACTGGATAATTGTAGAACTGTTTATGTCTGCGCCAGAATGCTCGAGGGATTGCACAGGGATATTTGTCCACCACAATGGAGGCATTTCCAGATTGGCCTCTAACGTCTGGCAAACCGTAAAATATGAAGACAGCGTATTAAACAAAAAAAGAACAAATCTGAATGCTTAAACAACATGCACAGTGATTTTGTATCTTAGTTTTTCCTCTTTGCCTATGTCAGATAAAAATGCTTTAAATTGTAAAGGGTTTTTTTTGCAGAGATGACTAAGCCAGAAAATCTTACTGCTCAATGCCTGAAGAGAGAAACTCAGTCTTGAACTACTATTTAAGCTACTTACTCAAAATTGAGTCTATTTTTGAAAAGTTGGGGTTTCATATCAAGGTAAATAAATGGCATTTTTCCTGTCTACATTCTCTTGCCAGCCCGTCAGCACAGACCAAATTTTATTATTGATCACTCAACCCACTGTGGTTAGTGTTTTTACAAAATGCTATTACTATAACAGCTTAAATACCTATATATAGACACTTAAATTTAAGGATTAAATTCAAAAGAGAACAAAACAAAGAAAAATAAATAAATGCACAAAAGACAGAAAACCAGAAATTAGTGAGGCATGGACACTAAAATACTACAGATGCCTCGTACAGAGCTAGATAGCTATGCATGAAATCGTACTTTACTCGTACAAAAACCTCCACCTTACTCGTATGTCAACTGGCAAACAACATGAAGAGTTCCAGCACAATATGGGAAAAGCTTTCCTAAGTCCATCCTTGGTCTTTTCCATGTTGGAGGAACAGCCTCAAATTTTCTTGGAATATATGTGGTACTCCAACAGTTTCCATAGTCTTATCAGCTACCCAGGCTGCCTGGTGCAAACAAGTTACCTGTTGGCCATTTCTTTTAGAGCTGCTGTGAATGGCTCGAGTACAGCTTTAGTAATGGCAGGAACAATTCTGAATAATTACAAATAGCTTGGTAAAAATAAAGATGGGGACTCTGTGACTACACGTATGGTATTTTCTTCACACACCACAACAATTCCTTTAAAACTCTTACCCTAAGATAATATGTAAAGATAGGTCACTAGGCCTCTTACTCTGAGAAAGTTATTTTTTAGCAAGTACATTCACTAAATGTCACAAGCTACATGGGTTACATTCTTCAAAAAGATAGCTGATGGTTTCTGTACAAAGAAAGGAAAATCCTTATAAGTTTCTAAGATGTTTCTACTGAAAGAGATTGAGCAAATAATAATAATTTTCTTGTTAGGATAAAAGATTATTTTCTTGTGCATTTAGATTATAACAGTTACGGTAGCTCATTTTCCATCAGTGCTCCCACTGGTTTTAACAGGATAAATGAGGGAGTACTGCTGGAAGTGATGAAAATAAAGGTATTGATTGTTGACCCAGTATTTCTCATATTGGGAAGCTAATATTTACAGCAATACCTGCAAGCAATACCTGAATCGTGAGCCAACTTGGTCACCTTTTATGAAGCCTTTTCACTTCCAAAATAGAGCAAACAGACACAAAATTATAGTTCTGTTGGTGAGATATTACAGGCTAAAAAGAAAATTCAATATTCTTGCTCCTGCCTCCAAATGGCCAAAGTACAAAATATGGGGGACTATATTTGGGGGTTGAGATGCAACATCTTGGTTTGGGGACACGACAATGATGAGTGGAGATCTGCCTTGGGACAGATCTCTCTTTGGTACCCTCATAAGGGTTAAGAACAGACCAACAGCCTGGTGAACTGGATTCTCTGCTCAGCAGTCTTAAACAGGGGGAAGTGCACAGGGCTGTGCATTTTAATGGCAGTGTTTATGTTTCACATAGGGAGGATGGATCCTCTGGAGCTCTCTAAAGAGAAAAGAGGAAACCTTGGGAAATGAAACTGAGGGCTGTACAGACTCGGGGTCACACTGTTAGTTAGCAATTTAATAATAACTATGATCAACTTTGAAAGTTGACAACTGCAATCCCACTTAATAGCCAGAGAGAAAACTGCTTCTGTAAGAGTTCAACTGAAATCACAAGATGAATGGCCAAGAAGTAAAAAGCAAATATTACTAACATAAAATGTGTTAGCTGAATTGCTTATTTCCATGTGGATGAGGCTTTTCTGTTATAAAGGGATATTTATCTGTCTCTGCATTGAATGGGACACATGTAAACACCCCAGGAAAGTTGGATATCCAGAGTGGTTTTGATTCCAAGTACTAGAGGCATGCTGGCACTTGGAACTAGTCTGGAGTTAACATATAATGAAAGCAAATGTTTACAAAATCATTTCCAATCACTACATTAAATATGGTTTCCCATTTTGAGGAATTTAATTAAATAGAATTAAAATAAATTAAAAATCTAAGTGATCATTTCCAATTCTCATCTGATTAAGAAAAAAACACAAAAGTTTTATTAAGAAAGATTTATTTAAATCCAAGGCTTGAGAATGACTGCTATGAGCTATTAAGAGAACATCATTTGTTAAATCTCAGAAAATTATGCTAGTGGGAGGGCAAATGGCAAGTAGTGGAATAAAGCTTTGAGTCTTTAACTCAGCGTTTGCTCTGATAAAACTTATACTGATTTCACTGCCAAAGTATGGGCTGAATATAATCTGTAAAGGGCTTGCATTTCATCTTTTAGGCATATCTAAAAACCTCAAGAAGAAACAACACAACAGTAAGCTCTAAGCCAAGAAATAATATGCTAAACTGAGAATTAAAAAAAAAAAAAATTAAAAAACCCCAAAAACTTTAGATGAAAGGTTTAAAAACGAGATGTCATAATAATCGGGCATATATAATCCAGGTGTGGTTTTATGAAGAGGTCACTGCAAAAACAGCTGTTTGGAAGGGATGGGCAGGGACTCTTTGTCTCCTGTAAAATATGACCACTTAATTGCAGCAATCCCTTCCTACTCAGGTGTTGGAGCAAACCAGGTAAACCAACTTTGTGTACATAGATTTCACAATTTTTCAGTTTTGTGATTTAAACCCTTCTCTTTACAAATGAGCAACGATTTGAAACATGTTGACAGGCACTTTGCTCCATTCCACAATGGAAAATCACCTCAAAACTTTTAAATACAATGACAAATCACTTCTAAATGGCAATCAACTCACAAATGATATGCATAAATTCATGTGTGCCTTTGTAAGAGTTAGATGCTAAGGATTTCCTTAATTATCCAAATACCATATGTCCTAACTCCCAGTGTTTAGGTTTGGTAATAAATCACAACAATATTGAGACTTTATGCCCTGCACTTTGGTTAAATACTCATATTAAGGAAAAAGTAATGGACAGCCATTTACAAAATGAGTATTTAGACTTATATTTTCATCTAAACTGAAACTGAAGAAGCATTGTGATCAGTCCCAGCTGATCAGCACTGTTTACCTCTTGGGTAAATAAAGACACATATTTTGTGATGCGTGCTTGTCAGAAGCTGCCAAATAAATCAAGGATTGTGTGGCTTGGATATTCCAGACCACTTTGTATATATCCAACTTCCCCCTATTAGGTCATCTTAATTGTCCAACTTATAAGTAGGTCTATTGTAAATACAGAAATAAAATTTGTCTTTATGTTTTTAGCAATATCAAATGCACATGAAATCCTCCTCTGTATATAGTTCCATGACATGTATTACATGCTTTATGTTCCCCTTTTAGCATTTGCAGAGGAATGTGTGCAGGAAACCAGCCTGGTGCATAGAGTACTTGTATTTCTTTAAGGTAAACACTGATGAAACATTTGGAAGATTGAAATAAAAACAAGACATTTATGAGACATAAAGGTATCACATAAAATTGCTGTGAATTACAATAACATTGGCTGAATCCCAGAACAGATAATCCTTATAAACATGCAGGAATGTTGTAAACTGTATATGAATGTCAGTGATACAGTACATTAGGAGATTCATGTTACACTTGGTGCTGTGTAAGTCTCAGTCCCTGAGTTTTTCATGGCCTCAAAGATTAAAATAAATATATGTAGTATCTTTCCTTCCTCCATGAAGATATTTTATGTACACAGTTTTATTATGCTGAACAAAGATACCAAAGTCTGTTTTTTCTTGAGCTGTCAAAGTACAAAAGAAATGCAAAAAGTCCTTCTTGCACAGATGTAGTAAAGTGCTGGATTTTATCTTTTGGCAGGTGCTCAATATGCAGCCCACATAATCACATGTTAATGACTGGAGTGTGTTAATCAACATGCATACCTGATTCCTTCTTGCCCAAGGAAAAAAAAAATTAACAATTTAGAACGTGTTAATGCTTCTACTTTTGAAAAAATTCATGTCAATTTACAGAAGTGAATTAAAAAGTTTTCAGAAATTGCTTCATAAAAATAGGAAATGTTAAAATAGGAGAAAGGAATAAAATTGCTACAGATTTAGATGAACATAAACCACAAGTCTTTTGCGAAGAACTCCTGTGACGATTAATTCTGTTTAAACACAGTTCACCCTAGAATACAGGGAAAGGTTTAAAACAGACCGTGCATTTGGAAAAGAAAAATGATACAATATCAAAAGGAAAATAAAACAAATATAACAAGCACGCCAACAAGAACAATTATTTGATTCTTCTTCAAATAAAGTTCAATTTTGTATTTCACCACCTCCATTAGGCACATTATCCTACACACTTGTACGGAATTGTTTTATTGTTTTTAATATGAGATGTTAACATTTTTTTATGCTAAAGCTAGTAAAACTAAGTCCTTGATATTTCAAACCTTTAGACATATGCTTAACATTATAGTTGCTGGTAGTCCTAATAAAGTCAAGTTAAGCACATACCTGAATGCCTTCTGAATCAAAACAACATTCTTGAAAAAGAATTAATTCTATCTTTTCTGCAATATATTTCTCAGAGAAGTTTCTTTTATGGAAATATAAAATACCATATCCTCTGCTTTTTCACACCCTTTAATTTCAGCCAAAACTTTGTACCCATGCAATTATATAGTAGGTATTTATCTCTTTAGTTAGATAAAAATTCTAATGCACTACCTGGCATGCAGAAATAATATCACAAGCAGAGTAGAATTGCTTTCGATCATCACAAAACTCAGATTTGTACATGTAAATAACAGCTGCATGAGCAATTTAGCAGAAATAGAATTGCCAGAGTTTAGGGCATTTATGTTTGATGCATTTTATATGTTCACATTCAGTCCGTAAAGGAACCAAAAATAAAATCTCAAAACATGTAATTGTATCTATAACTTTCGAGAATTTGAAGCCATGAATTTATATAACAACAAATTCACAGTGTTTAGTATGTGTAAATGTTTTTCAATGATCTTCCCTAAACACCTGAGTTTATTTTCCTTAAAGGGAAGAACCTTCAACATAAGAAGTTAATAGCAAGGAGCAGGAGGCTGGGGGGAAGCAACAGGACTGTGCCTGTTTTATGTGGAGACAGAAGCACCAAAATATTAAGACCTTTAGGATACCACCTATTTCTGTCTTTCTGATGCCAGTAGCTTTGCTAAAGCGTTATAAAGTTAAATTTGGTACTTGGTGATTTAAAATTATTTTAAAAGGAAAAAATACGTGTGGTATGAAGAGATCTTCAATTTTTCTGCTGCATATATAAATCTGTTCTCAGTACTGCTGAGATGTACATGCAGCCACAGTGGAAAGGTAGGAAGCCTTTCATTCCTTTGGCAAGAAGTCAACAAAAGACAAGAGTCTTGATATAATTATGAAATATATGTCAACGCTGCCATTTGAGATAAAATCCAACGAGATACAATTAGTCTGTAAATCCAAGGGGTCTCTGAATGATGTTACAAAATGTATAGGGAAACACGGCATATATTTGGAAACAATTAGTCTTATTTGTGTATATATCTGTGTTTGGCTTCCCTCGGTCACAGGGAATAACACCCATCCTTTAGACTGGATTTGCTGCAGGGGTTCCCTGTGAGAGTCACTCACATCCAAATAACAGCAGAGCAAAAAGGATGTGCCTGCCCTCATTCAGTGCATGCACACACACTGCCAACTGACTGCCCTGGGGTCGCGGGCAGCAGGGGAACAGCAGTGGGAAAAGAAAAGGGTCCAGTGACCATCACAGTGACACATCACCACCCACAGTGATGGCCACAGTGCCTGCGAGTTCCTCACAAGCCCTGTTTGTTATGGGGTTGCTGCACTGGGATTGGGGGTGGGAGGAGAAGTTACCTCTCTGTGGGTTATTTAATGTTGGGAACAGATGAGAAATTACGTGCTTTGGAGAAAGAGTTCCGATTTCTTTAGATTAAAGCAGCTGAAGCTTATTGTTCACAAGCCCCAAATCCAGCCTTAATACTATGGGAATACACCATGCCATTGCTCAAAGAAAGTGAAGCCACTTGTCCATCTATATCTGCATTTTCTTGTTGGCATTGCTTTCTCCTGATACTTCAGAGCAAAAATAAAAAAATCTTTGCAGTTTATCTCATGGGCTGTGTGGGACTCTGTATGAAGATGGGGGCCATTCCTGGCTCCCCAGTGAACAAACACGTATTAATATTTTCCATTTCTTTACATACTGGCCAATAAATATATTATTGGGATACAACAAGTCAATTACTATTACATTTAGCAAAATTAAGTATTTTTGGCCTTTCCCACTCATCATCTCTGTTGCCTTAACAGACACAGATTTTGGATGCAATATAAAAATTCGACTATTTTTCTCGTCTGCTTCTCTCTGTCCGTTGGAGAAGGCACAATACTTTCACCATTATCTTAGTACCACTTTTTCCTTTTCCCTACAGTTTACCACAAAAAATATATATGGCTTTAGCCTGAAATAGATTTTATTTTCTAGTAGGGTCACACTCAGCAATAAATACCTATACATCCAGGTATTTTTATACTAAGTTACAGTTAGAAACATAAGTATAATCTTTTCAGCTCACTAATATGAATTTACAGAAATCTTTGGGTTGCTTTATCTTCTCCCCACTCTAACATCAAATTGGCTGATGAAATGATACTGGCAGTATAAGTCATTACAGGTCTGACGTTACAGTTGTTACACATTGCTGAATCTGTCAAATGAAAAGGGAGCACAAAGGGAATTTCCAAATGCAGCTGCTATTTCCCATTTGTTAAATCCTTTTATTACACTATATAAGTACACAGCTGGGAAATACTATAGAGTGGGAGTTAAAACAAAATATTTTGGCTTCCAGACATTCAGAATACACAAAGGACTCAGTGGAAAGCAATGCCTGATATCAAAAGGGAGTGAAAGTTTGAAAACATTTCTAGCCAGTGTGGTTTTTTTCTGATAATGCACAATGTAGTTTAAAGGTATCTTACATTACAGAAAGTGCTGCGTACCATAAATGTTAGGCAAAAACGAAATTTTTTTCATTAAAATTGCCCTCCTACGGTACCTTTTCTAAACTTGAAATCTGTACAGCCCTCATAGCAAATTATGATGCATACTGTGTGCTCTCTCAAATTCCAGTGAACTCCTTAGTAGTTTTAAGGACAGAAAGGATGCAGGATTGTGCCCTTAATTAGATACCAGATAAAAGAGAAATTTTTCCTCCCCATATGTCGACACAGCATTCTTTGAATTTACTATCTTTTAACCAGACAACACACATTATTGATGCATTTTAATGACAGCACTACTGTCTTTACTTTCACTGTAAATGCTACGAACAGGTGCTTCTTCAAATCTGCTTCTAAAGGATCCGTCTGGGAAAGGTCAGAAAGTGCTTACCTCCTGGGAATTTGGAATTATTAAGTAAAAAAGTGGCCACTATCACAGCACCTATCTCAGAATTGCCCAACCCACCTTCTGGAATCTGTCTTTCTGGAAAGAAACATCTATCCTCCCTCTAAGGAGTATGAACATGTTTTCATTAGGATAGTTGCAAGCACCTCTGAATTCTTTCTTAACAATACAAATGCCTGCTTGACTGAGATACTTCAGAGAAACTTTATGCAAATAATTGAGGCTTAAATGTTTGCTCATGAAGAATATATTTAAGTGAGAAAAAAAAATCATTACAAATCAAACAAGGTACTTGAATGACAGTCCCTCAAGGAGATAAAGATTTTTTTCCCCCCACTACACTGTTGTGATCTCACTAGCCATCTAAGTCACCTAACTGTAAATACACTTGGATCTTGCTCTGTACAGTTTAGAACTCTTTTAAGTGCAACCAAAAAACATGTCTTAGAATTTCAGCCTTCACTGGTAGCCAAGCCTTGTAAATTATACCAAGCTTCAAGCTGGGAAGAAAAAAAAAATCCATTTGGTTTAACTGAGAGGTCCTGAAAAAAGGTTGACATATATCCACCACCAGATTTAAGCCAAGGGACTTATGGAAACTGCTAATGATTTTCAGGACATTCATCTACATATATAATGGAATATTTACTGGAAAAAGGAGATAGGAAAACCAGAGTGCTAAGTCCCTCAAGCAAAGTTTATGCACCTGTTCTGAAACATGATAAGCTGTGCACTGATTCGTGCCTGTCCAGAAGTACAGAGGGTGTTGACATGACAGCGCAGCATTAGGAAAGGAAACAGAGATTGCTCTCTGTCACCAGGACTGCAAACCCCTTCAGAGCAATGAGCACAACTGATCACACTACACAAGGGCTGTTTTGGCTCCCTCCAGGTCCAAGGAACAGCCTGAACCAAAACAAAATGCACTGAGGGACTGTTGGAAGCTAACAGTTCCTTTCTCTCTATGACACAGAGTAATTTTGTCAATGATATTGGTGTTCTAATATCAAAATTCTGAGTGCACCTGCCTCTCTGAATGAATGGAGAAGTAGCTGATGAATTCACAGATTAACTTTTTCCATCAACAAACTGGATCAGTCCTTTCCACTGTGCATGCAGCTTGTCCTCCTGATAACACAGAAGTTAAAATTATTCTAAGGTGCTTATTGCATAACTTGGGCAAAAGAGTGACTCTCTGTCCAAAATTCTGAATACAAGCCATCTATACAACTTACAACCTACCTTGCCGAATTGCTAAGCTATACTCATTTTTCTTTAAAGCAATTTTGCTGTTGAAATTCTGCCTTCTTCATGACAATCACCCAAATACCTTGGAATTTTAGGCCTGATAGGAAGTTCTGCACTGGGTTAAACTGTGCATTACAGATTACGTAGCATTTTTCTGATTTGGTTTGATCTTTTGAATCAACTGGACTTTAGGAAAAAAAATTTAACGCTATATTAACAAAATAAATCTTATTGTAGTGCTATTATTTAATAACTCCAGGCATCATAATATGCACAAAGAGCTCTGCTATCTCTGGTGATTAATGTATTAGAATTATTGTATCTTTTCAAATTTGAAATAAGTTCATTGTTGTTAGTGGTATTAAAAAAATTCTTCAGTTGTGCTTAACATTGAAACCTGTTGATTTGTACTGGAAAAAAAAGAGATTTGCTGAAAAATTCTGTTCACAGATATTTAATAGAAATAGAGAAGAATTTTTTTGAAAAGACAGATTATTCTTTTTAAGCTAACTGCCTGAATTTAAGGTTTTTGAAAGTCACTTTCCAGAGAGTCTGGAATTATGATGTTCTAAATTTACAGAACACCTGCCTGCTCCACATACCTTAATTCTGTTTCTGAGGAACACATGCAAGGAAAGTAAATTGACTGAGATGCTATGCCCGTTCAGCCTTCATTCAGCCTGCTCATTTATTGCGGAGTTTTGGGGATGCAGAGACAGAGCTACAACCACTAAATAATTATATCTAGACTACTGAAGAGAATAGGGATAATAATTCTGATCATTTCTAACGTCACCTACATACAAAGTGGTGATCTAGCTACTCATAAACACCTTTGCCCTCCACAAAAAGTTGTAATTTCCTATGGACACAGTAGGATGTTTGTCACCTAAAATGCCAGCTTCTTTGTTGCCGTGTAAAGATACAGTATTCTAGGTTTAGTGGGTCCTGTTTCTGAGAGACAAGTAAAAAAAATACATTAAAGTTTCTTCCTTTAGCACAACACTTTGCAGATGACAAACAGTTGTGAGCTACATCCTCCTGTCAGAAATTAATGCTTGAATATATGAGCTAGAAAGGTTATGACATAAATCAAGGTATGANTTTAATAACTCCAGGCATCATAATATGCACAAAGAGCTCTGCTATCTCTGGTGATTAATGTATTAGAATTATTGTATCTTTTCAAATTTGAAATAAGTTCATTGTTGTTAGTGGTATTAAAAAAATTCTTCAGTTGTGCTTAACATTGAAACCTGTTGATTTGTACTGGAAAAAAAAGAGATTTGCTGAAAAATTCTGTTCACAGATATTTAATAGAAATAGAGAAGAATTTTTTTGAAAAGACAGATTATTCTTTTTAAGCTAACTGCCTGAATTTAAGGTTTTTGAAAGTCACTTTCCAGAGAGTCTGGAATTATGATGTTCTAAATTTACAGAACACCTGCCTGCTCCACATACCTTAATTCTGTTTCTGAGGAACACATGCAAGGAAAGTAAATTGACTGAGATGCTATGCCCGTTCAGCCTTCATTCAGCCTGCTCATTTATTGCGGAGTTTTGGGGATGCAGAGACAGAGCTACAACCACTAAATAATTATATCTAGACTACTGAAGAGAATAGGGATAATAATTCTGATCATTTCTAACGTCACCTACATACAAAGTGGTGATCTAGCTACTCATAAACACCTTTGCCCTCCACAAAAAGTTGTAATTTCCTATGGACACAGNTAGATGCATTTCCTTTCAGAAGGTGAACTCATCAAATGACCTCATTCAAATAGACCTGTATACTTAAGTAGATTATACAATTGTAATTTACAGTTACACTGTATGATGTTGATCTACTGCTAACACTTTAACGTTTAAAAAGCTTTACATCTGAACACGTCTTTCCAAACACGAGTGAACAGTCTCTTACAACACCAAATTTGGAAAGCCCCTGTGAGGACTGGGAAACTCACCATTCTGTGTTGGGCTGAGATTACTCCAT
>WEIT01003556.1:2939-50828 GCA_013389985.1 Dryoscopus gambensis
AAAATCCCAAATCACAATAATTTGCTTCCTTTTATCTCTGCTTTATACAAGTAAAACATTCCTATTATTTGCCACCATTTTTCTGAAGTTGTCGGAGTTTTGTTTTTCATTTTCTCTGCAAACAGACTTAATAGCTGACATCTCTAGCATGAACTCTCTCTAAAATAAAAGACAATAGAAGTCTGGCAGGAAAAGTAGAATATACTGACTCAAAGAAATACTGATGTTTCAGAATATTTTTTTTTTCTCATCAGAAAGTTCAACTTCTGTATGTATGTCCTCTAGAAGCATTAAGTGATGATGTTTTTCAGTCAAGGCATCTTCTCATACTGGCAACAGGAGTGAACTGATGCACATTAAATGCAAAACACTGGCTAGAAAAACAGTAAATAAGACAACTGTGCTTTGTAAGCTCAACCCAGTTTAGTGATACAGCTTCACTTTTGAGACACTTAAAGTATTAAATTACTCCTTTTTAGCCACACAGAAGGGAAATCTTCCATTAAGATGTCAAGAATGTCTTAAGAAATTGTCATGGGTATTTGAAACTCAGTCTTTACTGGATAAGAAAGTTGAGGGTTTTTTACAATTCTTTCTTTGTTAAGCCACAGTCAGGCAATAGTCAAAGCTTAAGAACCCATTGTTAGGGCTTGGCAGTCAGTTGTCACTGGAATTTCCAGAAGTTCCTGATTGTATTATATTTAACTTAAATGAAGTGAAAAATCTCGAAGTGCAATCGTGTTGCTTGCAGCTAAGGGCAAGACCTTGCTAAGCCATCTGAGCAGAAACCTTCAGAGCAACAAAGCTACTGTTCAGCTCAGGGCACTTGAAAGATTTTGCAAAGCAGTGTAAACAGTCCAGCAGTGGATTTTTGTCAGCACTACTATGGCAGCCTGCTCTCATGTTGTAACTAACCATCGTTGGTCTAGAGTCTGTCTTTAAACAGGCACTTCCTTTTGTGTTCACATCCCTTTATTGAACTAAGAGTGGGGCAAATGAAGAGAAACTGCTAAGCACAAATGTTGCCAGTTTCTAATTCCATGGAGTTGTTAAAGAACCAAACAGTGAAATCACAGCAGTGTAGGAGTGAAATTATTAGAGTAGAATAGTAACAACTTGTTCCTACTAAAGAGACTTTCCTGAGGCATGAATGCTTAGTTTGTAAATCTTCAGATGATGTCATTAAACACTTTCCTAACAGCTCTAAGATTCCTGGGAGCTGACTGGTAATGCATAATAGCATGGTACAACTTTCAATGGTAGTGATGCAATTGCTAGGTGTATTGCATCTGTGACATGCTTTTATGTGCTAAAATCTAAAGGTCTCCTGGAAACACCTGAAAGGTTTCTGCTGGTATGTGTGTTTTTTGGCCAGGAATAATGGAAAAATGGAGCAGACATAACAAAAATTCAGGCTCTCTAGAACCTTATCTTCAAGTGGCAGCAGCAGGCATTAGAGGTATTCACTTTCCTAAACTTGCCTTTCAGAAGTAAAAGCAACCAAAAGTGTTTACTTATTTATTTGATCTCTTGTGATGATTAATGTCTGCACATGCTGGTGTTCAAATGAGAAGTCAAAATTGCATGGACTAAAAAAATGGTTAAGTTGGCTAACTGTGGTTCTGTCATGAACAGTTGGAGTCCCATTTTCTGGACTTCCAAGAAGCTCTTGGAAGTGAGATCTTGCATAAAGTGGGTTTTGTAAGTACTTTTCTGAACAAGTCATTTGAGAAACTAAATCAGTAGAAGCAGCAGTCCTAGTTATGGGGCGATTAGTATTGCCAAGAAATAACTGATAAAATGTTTGATTCTGTTAAAAAATTCCCCTTTCCATGATACCATATCAAGCTGGGAGACACATCACAAGGAACAGAAGGCTTTTTGCTACTAAAGCTGTTACTAATAGCAGATAACAATTCACACCACACATTCACTTAGTCTAACACTCATAACTACTCTGTAGGATTAACAGCTAGGAGGTCAGTCCCCACCCTGGAACCTCTGGCTCCTACGTAGGTTAGAAAGACCTTAGAAGAGCCCTTTGCTTCGTCGGGTATGTATAGGCAGTGCTGTAGGGTTTTTTGTTTGCATGTAGCAACCACTACCTGTTTGTGCACAAGCCAAGTTAATGCAACCCATGGTTGATACTAAGGTATATTGTGGCTTTGTACACAGCCAGCAGGCTCCTGGTGTTCTGAATTCATCAGTTCTGGTGGATTTAACAGAACAACTGGTCTCCAGAGCTTACCAGTCCTGGGAGACTTTCACATGCTGCTTCTCAGCATGTAATAATCTCCTCAGCCTGCTGCTTGCTGGTAAACATTCCTCCCTCCAGAGCTGGAGAGCCCTGTCACATAAACTCACACAAAGGGGCCTTTGATAAGGCAGTAAAATTATGCCCCGAATTAACTCTTCTTGACCCCAGTAGTTCTGATTTCTGGAAACCAGCAGATGTCAGTGGTTTCTGACAGGTATCTATAGGAATGGTTCCAGTCTTCTGGCCATGGCAGTGTTCTGTGTGCAGACATTTCCTTTGCAATGAGTATTTTATCACATGTTTCGGAAGACTGGGATGCAAAAGGGAAGTCTGACATAGGAAGTGTGAGCTGTCATGCCTGGATGCACTCTTATATCCATCTTAGCACTTTAAAGTCAGTATGATTTTAAGACCCTAAGAAGAGTGATTGTATGTCAAAGAATTCTGGTTTTTCTGGCCAAGTTGGAGTAATAAACAGATTAACTTACAGAGATTTTTCTCTGTCATTCTAAGGCCTCTCAGGCATAAGAAATCTCTCAGGTCTAGAGTGGTTTCTGTTGGACAGTAATATTTCCTTTGAAAGTTCGTATGTGTATGTATTTCAAATCAGCCACAGGCTGCTCAGTTGTTCATAGTGAAAGTTAAAGTCTTCTCTCTCAGCTGCTAATTTTTGTTTTCCCACATCTTTTGACAGTTTGGGAACTGTGACAGTCATATGACTGCTCTCTTCTGAATCATACTGACTCTGCTGACAAAATAATAATGGTAGCATGTTTATCCCTGAGTGAGTTATTCATTAGAGGCTATTAACAGTGATGATAGGCTCAGCAAAAGGAGTATTCAAACAGTGGTAGTTTTCTTCTCCTCCCTTCTCTACTTCCCTTGGAGAAATGACATTTTACACAGCGGAAAGTAATTAAATTAGAAATCAATGCAATGATTTAAAATCTCGAATAATAATAAATTTTAGCATTTAAGTTGTTGCCAAGTCTCATTTATTTTGGGGTTCGGTTGCAGGTTTTTTAAGTACTTTCTTTTCTGCACTCTAGGCATGCCACTGGGTAAGGACAAGGTGAAGATCAGTAATTAGCAGGAGTTTCTAGCCAAGAAAATCATCCCAGGGGAAAAGCAAAAGAGTAGGAGGTTTAATGCTGCTGTTTAGTCATGTTAATTATTGCTTTAAGGAGGTGATACTACTTCGGTCTTTTCTGTGACCTCAAGTTTGTGGTATGTGGACAGCCTTACCCCAGGAATACATTGAGAAATTCACAATTCATAGGTGCAAGACAGCAGCTGCATGTTTGTAAAGCGTCTGGTTAGAGCAAAGGCTGCCCAGTGCCAGGTTTCTATCAGTCCAGTTCCTGCCTCAAGTCCTACATTTCACAGAACCCTGGTGCTTAGCTGTGGTATTTAGGTCAGAGGCACAGGTTGGTGAAGCAATCCCAGGTTAACTAATCCTTCTCCTTTTTGTCTAAATGGAGAGGCGGTGACTCATGTGCCGGGCTGTGATCCTTACCTGCGCACAGAGGTAGAAAGGGAAGGCTTTGAAGCGCGTCCTTCAGAACAGCATGCGCTGCCTCTGTACTTGCCCCTTCCCTCTCCCCGGAGCCCCACTTACAGTTTCAAACTGAACATGTGATGTCGTCTTTTGTAATCCTGCCTTTGAAATGTTCTCAAGCATCAGGGGAAATGCAGAAGCTGCCAAAAACTTCCAAAATTCATGGTTGGTGGGAGTCTGCTATTTCTGTAAAGCCTGTACTATTCCCTCTGCACAGGTTCTACTGTGTATTTTCATGCTTCTCTCTTCCCCTTGCCTCAGTGATCAAATACTGAAAACCAAAACCACAATCACTTCTAAAATGCAAAAAAAACCCCTTTGCCTTACTTTGTCCTGTAGTAAGCAGGTATATGTTCTTTTCCAAACTGCAAAATCATAGAACCTACACATAAAAGTCATGAACAAACTGGATGAAATTTGCAAGTGCTCCAAGTAATTGTGCAACACAGAAAAAAGCATTTCCCCTCCACAGCCCTGACCTGAGCTTTCCACCAGCTCTTCATGACTGTTTATGCTGATAAGCTGCACAGAGTTGGTTGTTTTGTAAGATTTCTAAAGCTGAGTCCCATTCACACTTCTACTTTACTTATTGGTAATAGATTTTAATGCTGCCTACAACACTTTAAACTTTTGTTTTAATTTTGCCTCTTCTCAACCTCACTTAGGAAAATTCAGCACTCACTGGATGGGTTAGTATACTAGTAGAACATTTAGACTGTATTTGGATATGAGTTGTTAATACACAAGCTTCCAGAAAGCAGTGAATTTCTGGGGTTTTTATCAGAATCTCCTTTCTTTTTTCAAAGTAGTATGAAATCTCCTAGTTATCAAATCATCCAGATGTGTCTGAATGCAGATACTATAGCAGCTTCTTTAATCACCCCAAATCAACTGCAAGAGTTAGTTACATAGAGAAAGCAAAGAAAATTATGTTTCATTGGAGTTACATGTATTTTTCAACACAACTGTATGGAGAAATAATACAAGATAGGCCAGTTCAGCAATCTTCCCTGTTTGACAGCTTTTGTTTGTTTGTCAGCACAGGCTAAAATAGTCCAGGAGAGCAGCTGTTGGATTTAAAGATCCCATGACCTTTCCTAAAATATGCAGTGTCCGTGAGAATTAATTCTCATTTGTGATCACATTCATTAGACTATGAATTCTTCCCCAACCTGGAGAGTCAGTGCAGCTGTGCACATGTGCTGTACATAGGAGGGTGCATTGCTTCCACTGTCCCATCCAAAGGCTGTTTGTGCATTAATGACAGGAAGGCAAATACAACCACCACCCTATGGAGAACAGCAATTGTGACCTCAGCAGGAACAGAGTTGAAACTACACATTCCAGTGGGTAATAATCACTGATCACCTAGTGCTGATGGTTTTAGCAGGATTGCTTTTCCCTAATGATGTCCCTGTTTTCAAAGTACACGATTTCTATTTAGTTACTCAAAAAGGGTGTTTCTGTTGTGATAATTTTACTAAAATGCTCAAGAATTTTATAATTTCAGTTTACTCCACATTTTACCAGCCACGTGGACGGGGGAGTGCCTGTGTAAATGCAGAAATGAAAAAAAAAAATATATATACATATATATTTCTGAGGTACTATCTTATTTGTTCACTTAATTTTGCAGTAAGTGAACTATTCCAATGCAAAGTACTTCAATAGTACACGCCACCTTGCCAATAAATGTGATTTTTTTTTTAGCTACAGATCAGCTTTTAGTAATTTTCTGGAAAGAATATATCAGTTTTGTTCATTTCAAGGTAGCTCAATTTTTCAGAATGTGCTCTGAATATATGTAGATAGATGCATGTGACCCAGTGTGTAAAATCTATGATACTTTAGTACTGGGGTGTTTTACTTCAGAAAGAAGTAGTTAATTTAAAAACTTTTTCCTATATTTTCTAGGACTGGGATAGTGAAATAGACTTGGCAGAAATAATCAAATAGGGTGAAAAAATGATCCCTGCTTACTGCACTTTCCATGAATGTGAATATATTGTCTTGTGAAGTTATAACTAAGTAATCAAGTGAAAAAAAAATTGTATAATCTTATAAAGTGTATAATCTTTAAAAAAAATTATGAAAAGGTGTGGGAAAGGAATAAATCCCTCCTTTATTTTCCCACCAAAGAGGTAGGAATTTGTGTAAACTGGTGTATTTTCTTGATAAATTGGCATGTTGTAATCTAAAAGAGGATAAAGAATAGAGGAGCCCTGTCATTTTGAAATTGATTCCTTCTACAGTAAGTGTTCTTTCTCACTGGCTGTTGAAAACACTTGGAGTGAATTGAATTCTTCAACAATTCCACATTAACCTTCTATAAATTAGTAGGATGTCTAAAACAGTAACACATTAACAGTATGAATGATCCAGGATTTGAATAATTTAAGAGACTGTGGATAGCCCGAGGTTATAGTAATGATTCCTTTAACTCCATGTGAAGTGGGTTTTTTTTTTTTGAAAGCGATTAAGAATTTGTTGCATTTTAGCCTGCTCATATGCATGTAAGTCTACCCAGTGATACAGCTCATCTGTGGAGAACTCCCTTGTCACACTGCTGTGTGCCGTTCATGAGCCATCATCTTGCCCAGTACTAGTTCTCTTGCCTTCCTAACATGGGTTTTTCCTCCCACCTCACGTACCCCCATGCCAGGATGGGAGCTGTACACCTAAAAAAATTAGAATCTTCGCTTCTAAAAATCACAGAATCTTTGACCTGTCAGCATTTTGTTTTCATGTGGCTGTGAGGTGTTAGTTCATATGTATACAGTTCCAACTGCCCTTTCCCTCTGCATGTCAATTTTTAAACCTCTTGGAATCCAATGCAATACCTCCCATTCTCCATTGCCTACCCTTCTCCCATCCTGAACTCATTTTTACACCTCTTACACTTTGGCTTAAACCTTGACCCCTTGCAAGACTGTGGTGAGGCTTCCTGAGAGCTTCTAAGGTCTGCACATCTCTGTCATGATTCAGAACCTGCTTTTTTTGTCTTAGCAGGGGAGTTAGTGGGTTTCACAGACCAGATTCACAAATATTCTAGTCCTTTGCCCAGGCTTTTATCAGCCATTAGTGTAAATTTTTAGTAGGTATGACTTGGCTGCATTTCTGAATGTAAAGGCAGAGAACTAATAAATTCTAAACAGAGCAGAATAAGACTTGCACTTATTTTGCAGTTAGGCATTGTTTATTTGAGTCTCTGTTCTGACTTACTTTATATTTACAATGGCAACAGATGTGATGCTTCAATTTTATTTGAAATTGTTTGCAGTAAAGCTGGCCGATAATGTGCCCATATTCAGCAAGGTAACACCATACAGCTTGTTGTAATCATTGGTAATGATATTTCAGGCTGTATATCTTCATGGCAAACTGCACATTTTGAGGATTGAATGAACGAATGCTAAAATAGATACGCTTTGAATGTCAAAGGTGTGCTAGAAATCAAAACCAGATTTCAGTTGTGAACTATAAGAAATCATTAAAGTTAGATTTAATTTCAGAGCAATGAAACACCATTTCTTCTTCATGTTATAGTAGAAATACTGTATGGGATCTTTTTCCATTCTAGGTTCAAGTTCTTTTAATACCATAACAAAGGACTAACAACATGCTTAGGAGTTCATGTTTCCAGCTTCTGCCATAAAGTTTTAGAGACACAACGAGTAACTTGAAAGCTAAAGAATCCTTACAGATACTCAAATAAACATCTCCAGAAGGAATTACCAAATTATTTTGAGTATGCCAATCAAAACAAAAGGAGTTCTTTGTCCATTTTCCGTCTACCCAAAAATCACCAGCATCCTTGTGACAGGTGCTATTAAGTGAAAAAGTGAGACTGGAATAATGAATGTAGTTACGCTACATAAGTTATCTTATGAGACTGAAAGATGGAGAACAGAAGCATCAGGCCACCAGCAAGCTACCTGTAGGGTACTCTGAGGTGATTTTGATGATTTGTGAGACTGCAGTTTGGAAATCAGCTGCCTTGTTTTGAGGCATTCTTTATATACTTTATCTGTAGTCTTGTGGAGATAGTAATGTTAGTACAGAATCTGTTATTTATCTTAAGAAGCTTCTGCAAGATAGCTGATCCTGATAAAATGCTTCAAAGGCATCTGTTAGTTCTAAACAACATTGTTACCTCAGATTACTTACTAAAAAAAATTCCTCAGTAGTGTCTTATACATTTAAACAGGGTTTACTCTTCCCTTATTGCTTTAGAATTCTTATTTTCATTGTAGGTGATGTGTATTGATTTACCTCACCTTTGTGCTGGAATCCCATCCCAGTCTATTCTGAGTCAGAGCAAATCTTACCTTAGTAAACTGTGCTGAGCTTCTCCATTTCTAACATCCTGCCATTACAAAAACATTTGCAAAATCATGTTTTTTGAAAGAAAAAAAAAGAATTGAATATGTATTGTCTTAAAAACAAGACTGTATCACTAAAGAAAGAATAATGAAGTTCATTTGATGCCTAAAAAATGAAATATTATTTCCAAAAGCAGAAGTGATTTCAATATATTATTTGAAATTGGCAAAATACGGCCCTTCAAATACTCTTGGAGGGAAAAAGTTGTATTTAAATCTCNACCATCGCTCCAGGAGAACTGCAGCCACCATTTGATTGAACTTCTGCCAAACCCCCTGACTGTCAGGGGGTCAGGTTTGTACCCTGACTCTGTCAGTGGGTTGTTTTTTTTTGTACTACTACATTTATTTTATTTTTCCTATTAAATTTATTTCTGATTCGAAGTCTCTCACTAGTTTGCTTTCAAACTAGTACAATCTCCCATTGGTATTTACTTATTTTTAGCCTACAGCATGTCTGCTGATTAATAATCTTTGATGGACTAAGATGCCAATCAGTGAAAGCACAGCTGTATGCAGCTGGCCTTTGAGAATACGTAAAATAGGAGATGACACTATGAGGTTGTTTGTGTCTATGCGCAGTGGACATCTTTCTTAAAACTGCACAGAGAATTTTTAAGACAACCTTTTCATAGAATTCTGTGCTCTCTGGGAGATTCTCCCCATGAGTTTGCACTCGGTGGCCCCAGGGATGCTCTGTGCCCCCCAGCCTGTCCCCAGCCCACGGGAGGTGGCTCCAGCTGTAGCTGTGGTGGCATGTCTAAGCTGGAGGTAATGCTCTGGGGGTGTGGTGGCAGAAATAGTGCTCCTGCATGTATAAATAGCTCTACACTCTGCTAAAGTGATGGTGGCACGGCACTATACTGTGAGTTTACTTATATCTGTGGAAGTGCCTCCAGCTTCGTTGCGGAGTATCAGGCTTGTGCTGTGAGTTATTTTGATTGTTTTCCCCCTTAACACAATCTGATTCATAAAAATCCTTGTTTTTCTCCATCAGTCTCAGTTCTTGCCTACAGTGATAGCTACCAAAAAGAGGTTTACCAAATTAAGGAGCAGATCCCAATTTGGGAGTACCTTTACAGGCAGCCCAGAGTAAAAGCTGTGCATTGATTCATCTGTTTGCACACAGAGGAACAGGACACACAGGCCCAGACACCCCCATCTTTCCAGCTGCTGCCAGGCTGGGAATGACCTAGAGACTTTGTGATTCAGACCTGAAGCAAAAAAAATTATTTAGGAAGTGGGTGGTTAGATGTAACTTTACAATGCAGAAAAATGAACATCTCCATTTCCAGTTTGAACAGTAAGTGCCACTGACTGACTTTCTGTTCCCAGCAGTAGCTGATGGATCCATTTCTGAAGCACTCAGCTGCCAGTGGGGGGATGCAGGTGGCAGACCGAAGAGCAAACACGTCAGGAAGGGAGCATTTTTGACATCATGACTGGAGACTGGTTGTGTTCATGTGGTAATTAGGATGCAGAGAGGATCGTTTGTGGTGAGTAGGTTAATGCATCAGTCTCATGCAGATGTCTCACGTTAGATGGACCTCCTGTTTCAATTCTTGCTTTTTGCCAGAGAAATAGTCCAGCATGAGGGAGGTAATGCAGTATATAGTAAATCATCATAATTCTGCAACTTTACTAACTCAGCAATTGGTGTTCATGGCCCTGACTGCATTTGTTGGAAAAGGGATGATGATGAGGCAGAGGAAATAAATGGCTCAATAAAAGACTTGTGGACACTTTTTTCTCAGAAACAACCTCCTCCTTGGATATAAAACAGGCTCCTTTATAATGTGCATTATGGCAGCAGCATTTCTGGTGGAAACTGAGGGCCTGTCCTCTTAAAGCATACTTGTTCAGATCAATAAATACACAGTGACTTACATCCAGCAGTACAATTTTTTGCAAATATTAGGGAAAGGGACACCTCAACAGTCATACATCTACAGGTGACTGTAAAGGGAACTACTGATGAGAGCTACGTACTTTTAAGTCTTTGCTAGTACTTTGCTGCTCAGTACAAAATCGCCAGGTTTCCATATTAGAGGTGAGGGAGGGTGCATTCGCGTGTAGAAAAAATGTTTAATTCCCTCATAGCATTTTATTTGCCCACCTCTACAGTTTCACAATAATATAAAGTTTGCTTGTTTTTTCCCAGTAAAAACTTCCAGACCTGCGATTAAAACAGAAAAACTTCTCAGCCCCCTTCTCTTCTGTCTAGAAGTAATTCTAGAAGCAAAGTGAAGGAGGCAGTTTGCGATTAGTTTTTCTTCTTTCCAAAGAGCAGACAAAGCATAGTTTTTCTTTCTGAAAGATTTTTTCTTCCTTGATTTTGTCCTTCAAACGACAAACAAAACCTGATCTCTTTCTTTCTAATCCTTTGCTGGAACCAGAAGGCACCTCATTATACGCTGAATTCATACTTTCACAGACCACAAGGGCTCAGCAGCACCTACATCCCTGTCAGTATGAAGCAGCGGTTTGTACAGCAGAAGGGAAGAGAGGAACTTGCTGCCCAGTTGTTTCCTAACTGGTCGGGCCTGTTTCACTGTGATCTAGCTGCAGTTGGTGAGGCAGCTACATTTTTACAGCCCTTTGAGTCTGGTGAGCAGTGACCATGACAGATATGCATGAGGGAGGGAGGGAGGGACTGAGTGAGGAAGGAAGGAAGGATGGGAGTCCAACCTGTACAGGAGCAGCATCACAGACTGA
Organism: Dryoscopus gambensis; assembly: GCA_013389985.1. Taxonomy (NCBI): domain Eukaryota; kingdom Metazoa; phylum Chordata; class Aves; order Passeriformes; family Malaconotidae; genus Dryoscopus; species Dryoscopus gambensis. The sequence goes on from WEIT01003556.1 coordinate 13,852, forward strand.
TGTGGCCTCTGCAGCTGGGTCTGTATGGGGCCATCCTGGTGTACCCAGGGCTGCCTGGGGTCATCATGGGAGCCCAGTGGTTGTTTGCTTTTCCATGGTTTATGTGAGCCTAAGGGTGAGATGAGCAATGTACCTGGATCTCACCTGACCAGTGGGATGATATCTGGGACACAGCCACAAGACTAAGAGTCACTATTCTCTCAATAACAAGCTTATCCTGAGATTAGACTTGATGACACTACTTATCACCAAGCACCTTACAGTAATCTTAAAGTATTTTAATGACCTACTTTGTAAATTTATTCTAGAATTTTTATTAATCTATATCTAGCATTTACCTGCATTCTTACTTCTGTCACTGATCTGCTGCTTATACTTCATTACTCTGTATAAAGTGCAGTATTCCATTTCATTTGCCATCCGAAATTGAACTCTTCCAACACATCCAAATGCCACCCTGTGATTACAGCAGGAATTGCACATAATTGCTCACACTGCTGTATTGCATGCAACAAACTGGCTGCTGGAATAATTTTTAAAGACAGATAATTTATCTTTAAGATTAGAGAACTCTGTTATAAAATCAACATTTGCTGTGAGTAAATAAATCTCTTAGCTCCTCATTAGAGCACTATACAGTTGTGAAACGTCCTTTAATGTTCTTGGGATGCATCTTCCCAAAGAAAATGCTTCTCAGTCCATTTTAACTATAGTTTATACACATAGCATGTAAAGGCATTTCCCAAGATGCCTCTGGGTGTGTTGCAATAGATAAGAGTGATGAACCAGCTGGATAACATTGGACATTTGTTTTACCTCCTACACAGGTGACATTTTGCCATTTCTGAAAATCCACCCAGAATTCTGTTATGGAAGAGCATGGTATTTTCGTTTGTGTATTCCTTAACTATATTTGTGTTTTGCAAAGGTGTGTTTTCTCTACTGTTGAGTCATTCTGTTTGGAGATGCAATGTGAAGACAGAACCTATTTTGTAGAGAGAAAATGCTTTGTTTTGCCTGTTACAATTTCATACCAGGAGTTCCCTTGCGGGCTACTGCACTCTGAAACCTGCATTTTTTGTAACTGAATTTTCCCCTATCCGATACCAAGTAAGAGCATTTCCTCCAGGGATCAGCCCTGTGGGTTCACCTGCGTTCATGGGCAGCAGTGTTCGTGTACTGGCTGCATGCTCTGCAGGGAGCTAAGCCTCCCGTCGGGACCGGTTCCTCTCAGCGCCGAGAGAGGAGGGACTGTGCAACCCAGGGCTTGCAGCCGCCTGCCTGGCACGGTGCTCCCCGCGGGGTGGGGAGGCAGGCTCTCTTCCTGGAGAGCAGGAAGGCATCAGGGGCATTGCTGTGCCCCGGGGAAAGATGCTGTGCGGACCAGGGACAGCGGCAGAACTCTGCACTGGCGCCTTCCAGCACTGCCAGCATGGGGTCACAGCACTCCTGCTGAGAGAGGGCAGCATGAGGCACCCCATTTCATCAAGCCTTGTGCAATGAGTGAGACCAGTGTTGCAATTTTTCCTCCCTTACACAGCTTTCTGTGATGCTTTACTAGTCCCAGCCTGATAGCTTGTCCTTACCCAGCTTGGAATACAAATTTAACGAATGTACAGAGTGACTGCTGCGATGCCAACAAATCCAGTACTTCTCCAGGTGTAAGATACCATCCCTCATCCTCTCTTGGCATGAGAAGTGCTTTTGAGAACTGTATCTGGTAGCATCTGACTCTTTGCTTGGTCCCTCTTAATGCACCACTGTTCCTGATGCAATTTCCCGTTGCTCTGCACTCATTCCTCTTGCACTGACCCACAGGAAGATGTTATGAAAGGAATTATTTATCCACCTTTGTCTGAATTTGAGTTCTGAATGGTAAAGATTGTAAACAAACCAAATAATTTCTGAAAATAAACTAGTATCTAGAATGCAATAGATGCTGTCCAGCAACAGAAGAAAGTGTAAACTCTTCAAATTAACAGCACAAACTTTAAAAGAGACATATATAATTTTTTTTAAATTAATTTTTATATTTCTATCATTAATCACATAGAAAAGAGAGAAAAAAATATTTCTAGTGCATTCTGGCCAAACTCTTCTCTGTGCAACTTCTCTGATGTTTGTGAAGTTATAAGAAGAGAAGATTTGGCCTTTCATCTTGATAGTGTGAATGTGCTAAGAGCAGAAACAAAGGATTTATCAAAGATGATCAGTACACTGTACATGTATTTATCGACAATTTTTCAGCAAATTTTTTTTCTTTTCTTTTTTCTTGGAGACATCTCTATAGAAGACTGAAAGACAATTGTGATTAAAGCTTCTGAAATGCTGGTTTACTTTTAAATGATGCAGTAAAAAGAGAAAAAAATCCTTTTTACAGGAATCAGTAGTCACTTATAAGAGAGCTGATCTCACCCAACGGACTGTGAAGTTGATAATTAACCAGAAACAGGCAGGTTCATCATTCGGTAATGAGCTGCCTGCAAAACCATCTGATGAATAAAGGCTGTCAAACAAAATCTTTTGGCATGGCACATCCACCTGCAGGGCTTACTACAGATGGCATGACAGTGTCTGACCATCTGATTCAGTCAAGAGAGGCCAATGGAAACATGGTGTGTGCTCCAAACAATATTTTCTAATTCTTCACATGATGCAGCAACAAATGATAGAATTTCTATATCCACTGGATTTCAGGGTAGGGAGGGAAACACAGTCTCGGTCCAGTGTTAGAAGCAAAACCAGGCATAAAACAACAAAATTACATATGCGTTATTTAACACCATTACTGGAGAGGATGCAGTGGTGGAGAAAAAGCTACTATAAAAGGATGAAATGGAGTCCCAGAGCATTTGTAATATCTACCTTCCCTGTGGCACAGGCTGGCATACAATACAACTAGCTACAATTTGTTGCAATTTGTTCAATTCAAAGCTATTTTCACCCCTTTTTAAAAGGCCTACCCAGTAGTCTTCACTCAAAAGAAAACTGTAAATGATATTTTCTGAAGGCTGGAGCTCCATTCATCCAATAATACAGATCTGAGTTGTGCAATGACAATTTTCAGTTCGTAAGGCTGTGTTGTAGATGGTAAAGCTTTCTGGGGCTTACAGGGGACCATGCAGTGCATAAAAGCCAATTGGATAGGAATATAGAGTGATAAAGAAACATATTTTTCCTTTCTTCAAACCAAACTAAACCAAAACATATTCTGGCTTTCATTCAACCCCCTTTCTCAAGGTGAAGAGCTTCGCTGGCACTTAGCCCAAGTGAGTCACTGGGAGCTGATCCTAGGCAAGCCATACAAATGAAGAAAAGGGCCCAGCAGGGTCATGTGCATTTGGCCACATGGGTTTGCAGGATCAGGCGGAGATGTGAGGTTCCCAGGGCCAGCCGTTTGTAAACAGCCCAGCTGTCTCTGCTCAGCCGTGGGGGCTGCACCATTCTGAGGGAACAAGGAGGCTGCTCTGCAGAGACCCCCACTAGTAAGGCTCAGCACAGCTCCAAATACCTGTGAGCACCTTCACATTTCTTTCAATACAAAGTGCTTCACCACATCAGCTGTCAAAGGGCTTGCACAGGCCAGGGTGGATCGCTTGCTGCCATTGCCAGAGGACAGTGTTTTCCGGATCATTTAGGCAAAATGGGAGCCAGGCATACAGCTGCACCAGTCACCTCTATGCTTGCATTGTGCCTCATCTCAGGTAGGGAGTCTGCCTGGAGCCTGGGAGAGCCCAAAGGATGGGGAGATTTGTAAAAGAAACATGAAGATTGGCAGGAACAGCATATGATTGAGCACCAGAAGGACTGGTAGAACAAAGGGTTAAATGCATAGATACTCCCCTCAAAAACACCCTTTCCAGCAGTAAAATGGAGACAAGGGTGGTTATACCAAACCCAGAAGATCTGCACTGTGAAGGACACCAGCCCAGCCAACTCCCCAGCAGAAAACAGGAGAGTGGCATCGATATGGCAACAGATCCCATATAACATTGCATATGTGTTTTTTCCCATTAGACTACAAGGAAAATTTTCCAAAAAGAAAAAAGACACAGTGAGCAGCAACCCGGCTTAAGGCTTAAAGACCTGAAATTAACAATGCTCATACTAGAGACTGCCCCATAACAGATGACAGTTCCTAACAGATATGAGATGTGTCCAAAATGAGATTGTGTGGCCCTCAAGAAGAACTCCAGGGACAAATGGAAGACTTGGCAGCTTGTGTTCTTTGTCCTTGGTGTCACACACAAGTGGTCCAGGTCAGACATCTTGTTGCTTGTACATATGTGGAATGCGAGAATGGGTGAATAAAGTGCATAAGGGAATGGCTGTGAACAGGTAACATCGACTTTCTCACGGATGTTTGTAAAGAAATATCCTTTCCCCCTCCATCATGTCCTACACCAAGTTTTGTACCACTAATTTCCATCCCGCTGTACACATCTGCCCAGGTTTAATAAACCTGCTTCCACCCAGGCAGGCTGGATATGGGTGAGTTGTGCTTGTGGTGCTTTGCCCAGCTGTAGGGGCCATGTAGCAGCTGCCCCTGGCTGGCCCTGTGTGTGAAAAGATTAGGTTTGGTATGTTTGGTCCAGGCTTCTCACCAAGTTGGAATGGCATTTCTGTTTTTCCAGGCACTCTTAGAAACAACATAGTCATGTTCACACCTAATAAACCTGGCTCTGTATGAGATGCATATGATGGAGCTTGTGCATCACTGGTGCCAAGGGATGAGTATTTCGGGGTGAGATCAAATACCCTACTTTCATTTTCTCTGGGGCCTGATTTGCTGACCAGTGAAGGATACCGGTGTGCGAAAGGCAGGAACAGTGCCTGATGTTCTTGTTCCACACCTGTGGGATTTCCTAGAGAGAGTTGTCAGCAACGTGTTGACCTTCTGAATCCCATAATGGACCATGATTATTGATTAACTTCTTACAGAGCCACTTGTTGTGGTTTGTGAGTGCAAACCAAGAAGAGGTTGACATTTTTGTTGTTGATATTGTTGGTAGCTCTATTTCAAGGTAATGGAGACTAATCTTGCAATGACTAGAAAAAATATTTCCTGTTTCCCCAGTGCCAGCACATGCAGGACACATATGACTGCTGTGGTTACACCATCTGTCTTGAATATAATTTCATTTGTAGAACTTCATACATGCAGCAGTAAACAGTCTACTATGTTATTTGACTGAACTCACAGACCTTCATTTTAATTGTATTTTAAGATTTTTTTTTTTTGACATTTGAGATAGTTTAATTATGAAGGTTAGGAGCATCTCCATAGGCAGGGTTAAAAGGAATTTCGTACTCAAAACCTCTAATTTTCTTAGTATGTGCCCTTCCCAAATGACATCAATTGCATTTTCTAAGGCTTTACAAATTAAATATACTGATCAGAAATTAAAATTAATTCCTATTAGTATGCCAGAGCACGTAACAACCAACATACAAATTTTTTGTGCCTGTGCCTTTTATCTCCCTAGCAAAAGCACATAGTCTTATCTCTTGCTTTGTACATGGCAACAGCATTACGAAAGCACTCCCTCTCCCCATTCCCCCAAGCTGAACTCAAACCACAAAACATGTTTACTCACAAAACATGAAGCCTGCAACCTACACAAACCCTGCCATGTCACCTGATCTCTGAAACAGAGTCATAGAATGGGTCAGGTTGGAAGGGACCACAGTGGCTCCTCCCTGCTCAAGCAGGGTCATCCCAGTGCACAGGGCAGAGGACTGCATCCAGAAGGTTCTTGAATATCTCCAGTGAGGGAAACTCCACACTCACTCCAGGCAATCTGTTCCAGTGCTTGGTCACCTGCACATTAAGAAGTTCTTGCTCATGTTCAGGTGGAACTTCCTGTGCATCAGTTTCTGCCCATTGCCTCTTGTCCTATTTCTCAACACCACCAAAGTCCCCTCTCAGTCATCTCTTGTAGAGTCTGAACAGGTTCAGCTTCCTCAGACTATCCTTGAAAGAGAGATGCTCCAGTCCTTTAATTATCTTTGTTGCGCTTCCCTGAACCCACTCCAGGAGCTCTGTGTCTGTACTGAGGAGCCCAGAACTGGACACAGCACTCCAGGTGATTCTCACAAGGGCTCAGTGGAGGGGCAGGGTCAGCTCCTATGACCTGCTGGCAATGCTCTCCCTGATGCACCCCAGGATCCCATTGCCTTTCTTGGCCACAAGGACACACTGCTGGCTCATGGACAGCTTATTGTCCACCAAGACTCCAAGGTCCTTCTCTGCAGAGCTGCTTTCCAGTAGGTTGGCCCCCAGCCTGTGCTGGTGCCTGGGGTTCTTCCTCCTCAGGTGCAGAACCCTGCAACTGCCCTTGTCAGACTTCACTGGACCAAAGCCCTGCTGGAGGTGTTATAAAGCATTTCGAGTGCTGACCACACAACACAGAGGTGCGGCTCACTGCTCTTTGGAAGGAGCAGTGATCATTTGCAGCTGCTCTTCCTCATAAGCAACAATCCCTCAGACATCCGAGATGGCTGGTCACTGTAGTTTGCTAAAACAGGGGACATTTCCCAAAACATTTGCCTCTGCATTCAGCAGAGGTGAGGCCACACAGCCCTAAGTGGGGCCCATTTCCAGGACCACATTTCTGATGCCATTCTTGGGTCATGTCTACAGAAGGCTTCTGTAAGGCTGGTGAGTAGGACAGGGACCAGAGCAAATTAGCCCTGCCATGGATGCAACCACCAGGCTGACCTCACAACCAAATCAGCCAGGCCAGATCAGGCTCCCACAAGGAAGCCACCTCTAGGTCACCCTGGGATCTTCCACTGCTCTCCAAGAGGCTAAGAAATTTATTCTATGACACAAGGAATAAGAGATGGCCTCTTGTGAAAAAAAACCCAGTTTTTTGTGTAAGATCATTTTTAGTAATGTCAAACCCAAATGTTGATCTAAAATACTTTCTGAAAATCATGAGATACTTGTATCTCCTCTGGAGAAGAGGAAAAAGGGAAAGGCAAGGGAGACTGTAGAAGTATGGGATGTGTACAGGAGAAGTTGAGAGGTGGTACAGCTTAACAGAGAGCTGTTCGTCGGGAGTGGTGCAGTGAAGCCCCAAACTGTCATGAGCTGCTCCAGGAGACCAGGGAGCTGTCCATCCAGATAGTCTTGTGCTTCCTGTTTCATTAGCACTGATTTGAAATGCACATTCTGGTTATTTATTTTTAATGTTTTCCCCTCAAGGTGTCACTGCAGGGTAGACTTAAGGCTGTTTACAGGCACCAGCTGAGTATTCTCATTTCTGAAATTGTTTCTCTTTCTTTGAAATAAAACATTAACTATAAATACCTTGGGTAAATGATTCATGGTTTGAAGGTAATGCAACATCTCCATGTAATGTTACTCATTACGTCTCCCTCACGTTACTCTTTTTCATTTTACTTCTTTATGTTTTCTCCATCTTTGTGTATTTCATCTGGGAAGAGGAAGACTTGTGAATGCCTAAGGCATTGGATTTAAGCCTATGTAAAAGCAGCTCTCTCGCTGGTACCTGAGGAAAGCTGATCTGGGATATCACATGTGCTTCTTACCCATGCAGTAGGGCTGCTTCCTGCACCAGTGAGCTATTGACAGCCCTCTCCAGAACCCTTTAATTTTCTGTCAAAGTCTTAAATCCAAGATGCTATCAGCATTGACTACCTCTTTACCTGGCACCACAGGTGGTCAAGGGCTTAGGGAGAACAACAAGGGCTTACTTAGAGTGATTGCCTCTGCTGAACAGGCACTGAGATGGACTCTTTTTTCATTATTTCATCTTCAAGTGGTGCCATTTGTAGTACCCTTCAGTAGCCTGTGAAAGGAAAAATCAGTTATTCTACTGGTGAGGAGAAAGAAAGCCTTATATTCGTAAACCTTCCCTCCTTTACGTAAGCTCACTTTCCTTATCTGTCCCGTGTGACAACTCACCCTGAGGGCAAGATACATGCCAGTTTTTCAGCTAGCAATTGTTACAAGTATGTGTTATACCTGAAATCTGCCTAACTCTTCATCAGGGAGATGAAGGGATTGATTTTTTTTCCCCATGAGATCTTAGTTTTCACATATCTTTTACAGTATTTTAAATATGGACTTTACCACCACATTTGGTTGCAGTTAGTCAGGGAGCTCAAAAGCTGTGATACTTAAGTATCGTTTTCTTAGAACACAAAGCTACTGCATAAAAAAGATCCAGTAGATGAGCTAGGGAAGTTTCTTCTAGTGTAACTCAGATCCTCCAAGATCACTTATCTACTTGCTCGTACACAGGTTGCAGAGATCTGTGAGAAGACGCCACACCCTATTGAAGCACCCTCTATAAAGGAACTAGTACTCTATAGGCATGGAGGTGAATGGGAGTCTGCTAGTACCTGGGTTGGTACCTGCACAGCCCCCTGGTTATTCTATGTCCTGTATGTAATGCATCCAGCTGCTAGTGACAAGTGACGTCACCACAGATGGGGCTCGCCAAAAATATTCACGTCAGTTTTAGCAGATGCAGCGATAGAGCAAACCAGCCATGGGACATGGCCCACCTTAGCCTTCATTGCTTCATGCATGTCAAGCTCAAAAGTGTCTTGGTGGGAGATGGTAGTTCTTACTTGCGGTTCTCATTCCTCTCCTGTCTTCTAGATGTTTGGACTCCAGCCTTTCTTATTTTTTTTTCCTTTTTTTCCCACCTGCTTAGCCAAGTGCAGCACACAGTGAGTGGGAGCAAAAGGAATCTTGTTTCTACATCTGCTCTCTCCCCGACTGCATTTTGTCTTGCACCCTTCATCTCTTTGTTGTGACACTTCCCTCTTGCTGACAATGATAAGATATTAACATTGCTACTTTTGCTGTCAGAATGTCAGAGCTACCTCTCAGAGAAGTGATTGGATCAACAGTGGGTATTATGGGGCAAATCTGAATTAAAGCATTCTGGACTGATGCATGGAGAGTTATGAAATGAGGAGCTATTAAGCTGAGCATCTCAACTTGTGATGCAGTTGTGGTGATGTTTTAAGCCAGCCTCTGTGATCTAATTACATTCACTAACTATATTAAGAGAGTGTTTTAAGAGTGATAATTAAATCACTCTGAAGTTAGAAAATACCAGCATTTAGGTTATCTCTGCAATCCAAAATGCATGTTTTACAACAGTCTCCAATTACTTTCTTTTAAATATATTTTAAAAATCACCTTCTAAACTGAAATCTAAATACAAGAGCAGGACTTGGAGGCTGTTCCAAGATATGGGCTGAAGTCTTCCCTGTGGCTGCTATTCTAGCTCATAGGGTAGTACATGCTTGTGAGAATTTGTTCACATCCCCAGTTCACACCCCTGACAGATTTCAGATACCTCCAGCCACCTCTTTTCTCACCCTCTGGTTCTGTTCTCTCAAATAACACTACTTTTGTACAGCAGAACAGGGGTGTACTGAGCCCAACAGCCTCTTCACAGAAATTGGCTCCTACCTGCAGATTTCTGTTCAGTGGACACTCATCAGGATTTCTCCCTCCTGTCTTTACACATGCAGTCACCCTCTGGGGCAGGTGGACTTCACAGTCATCATGTAACACTGGGCTTTTGTGAAATTTGGTTGCTGCCTGGTAAAGGACGGAAATGAAGAATGGAAATCCTTTGGTGTACAGGGCCTGGGGCCCGGACTGGCCCAAAGTGATGAGTCTAGAAGGGCAGTCACCACCAGCCAAAGAAAGCACCAATGTCCAAATCATTCAGGGGAAAAATCATCATAGATTACTACCCCTGAACCCACAAAGTTTATGTCTAAATTGCAGCCACAGCTGTGATTGCTCTATATGCTGGCATATCCAAGCAGGCTTAACCTCCCTAATTCAATAATAGTGGCAAGTTCAAGCAATTCAAGACTGGTACAAGCTCAGTCACAGTAACAACAGCAGAGCAGATACAGCAACAATAACCTCCCCGTGCTGTTCTCCAGGCAGCCAGGCTCTCAGATGACTCGGACAGCTTGAAGTTACCAGAGCATAGGTTTCAGTGCATTGTTGTCGTACCTGTCCACTACATTAAAGCTAGCTCATATGCGCACTACAGTGAGTACCTCGGATTTTATCACAGGTGTAAGAAGCAGCTTAATTTAAGAGGGCCATACACCATTTAACTGTCCCTGACTATGACTATAACAAAACAAATATGAATACTGATAATCAGTTAGATAAGTTGTGATTCAGTTTCTTCAGGCATGGCTAAGTGCTCGTTTTCAGCAAGATACAAGTAAGTGAAAAATTTAAGTAATCTATGCCATTGCTTTATCAAGCTCATTAGAGCCAACCACTATGAAGAAACTTGCTCTGAATGTGAAGGAAAAAAAGGAAAAAGAAAAATATTCATTTGTGAACAGAAAAGCATCCTAACCCATGAAGACTCAGTATTTCTCTGGAGAGAAACACTGTATTAGATTTTTTTAAAAAGTCCCTCAGAGCAACCCAGACTTAGACCACAGGGTAAAGTAAGGATGTTTTTTCTTTTCATAAAATAAAGGCAGACCACTGAGTTACCCAGACCTGTTCCACTCTTCAGCACTCATTAAGCTGCAAATGTTGAGGCTTGGAGAGCACAGCAGTCACCTTGTACTCTAGGATGTATAACTGCTCTATCCAATTGTACTTGCCCTGCTTAATGCAGTATGCCAATTCATGACATATTGATTCAACTTATAGAAGTGATTTTTTTTTCCAGTTCATTTAAATTATAGTGTAGACTGTACATGCTTGAAGGAGATGTCCATAAATTATGTCAGCTTTCAATAAGTCTACCTTGAAAAACACAAAGTAAATCAAAAGTGCTAACTAATTTTTGTTTAATTATTGATTTAAGCCTACTCTGCTTTGGAAAATGTAATTACAAAAGTCGAATTTGGCCAGATCTACAGAGGGTTCTATGGATTCAAGTGGTAAAGGAAAGAATACAATCTCCTAGATCAATGATGAAAATGGGTCCTTTGAGAGTGGCTCCAAAGAAGAAGTCCAACAGCATTTCAAAGTGCCTGTTTGTCCTTCTAGCCACTCTTCAAAGGACAGCAAGCATCAAGGAGTTCCTGGGTTCTCTCCAACATGGGATCTCAGTGAAATACCAATGAGGGTAATGCTTTTTGAATTAAAAGGAGGTCCATTATGTATTGACCTGAAATGAATGTCTATGCATGAATGCCTTATACACAAATTGTACCTTACTGATTACTTATTTATTACCCTCAGAGGCTGTTTTACTTTTCCTCTATACCCCAATATTGACTTCTACGGCAGAACAGGGGAGCCTTCTCAGGAGGCTCTCAGGGAAATAGACACTCCTGGAAGCATCTCTGCCATCCTCAAACCTTTGAAGTACAGAAGGACAGAGTCCCAAGCCCTGGCATGAGAAGAGGCCCTAAATAAGGACTGCAGTTTAGATTGGGGTTATTCAAATGGATCCTGCGTGTTGCCCAAGGAGACAACCCCCAGAGGCTTTATACACCTGGGAATCAATCAGGTCCTTGGGAGAGGTATTTTGATCAGGTTGCTCCCATCCATAATATTTCCTATGGCTTATCTTGCCAGACCAGCAGGTTAAAAAGTTTTAAACCAAAATTTTTAATGTAACCTTTTCAGATCACCAAAATATGAATTCAGTTTTCTTTAATGACTCCCATAGTACTACTGAAGGTTAAATTTATTAGTCTTAAAGTTTGATTTCAGTGCTGATAAAATAAAAATCTTTTGCTGATACATTTTTGAAGGATAATATTAGGTTTGTAGGAGGATTTAAAAGATTATTTGAGGGATTGTGAAACAATTTCTGGATAACCTCAAACTCATGTTTTTGAATGATGGCAGCCTCAGTGTAGAAACCACAGTATGAAGCTTTCCTTCCATTACAATTCTTCAGCTTGCTTTCTGTCAGGAAAACAGGGGGCCCAAGGGATTCTCTTTCCCAAGTAATTTAGGTTTGCTCACAGCCCTCCTCCAACAGGAGCTGTTTGTTTTCCACCTGTTTGCACTGCTGAGCAATTAGTGGGTTGAAAAGTAAGCTGGGGTCATCGAGGAGCTCAGCTGCACTTGCTCTCCTCTGTCTACTCAGGTCACCAGACCTTTGCCAATCCCAGCAATCTTTTTGGCAGGGCAGTGAGAATATCAGGAATCTTTGTAAAAGAATTTGAACGTCAGCCAGGAGAATTCGACTGGGAGCAAATGTTGTGGAGGTCATTTGCTGCTGCAGGAATGCTTGTATCTGTTCAGGATCAACTGGGAAAATCGATCACGGGAAAATCCCTGTGCTCCTTGCAGCATCAGGGAGCTGGTATCTGGTTGGGTTTTTTTCAAGGCTGTATATTTGAAAGTTTTTTCCTCTGTAAATCTTTGCCTCATGTAGTACCTGCAGGAAAGAGATTTCTGTGAGAAGCTGAGATGAAGTTGATGCATCTCTGCCAGGAGTTTTCTACAAACAAAAAGCAAACATGTTCTTGCCCTGCTTGGTCGGCAGCCGGGGAAGAAGGCCCTGCTCACCAGGCAGCTGGGGTTGTCTTCCTCTGAGCTCTCAGCCAAGAGAAAACAGCTTGCAGCCCATGTGGCACTTCAGTGTGAGCAGTAAACATCACATTACCGTTTGTAGGAGCCCAATAACCTGTCACTGCGGGTTTGGCAGTGCTGCCTGAACTGCCCCGGCAACTGCAAGCCATGTGGCTGAGGCAGCTGGGAGCACTTAGGGACAGCTGGCCCCTGCCCCTGGGGGCTGCACAAGCTCGGGGAGGGTGGGGGGGCAGGGTGGATTGCCTGTGGCCAAGCCGTCTCTGCACCCACCTTGTGAAGGAAAACCAAAACTGAAATAAGGGGTAGCCCCCATGAGCTCAGCTCTACCCTGGCCCAGGGAAGGCTGGAGAAAAAGGGGGTGATGTTGGTGGTATCTGACATGTGGGAGGAGCAGGTGTAGACCCGTTAGGTCCTACATAGCCATAGGCTGGCAAACACCTCCCCAAAGCACAGTGGAGATGAAAAGCCACTCCTGGCACTCTAGGAACTCAGTCTCTGTAAAGCCACCCTGGGGCTGTAGTGTCATAAAAATGCATGCTTTTACCTTTTTTCCATTGTATTTATTAGTGCTGTTCTTTCCTTAAAACAGAGACTCAACATCTTGCACAGGCACATAGACTGGAAAGCTGTACAATTCTACCATAGCTGGGATAAGGATATCTGCAGGGAAAGTCTGGCTTGTTATAAATAAGAGACCAGATTATCAATTTAACAATTGTCCATTCATTTTATACTTCATTGTAGTTTATTATTCATTACCTGAATGTTATATTTCGTCCTTTATTAACTATTACTGCTAATTACTCTGTTGTTGTAAAAAACTCCAATTCCCGGTAAGCTGCTTCTTATCAGAATATGCTAATATGAGGAATGTATGGCATCCCCACCCTTCCCCCGTTGCCTAGCTACCCCCGCCCCCACCCCGGCCTGTCTGAAGATACCAGAGACAAGAAAAAAACAGAAAACCTGATATGCAAACGAAAGCCTAAAGGACACTTGGGAGAAGCAACAAACCCCTAGAAAAAAACAAGTTAAATACAAGCCAATGAACTTTTTAAGAAAAATCAACCCAATTACACGATCAGTTGGAAGGAGAACATCACCTGGCCAGCTTTTGGGTTTCCTTTTAGATCACCACAACCAATAAGAGGGTTGACTGAGAACTACCCCCCTCTGATGAAGAGTTGACATTGCCTTCCTGGCCACTCCCTTGAGAGGAGAGAAGGCCCGACTTTATCACTTGCCACTTTTTGAGTGGCGAAGCCGCATTCCTCCTGCCCCACGTGGAAGCTGGGAGCAGCAGCGGTGTGCGCAGCCTGCCGGGCACCCAACCCAAGCTGATCACTTTTAATAAAGGCATTTAAAGGACTCGCAGTCCTGCCCGTATTTATTTCATGGCTGAGGAGCCCTGGCTATGTTTTTTTCCAGACGGGTGCTGCAGAAACCTCAGTCATTTCAAAGGCATGATGGTGCTTTCAGGAGGTTTCCTTTTTCCCCGGGGGAGGCTCATCCTCTCTCCTATACAAAGCCCCATGGCCTGCCCTATGCTGACACCAGTATGTGCCACTGGAAAAAGCAGGGGTCCAAAACGCAGGGAAAGTGCAAAAAATAGTGACATGGAGAATCATGGTAGAGTACCCCATGGCTCCTGCTAGAGGACAATGGAACTGATGTGACAAATACATATATGCATAGTTTCAGGAAGGGGACAAAACTGAGATCTACACTCCACTTGTGGGAGAGTTACTCTTTTGAATATTGATATATTCAAATCTTCTGAAAGCCTCTGCTGAAAATGATTCAGAAACAATGGGGATGTGTTCTGGAAAGATTTTGATGTCCTTTTTAAATTGTCTGCTATAAGGTACATAGAGAAAGTTAACATGATGGAATGACCTTCTGAACTTGCCTTTTTTCTAGGATGCTGCTCTTAGAAAAATGTCTGACAGGCATCTTTTCCAGTTTTTCTTTTTCCTGTTAAGCAACTTCTACAGTCCTCTTCTTACTGTAGAGATACAAAATACAACTCACCATGTCCCCAGGGGTTTTGGCCTCTGGTGAAAAGGCCAGGAGTCTGCTCAGAAACTACTCTTTGGGAGAAGAAAGGAAAAGAGGGAGCTGCAAGTAAATGACCAGGAAAAGCTCCAGGTAAAAATAGTTTGACCATAACAGTCAAGACTAAGATTTCCAAAAGCACTCAATGATTTTGAGTGCCTCACTTCTTGGGTATTTCAACAGAGAAGTCTTTGGAGGCCTTACACTCACAGAATAAGTGCTTGGCATTTCCTGAAAGTTATGTCCCCATTAACATATTTCAAGTGGTGCATGAAGAACAGGAGCTACTGAAAAATCACAAGGCCAAGTTACTCTTTAATGACTTTAAATGGTCAGACAAAGCATATTGTCATGCTCTTCAAGGATTTTGAACTTTTTTTTTCTTTCTCTGAAATAGAATTAATAATGGTGTATCTGAAATCTTACACTGCATTTCAGTTGTGTCATGAAAGATAGAATTCATATTTGATATTAATGGAGCAGGTGAAACGTGAAATGATATTTCTTTAATCTTTAATGAAATTTCTGGTTTTAGAATTTAGGTTGTCTGTTCAATGACACAGAAGAGCTAATAATATCACTGTTTTTGAAGAATTCATTCACTACAGGCAGCCTGATTGTCTGAATCTGTTGGAAGCCCTTTAGGTGCTCCAGTGATGCATGAACAGCATAATAATAAAAAAATCCTTTGTCCTTGAAGCCCAGTGATCATAATTGGAAACATATAATTAAAAAAGAGGGAAAAAAATCTCCCAGTAAGCCACTACTCTGGAGCAGGGATGCAGTAGTTTAGAAAATAACAGTTCTACAGGAATTAGCAAGAACAATGGGGTTTCAGGAACTCTTCAACCAAGTATGCTCTATATCTTGGATAAACACCTGTATATTCAACACCAAAAAGCTGAATGGTGCTTTCTGTAATGAACTGTTCCTTTGCTGAATGACTTTGTTGTTTTAAAATTTAATAATTGCTTTTGTAAACCCCCATGAAACAGGAAAAGTTAGTAAAGATGCTGTAAGTTTTTGTGTGGATAAACTGATTTTTTTTCTCATGGGGATACATAAATGAGAAAATGCTGTGCATGACAAAAAGTTTGCTATGAGACAGGGCAGGACTAAGAGGAGGTTCCAGGGGACACACCCCCAGAATTCCATCTTCAGCCAGTCCCTTTGAGGCCAAAGTAGATTTTGCAGTCTCTTAAGGCTATTCACACCTTGAGTTTTCATTATTTCAGCCTAGAATTTTAATTTTTCTTTTGAGGGGCCAGTGCTGACCTTCTTGAAACAGAGGAACATTGGCGTAGTGTCCAAAGGATGCAGTTATACTTCCAAAAATCATACATGCTCTCCAGTACCCATCAAAGCTAGTTGGTAATGGAGATAATATAAACCTTGGCCATTCTCCCAGCTGACTGTCCTAATAATAGAAAAGCCCCTCTGAGTGAGTAGCTGATACTAGGGATTTGCCAGGCAATTTTCATTAAAAACAGCAATTGGTAACGATATCCTTGGTGGTCATATGAGTAAGACAAGAAGCTTGTCTTACTCATACCACCACTGAAATGAGCAAGAGGACTCTTTCACTCTGTTTTCAGTCCTCTTTTTGCTATTAGCCCTTTCTTGAAGTCTCTGATGGTTTTTGAGGTGTCTCCTAAACCTGCTCCCCCTTGCTTTCCAATTAGACTTTTTTTTTTTTTTGCACACACAACGCTGGACCCTCTTGTCCTTTCATCAGCTCATAGGGAACCTCCCAAGCCTGTGTGGCTGAGCTGGTGAGCAGCTTTCTGGGTGGTTTGGTGCTGGCAGGTAGGTTTTCTCTCCATCTTTCTTGTTTTACAGAGGACCTGGCTTGCTTCTTCTGTCCAGCCTGAAGGGAGAGTAGTTAGTGAAAATGGGAGGGCAGCTAGAAAACCCCCTAGAGAATGGCCAGAGGTGAGATGTGCATGAGGCAGTTGCAAAAGCCACCAGTGTGTAACCACGTGGTCACCTAACCACAGCTTGAAAACAGAAGTGTGAACAGCAGGGTTTGGGCAACCTTGAAAAGACAATTTGATCAAGCTATGGTGAGGAGAATAAACTACTTGTAAAGTAGCCTCTTCTCGGGCTGCTCCAAGGATGAACATTGCTGATAGCATAGTCTGGATGTTCCCTGACTGGTCTGTTGCTGCAAGGCAGCCCTCCTATGCCCTGCGGGATGTCTGGGAGGCTGGGATTCCTTCCCCAGGCACCAGTGCCAGGGACACCCTCCCCAGCTGCAAAACAGGCTTCTGAGGTCCTTCTGCATTGTTGTGGTTCTTGTCCCAGCACCACGCAGAGGAGGAGGTTAAAGAGTTCTCCCTTTTTAGTACATGTTTCCCTTGTGATTTATTAAGATCAGCTCGAATTTTAAGTTGCAGAAAAGATGTCCATCAGTAGTAACCACAATGACATTTTCTGCTGAAGTCTTTAGATGTGACCCAGAAACCTTATCAGAGAGCACTGGGCAGAGTGCCTGCTTAGCAAAACCCACTGCAGGTACATCCCAATACTGCTATTTACAGGATGCCTGAGATGTGCCTCAGCTATTTCAGATGACAGATATATATTTAATCCTTGGCAGCATATTAGCAGATCAGACTTAGATTAATCAGGCTAAAGATAACTTTTGGACCTTTTCCACATCTAGGTCAGAGAAAAAGAAGGTAGATATTTATCTGTGCTACAACACTAGCTAGCATTGTGTAGCAGATGAAATTTTCAGGGATATCAGTCAAAGAAATACTGTAATAAGAGTAAGGGAAGCAAAGTGAAAGGAGTGTGTGTGTGTGTGTGTGTGTGGCTTTATGTGTGTGCACAAATGCAATACAAGCTTTTCAATTTGCAGAAACTATCAATTTCCAGTGAAATTCTCTCTGCTATTATAGCAGCAAATATGCAAAATTCCTTTATGCTAAAATATCCTCCTTTATTTCCTTAGTGCCATAAAACAAGTCCTGCCCACTGATATTATTACAGAAAACTACAGATAGAACAGTGCAGCTGTTCAAGGAAACCTTGCTCCATGTCAGGAACAGGCCTCATGTTTTCAGCCTTGGTGATGCCTGGAATAAATCAACCAATGCATGGGAATTAGTTCCTTTAAAAATAGATTAGGTCACATTTAGGATATTTAATGTGATATGTTACTGTGGGTATTAATGGAGCACTTCTTTTCTGCAAATTAAAAACTGAGTTAGTGTTAATAAATCAAAGGAAACATTAAAATGCTCTTTAGCCTCTGCCAGTGTCCTTTTGAAAAGGCCTTTGAAAGACTATTATACACACAGATTCTGATGAGAGGAAAATTTCATTGAAATTCTAAATGTTCTTTAGCAAATTCTTCATTTTTGACCTCACTTACTGCACTTGCAACACCAAAAGGTTCAGTGATGAAACCTCTCATTGTGGTAATTCAAGAAAACAAAGTCACCGGGCTCCAAAGTGAGAAGCAAATGTGCCATAATAGCAGACAGAGAAGATGTAGGCTGAGACCCTGCCCATACTGAAACTTTCACCATCAACCTGTAACAGCCTGGCTTACATCGAAGGTCAGCAAAAAAGTTTCTCTTGATTTTAGCTTGAGCTACTATAAGGAAAAATTGTCAAGAAAAATAAACTTTTTTTTTTTTTTAGCTTTGCTTCTTTCATGGATTAGTGGAAAATTGTGATATTCTTCCAAGCAGAAAATATGCTTTCAGAGCCCTATCATATGTAATGTAGTACACATGGAAGGGGAATCCAATTTTCCTGCAGCAGGCAACTCTTTCCGCTCTTGTTTTTTAAGCTAATGACTCAGTAACAGCCCTGCTCTTCACCCCTCCTCTGAAGAGCACCTTTGGCAAACCCCTGTTAGGAGCCTCATTGATTATGTCCTTCATCTCTCCTGGAGGATAGAGTTCATTAGGTTATTACAGGAAAAATGTGCTCACTCTACTTTTCTAAAGGTTAATTAGCTCATCACAGCCATTTGTCCACGCTGTTCTTGGTCTCCCCCAAATGGAGCCATACATGAGTCCCATTTGAACTCTAAGCAATGGCTAAGAGGAAAACTTTAACCACACTTTGGCAGCTTCTTCACTGCCGGACTCTCATGCCTTTTCATAACACCTCTGCCTGGCAATGCAGAGAGAGGAGGAGGTAGTGTCTCCAGAGTGAATTAAGTGATTAGTGCTCTCATTTTCCCACTGGAAAACCCTGCCAAAGACTCTCTCTGGTTCCACATGCAACCTTATGATTTCTTCCTGTTTGCAGCATGGTGCCAACTCAAGTCTTTTGCTGTAGAATTTGGATTTTTATAATGGGGTTGCACACAGCAGATGAGACAGAAGATATTCTGTAAATACATATTTTAGACTTGACTCATTTTTGATGAGTTCTCCACCTTCCTGTTAGTCTAATCTGGGAGTCTGCTCTTGGCTGTTACTGGGCTACTTCCCATCCCTGGGAGTCCCCTTTTCTTGTATCCCTCGGCTGGTCCTGCCCAGGGGACACTGTTGGGCAGAGTAGGCTCCTGCCTCAGTCCAGGCTTGCAGAGCAGCCCAAGAAGGTGTCTGTGTTGATCGTCTCATGCCCGTGCCTCCCCATTGCTTGTGCCCTTGAGCTCCCTTTCTTCTTGCACCCGCCCTTGTGGCTCTCGGATCCCTCGCTGCATTCTTCTGGGTCAGGGAAAAACGGGCAATGTCCTGGCTGCTGCTAGGAGACATCCTCACGTGAGGTTTTTAGCACCGATGCAAATACCAGTAATGCACTGGATTTGCTTTATGTTTCATAAATTGGCATAGCTCTTTTCTCTTTTTGTACTAAAGGGAAAACAGGGAAGGTATTGCCCAGAAATGAGCTGATAAATATGTGATTTCCAAACATGTCCAGCCACAGGCCTGACCCTATGATGTCAAGGGTGGCACTCTTCCTCACCTGAGGGAAAATGGATTCATGACAAAGCAAAGGTAAGGTGGAAATCTGTGCGTCCTTCAACTGCTCCATCTAAAGAATTTTCATTAAGTACTGCTATGGAATAGCACTGTGTGCACTCTCAGGAATCTTGCTGTTTTTCCTGTGGAAAGAGGAGGGATGCACCCAGCTGCCATCTTCCTGGCATGGCACCCACTGTCCGCCATCCCCACAACAGGAACCCACTCTGCTGGACATCAGATTCAAGCCTTGTGATAATATGAAGGAGCTGGGTTTGAATCAGTTGTACAGCTGTGCAGATGACTAGAGAGGATATTATATAACTTGTCTCAGTAAAATCAATTTTTTAGCAGAAATAAAATAAGATCAGGATTCACTACTTTCTTCCTAATATTGCCTCAACAGCATTTCTCCATAGCAAAGATATTTATTTAGCATATTCATTTCAGTGTATGTATTTCACAGAGTCAGTTTCCTAATTGTTATCTGAGATGCTTATTTCGACTCAAGTTTCTATTTCTCCTGAGAGGAAGAGAGCTAATCCACTCTGAATATTTTCCCTCTCAGATTATTTCTAGTGCTTAGTGTTGGAAACTGATCCTTTATTAGGAACTGATCTAGAGGATATTGAAGATTTTTTTTTCCTTCTGCTTTCAGTAAGCACTGCATTGGATTTGGAAGTAAATTGGATGGATGAGTCTGTCTGGAACTGGTGAAGTTCTCTTGTTCTTCATCTAAGCCCTAAATGTGATGATATTTCACAATTGCCTTGCAAAATTAGGAAATGTATCTTCAAATGGCAATAATATCTTCTTTTTATCTTCCTGTTAAACTACAGAAGATTAATTTTTAATGTAAAATCTGAAAGGGGCATTTATGGACAAAACATATTCTTGCTCAGAGTATTTTCCCAGGCAGAAGTTTCTCTAGGCAGCCTTGATTTTGGTTTTCTAGTTTTCCAAAACATTCTAAGACACAAACTTCTATGCCAAAAATCATTAGAATAAGTTACTTTCAAAGTCTGGCAGAAGAGAATTTTCCGCAGATACTACATAATAGATAATGAAAATGAATATATTAAATAAAATTATTTTCATACTACTTTGTGTAACACAAAGCTCATCTTCATACAAAGATTTTGTTTCTTTGTTCGTTGCTGTGTTCTAATTTGAAAATAATTAGAAAGCTGTGAATATGCTTTTTACAACCACACATTAAATATATTTCTGCTTGTATTTAGAAATGTGCTTCCAAATACAGAAATGCCACTATTGGACTGAGTCAGATCTTTTGAATAAGTTGATGAAATGCAACTTCCAGGTGCAGATGCAGAATCCTGTTGCTGAGGCAGACACCAGTTCAGCCTAATGAAAGCCCTTCCCAGGAAATGTCCATGACTGTAATCTCAAAGACTAGCTCAGATTCCTTCACAATAATTTTATAACACCAGCTACAAAAGGCTGTAAGTTTTGGCTGGTGTCTCATGTTTGGGCAGCAGCTCCTGTGCCACCAATGTCAGGCAGGTTTGCATAAAGATGAGGAGCTGTAGCAGTTCAGCCTGCAGCAGACAAACATTATCTTTCCATCAGCTTTTTCCTATTGCTTTCAACATCTCATGCTGGGAAAAAAAGGAATCAAAGCAAGAAAATTTCAGTGTCTGTGGATGAGGTTCACTCTTACTCCTCACCTCTGCAGCACATGAAAAAATCTGACCCCAGAGTCATTGCATATCCTGGAGTTGTCCTCCAGCAGTTATGAATTGCTGATATCTGATACTGGATACTCCAAAAGCCTCTATTGCTACACCACCTTTGATTCAGTACATTACAAGTGATGGCTCTGCCACCTAAGGAAATATGGAGAGAAAAAACCCAGGAAAGAGTAATAAAGAGACATCTCTCATTTCATATTGCACCTTTTTTTTATTTTTCACTTTCCTCCTAACGTAATAAGGTTTCTTTTAAAGATCTCTTTTATCAATTAGGCTTTATCACAGCACCTGACAGCATCTATGTGGTAAAAAATGTCTAAACATTTCTCCGTGAGTACTGAACCACTCAGGTCCAGCCTGTAACAACAGGATGCCAATGACCTGACCTGATGTTGCATCCTTTAAAGGTGTGCTTGAAGTTTTATAAGATTTCTCGGTAAATTAGAAGTCATCATAATTGTTTTATAGCTAAATGCAAGTAGTTTAAATGCCCTAAGGCTTAATTTTATTTTACCAGCTAGAATTGTAGCATGCAGGCTTTCCAGTATGTGTGGAAGCTCTTCAGAATTAATTCCAGGTCTCTTTCCTTCCATCCTGCTGTGTCTCCTGTTTCACAAAGGCTATTTGTCTGGGAGTTATTTTCTAAGCCATTCTTTTTTCTCTTGCAGTGGTGTCTTGAAATGAAACTGCTTCACTATTTAATTCTGCTGCTGCCTTGAGAGCAAGATGACCATTTTTTGATTCTTTTTTCTCTGTTAGCCCTACTGAGAATTTGTTTAGGAAAGATGTGTCCTTCTGTAAGTCCTGTTATCCTTGTTATTTGATGTTTTATCTGCAGGCAGCTTCTCAACCAGTTTCTGGTGCCAGCCATGTTCTTTGAGAGAAGGCTCTTTAATAGATGACCAGTATCAAAGCATCTCTGTGTCAGAGGGTTCACAGGCCACTAGCCAGCATGTGACAACTTTTCTGTATCATGTGGCCATTCCTAATTGCCGTGCTTGGTGGACCTTGTCCATTTGCATTTTTTGTTTGGAAAATCTAGTTAGATAATTTCAATATTCATGACTAATCGACTAATTGCCATGTACCCATAAATTCTGTCTTTAAAAGAGAAAGAGAGAGACCTATTCAAATTTTGTGCACAGATTATTCTGATGACTGGACCAAAGTTTATACAGAAGGGTTTATACAGAAGAACAGTCTTCCCATGGATACTGTCAGCAAAGCTCAATTCTGATCAGCAACACATTTTAGTAAACTATTCAGTAAATGCTAATAGCCAAGCACTGCGAAGAGTGCAGTTGAATTTGTGGTGTGGATGCTGGAGGCACATGAGCTTGACCACAGAAAGGGACATAAAGATTTCCATCAGCTGAGAGTAGGTTTGTATTCCTATTGCAGTGGTCTGCAGTCATTTGGGGCAGCTGTGAGCAGTAGGCTCTGACATTCATTAGCAACACATCTGGGTATTGAGGATTAACATTAATCCTGGAATTACACCTTCATTTGAAGCTGAGTTTTTGGAACAAGGGGTTAGTAAAAGTGAGCTCTGAATGTTTACATACCAGTGAAGGCTCCTAACCTCCCATACATACATGGTTTACAGCTGGGTGTGTCCTCATCCTGCTGCAGTTCATGGTACTAGGATTGTGCTAGAGGGGTTTTCCCCTACTAAATTATCCATAATCAAATACTGTTCCACTTTAAAAATGAATAAAAGCAAATCTGATCCTATAGAAATTGCAAATATTATGAATTTGTATCAGAAGCTTGTTTTTCAAAGCAGAATAGTTTGGACAGTTGTTTTGAGTTCTCCCTGGTTCCCCTTTCTGGGGCTGTCAGTCAATCTGGATTCATGGTCTCAATGAGATGTAGGCGATGTTGCCAGTTCCATCAGAAGTGTAAACAACAGAAGAGTCTACAGAGTTGAGGAGGGTATAGGAAGATAAAATGCACAACTGGCTTTTTGCCATTAATTTATTGTTCAGGAATCAGAGTTGTCATGATCTCTAGATTCCCTCCCCTCTCCTGGGGAGAAGCAAAGCCTGGTAGTTACAGGCAGCCATGTGGAGAGGGATGGGAACACAGACACACAGATGCACAAATACAGGCTCAGACAGGCTGTGGAACCTGTATCCTCTCAGCAGAAGCCAGTCCAGGAGTAAAAGCAGAGTGAGAGGTGCTGAAGGTTCAGTATTTCTCAGTACCACATCTCATTAGGAGAGGGGAAAAAAATGTCTGTACTGGGCAGCTACAGGGTGTGTATTTGGGCCTCAAAAGGGAAGGGCATAAAACTGAATGCAGTTTTTAATTTGCTTTTAAGCTATTGGTCACTTCCCTGTCTACAAGAGGCACCTGGCATAGGCCAGCTCAGCATCTCCTTCAGCTCACCAAAGTGGTGAAGCTGTAAGAAAGTCAGAAGAAAGTTCAGGATACCCTCAAGACAGGCACAGTACATGTGAAGCTGGGTTGTATTTCTTGCTGTACAGGGATGCTGTGAGAGGGGAGCAGTGTCCTCCTCCCCCAGACCTGGCTCAGCACATACAAGTGTTCTACAAATCCTTCCATCGCATCCTAACCACACTTCTGACACAGTCTTTGATGTACTCCCAGGGGCTGCAATAGTCCCTTTGCTGCAGAATAGATAATAAAATTTGGCATGCTAAGTCAGGTCAGCAGAAGGCTGCTATTCACCCTCTTTCTGCTGACAGAGCAGTGGAAAAGCTGGGCTCTGGCACGAACAGCCCGGCTGCTGCTGCTGCTGCTGCAAATGAAGAAAAGAGTGAAGAAATGTTAGTACCACATTTAGCTTTATTGAAATTGAACAAATACCTTTTTTTAATAAACCCTTTTACAGCAAGTGTAAAATTTTAATGCTTTACTCATCTTATGTTACAGGTTGTCTTCTTCCATGTAAGCAAAAATACCATCTTTTTTTTTTCTTCTTTTTTTTTAAACTTTTTAAAATTTTCTACTTTAAAACATGTAGCAAGGATTTGAATAATGCAGATCCGGCACCAAAAGGTAACAGGTTCTGAAAATCACAGTACAGTTTTAAAATTCTTAGGTTAATTAATGATATTTAAAATGATAGCCACTTTGAGTAAAGATATAAATTAGAGGTCTGTAAACAAGTTGTGTTTACCTATAGAGCTATTGACTGCAGCTACAATGAGAGCGGTAATAGAAACTCAATGCTAAACTGAGCTACACCTTTGAGGAAACAAGTTCTTACTAAGTAGTGTGGTACAGGGTAGCACAATAGGTAAAATACAGTTTGGCACCTCAAGTTGCATGTAAATCAGCAGAAATAAAATGAAGTAAGTGCACTGTCTCCCAACAGAAATAAACCGGGCAGTTTCACTGGTTTTGGAGTGTCAACTATCAAATAAATCACACAACACACAAGTTCAACCCCAAAATTACAATTCTAGTAAAGCAAGATAATATTAAAATGCACACCCACAAGGATAGCAAAGTATAAATCTTTTTTTTTCTTTTTTTTTTCCCTCTCCCCTATCAGTAGAAATAATTTACAACCCACAAAAGGACTCCTTGGTGAAACCACTACCTACAGACATGGTCATGGAATGTAGCTCAGTAGACTTGTTTCAAATAGAAAGGCAACATTATCCTGAAAAATTTTGGTCCTCTTATAACTCACTGTACTGTAGCCACCACAGTCTCTTGATAGATGTTTTAGGAGAACTGTTTGTTTTCTGATTCTCTTTTGTTCTGAAAGATACTATCTTGGTGATGAAGCTGGGCAAGATTTGGCCCCAATTATAGATGTCTGATCAATGCTGAATCTGGAAGAACACACTAGGAGTACATAGGGGGAGCATCTTGACTGGTCTCACAGCATATTTTGTCATAGAATCACTTTTCCTTCCACACATCTTTTCCTCTTGGCTAATTTTTTTCTCCAGTGTTCTGGGGGAGTGGGGAAGAAATCCTTAGTCCATATGACAGAAAGACATTTCACTGTTTATTTACATGTGGATCACTTTGGCTAAGAAGTCCTGCCGAACCAGAGTTGCCTATTTCTTGTGAATGTCCTCATGCCGTATAATTTTGTATGTAATCCAGTAAAAGATGTTGAAAATGAGGAAGGCGAGTGGGAACGCAGCACGCGATATTGTATCAATCCTTTTTGCACGGTCAACAAACTTCTTTTTGATGGACTCTGAATCCTTTGGTGGTGCCGGGGGTGGGTTGGGTGGTGTAGCCTTGACTGCTGTGCCATCTTTGACTTGGAGGCAGTGGCCCATGCCATAGCCACTGAAATTGAATCGACTGTCACGAGCAACTTCATCTTCCTGGAGGATAAGAAGACAAATAAGACACACAATCACCGGTCTATCGAGCATGCCATGTAGTTGAGTAGCTGAGGTGCACCCCTCCAAAGCACCTCAGCAGATTACCTGGTTAAGCAGTGATACAAAGTCTGGGCTTTAAAGACAAACACGAAGTTAAAACCCACATAAAAATACATGGAAATCAGGTGACTTCCAATGTTTGTTAATCTGAGCTTTAAATTTTCTAGTTGTGTCTAAATCAAGCACCCTGAGCAGCAAACTGTATCCCAGCCCCACAGGGAAGAGATTTGACTCCACAGGTTTATCATTGCTCTCCTTAAGCTTTCTGTGAGGAGGAAACATGGTCCTGTTGGTAGCAGGGTGTCTGCTCCAGCATTGAATTGAATGACCCAGAAATCCAGGGGCCCAAGTTCATGGCAATGTGTTTCCATTCCTCAAGCTAGCAGCAGCCTTATAGCTCCATCTCAAACCTATGAAAGGAGGGTAGATCGTGGTCCCTCCTTGCTCTCAGGAGTGCTCTGACAATCTGTACTTCAAAGTGCACTGGGCACTTGGATTTAGTGGGAGCTGGGAGTCAGGTGCAGTAGCACAAGCTAATGTAGCAGCACCCTGCAGAAATCCATTTTCTCTTGTCTGAGTGGGTGATATTTGTTTTTGGAGGGGTGAGTAACTACCACTGAACTTTATCACTATAATAACTGTGTGATGAAAGGCTTGTGACTGTGCTGGTAAATTCTGCCTGATGTTTCTCTGGTCTGATAGCACAATAACACACAAGTTAACAGTCACTGGCAGCTCTCCATGAAGGATTCAAAATGAAGAGACAAAGCAGCTCTATTCTTTTTCATTCTAGCAGGGATGAATTGTAAGTTCAGGAGCTTGTTCTAGTAAAAGACCTTTCGTTTGACCGACAGATGCTTCACTGTAGACTGAAAATGACCACTTCTTGGGCTGACAAGGAGCCCAATCCCTCATGAGAAATTCTCCCTCATATCTCTTACTAAACCACAGCCTTCTGAATTTAACAGAGCATCAAAAACTCCAAGAAAAAAAGCATCACAGCAGCAAGATACTGAATAACGAATATATTGGCTGAACTTTGGGGTGGGAAGGGAGGATAATTTGCACCTATTCAGGATGTAAATCACTGCTCCTTCACACAAGAACCTCTTTCAATAGTTGCATTTTTCTCTCTCCCCAGCTCCAGCATTGGAATTAAATATATCACCCAACTTGCTCTCCTTACCTTGGAGCTGACATGCAAAGGTGAATAACCAGTAGTGTGATTCAAGGCTACCAAATGAGAAATAGTCACTCTGACTGCTTATGGCATTGAATGTTTATGAAAGGAAGGTAGGCAGTAAACAGTGCGTTGGAGACCCTGTCACTTCAGCCTGAAGGACTATTCCACAGTGTATCCATAAGCAGGTGGGAAATTGCATCATTGCAAGTCTGTTTGAGCACTTATCCAGGGCTTATAACCTTTTCATTTCAAAAGTTCATCACCATTAAGAAAAAGAAGGATGGTCCTCTCCTTTTTCAATTTTATTTATTTGCAGTTTGCAGTACCTCTGTGGAAACTCTGTTGTCATAATGATTATAAGTATGTAAAGTATTTTAAAGATGAACCCACTGAGACCTAAGTTCTGGATAGCCTTATTAGGCGAGGCTTCTCCTGCACGACTTAATGACTTAATAACACCACCAAGTCCCCCAATAATACAGGGAGATACCTTCCTCTCAGTGTTCTTCATTTTACTGGGTTTGAATGATAAAATGCATGCTCAGGACATGAGAGGTGATTAAAAAGGGTAACAGATTTTCAGCAGCTGTGTTGCCATATGTACTTCATTCATTTTTTAAAAATTTACTTTCTGTTGCTCCTGAGAGATCTGTGGTAAGGATAAAAAGTACTGAGCTTAACACAAGCTTGGAGAGTCCTGACTTCCACTGTGCCCTGGTGGGTCACAGCTTTGTCACATGGGGCTGAGCAATTCATCTTCAATGTCACAGCCTTCCTTTTGAGCTTACACTATGGCAACTTGAGCAGGAAGCCATCTGAGATTAGGGACAGGGATGTTTAAATCAAATTCTTTTAGGTATTCAGCACCCAGCCTTTAACTGTAAGGAGCCACTTATGTCCCAATGGGATTCTGAGCCCTGCTTTTCCCACCCAGACCATTGTCCGTGTCACTTCTTTCTCACAAAAGCCAGAGGGAAGCATGTCCAGTCCCCATGTTAGTTTTTTATTTAGGACTGCAGTAGATGCAATTTACCCTGGGTACAAGAGATACAGCATTCACCAGGCGTATGAGTGATACATGCTCAGTTTCCCTCTCTGCTTGAGTAGATTAGAATCTCATTCTCCCTGTTAAATCTCTGGATCAGTTTGTTTCTGTTTTCCCAACATGGAGCTATTTGCTGGTTGCAAAAAAAATATGTTTATGTAGGGGTTTTTTAAGCTTCATCAGAAAAACCTTTTTCAAAGACTAAATAATTGATTAAGAGAATAGCATTGTGTTGTTATTTCCACTTGTTACTCTCTGATATTATGCATTTACACAAACACAGCACTAGAGACACCTAAGCTGTAGCTGTTGGGATCATTTAAGTGCCATCAGAAGCAAGGAAAGCCACAGTTCTTACAGCCTGACCCCCAACTCTGGAGATGCCACAGCTCCATAACCACTATGGGATTTTTAACAGTAAAATCCCCCAGGAGCTGAAGGGGCTTTGCAGTCTGGCGTGTGCCTGCACTCAGCACTGCCAGGTCTCACGGGCAAGACCTGATCCCATCAGAGCTCTCCTACCTGATCAGACATCACCTGAAAGACCTCACAGCAGTCAGATCTCTGCCCTTTCCAATGAAACTGGCCAATAGTGTTGAAAGTTAACAATGAAACCCCGGACATACCAAGACCCAAATGTCTGTGCTAAGAGGATGCTTTTCCCATGGGACTGCAGAAGTGGGCTTCTGTCCTTTTGTCCCTCCGAGCCCCAAAACTGGCTCCACCCAAAATGAAGCATAGGGGGCGGAAAGGCTTCCTCCATGTTGCTGAGGGGAGCTGGAGAATCAGCCCATGTGCTGCAAGTTCATCGTCCATGCTGCTTGGGGGTTAGCTCACTCTGGGGTGGATCATACCAAGACGCTGTCTCCCAGACAAATCTGCTCCACTGGGGACTGATGCTGCACATTGCCACCATCAGCCATGTGGTGATATCTGGCCTCAGGAACAATAAAATCCTCCATCTGATTTACTTTAGCATTATGGATGTATTTTAAAAAATCTGTCTCTAAACCACCATAATCTTACAACAAAATTACAATTTGACATTTCTGATAATTTTCCAATATCCTGTTACATATAAAGGACCTGGGGGAATAGTCACAGAAAAGAAAAACAAATTTTTACATTTGATAAAGAATCTTTTAAAATTATATTTCAAAATGCGAGATGAAGAACTGACCTCAAGTGCTTTCCCTTAAGTAGTGGATATGTCTTCCTTTAACCTAGAGGGCTGGTGAACTACTGAGTGACTTACCTTGGTACCTTCTGGTGGGGTTGCCGAGTCACTCTTCATTTTCAAGGTCATATTCAGTTCATACCATCTCACATATCTAACATGGACACTCATCCATTGACAGTCTTCAACCTGTTCACTAGCTTAGTCACTGACAAAATAGTCCAAATGGCTTTTTCAAACATCTCTATCATTATTTAATCAGACTACCCTTAAAACATATTAATTTTAAACTGGACAAGATCTCACTAGCATAAATCCCAGACTATTTATGTGTTTACAGATTTTAAAACCAAAATCAAAGACCAGCTGGAAGCCACTGGACATCAACTGGAGTGGCAGAATCCAATGCCACTGAAGTTATTCACTTTATCCTTCTAAAGGGATATGAAATGTTACATAATATGGAGTCACAACTCCATCTGTCCTTGATTAAGGCATAGAGAAAAGGGTCATAAGCTAGGATGAGAAACAAAAAATAAATAAATAGCAAGATGAAAGTGTTCTTTTGATAGTTTTCTTTCAGATGTTCACACCCTGAATATTTTAGAAGACTTATCCTTTGAAAACTAATTGTATTTCCTGAGATTTGAGCAAATACTTTCTATAGATTCTTTTTCAACTACATAAATTTATGTGTATTGTCTTACAATGTCATAATGAACAGGCTTAGGTATTGGCTTTAAACAATATTCATCAAGCAAGAATTACATATTTTTCTCATTTTTTAATTTCCCTTTATGAATTTTGTGACTTTTTGTGCTTTACAAAGTGATTGCATTAAAATCTCTTGACTTAGCTTTACAGTAAGCAACATATAAATGGGGATAATACTTCTGAAACGGTTTTTGTTTTTCATATTTCATTTTTGTAAAATTTTTATTTCTACTCCATCAGGTCTAGAATTTATTTCATACTACTAGTTTCACACCAAAGCAATCAGAAATGGGGAAAAGACTTTAGAAAATCTAACCCATTCAATGCCTTCCACGCACAGCTTTCTGTACAATGCATTTTGAAGTACTTTGTCCTCGCCACTTTTAAATGCTTATTGTCAGCATTGACTCAGTTTTAACAATGAGGAAAATGAGAGAGAGGCTGGCTTCAAACAGTGTATTTAATTTACTCTCTGATGTGATTTATTCTTTTAATTTTGCTACTCTTTTTCCAACATACGGTGGAAAAACTATTTAAAATACTATCTGGTTTAATTAAATTTCAAGGACACAGATGATTAATTTTAGGTATAGGATAGAGAACATCAGAGAAATTTTCCTTTTGGTATTCATAAGCACAAAGTTAGAAACCCAGAATCAATTCAGACTTGAAGGCAAAATGGAATCATTAGGGAATGGACACCAAAATATCTTTGCAGATTTCATTCTTAAATCATCTTTATGACTTTGAGACACCTCCCATCTCTCAGTACTTTACATAATTCATGGTGTGGTTTTGCAGACAGTCATGCTTACATGGTTTCAGTTCTCAGGAGTCATTGAGTATGTGGACGAAGATAGTTCAGCTGAGATGCATATTTGGACTTTCAAATCCCCTTTGGTTCCTCACAGAAGCCTCTTACAAAATTCAATTCAATTCAGTTCAGTTGTGAGGAGATGAGAGGGAAGGTCCTTTCACAGATTAACTGTTTAAAAGGCAGTAATGGAATTTAGGAGTAAGAGATCGATTTCATAACTGGGGGATTCGCTGGAGGGGATCTCTTAAGAATCTGTGTGAGAACCTCTCAGAAGGAGTTGAGTTATAAATAAGCTGGGACAAAGGTTCCCAAGGGAAGGTACACAGGTGAAACAGGATATTCAAAGCAGACAAAGCTAAGCCAGGCTTTCCAGAAGGATTCTAAAATCTGAGTGACTAAGTAAAAAAATGGCAGTAAATTAAATACAGAGTTGATAAGTGCAAGGTAAAGCATTGCAGAAGATAACCCTAATTACACATAGAAGGTAGTGGGCACAAAATGCTTTTGGGTTTTTTTCCCACGTGAGAGTTTGGGAAATTACCATATATATGATTCTGACAACATTAGTCTTCTGATAAGCAGCAGTCAGGCAATGGGCAAACAAAACAGAAAATGCCATCCTGCCATTTCATCTACTCACAATGCAATCAGTTTTTGGACACAAGAGGTATTTCTGGTCACTCAAGCCTAGTGAAGACAGCAGAAGTTGATAAAATACAAAGAGCAGCAAGAATGATAAAAGCCTTTTTTTGCATAAGGAAGAAGAAAATAGATGAGATCTCCCCATCTTAGAAAAGTTGTGTTTGGAAGATGATATCACAGGATACTAACAAACTTCTCTGATTTCTTACAGCCTGAAAAGCTCTGGATCTCAGCTCACCTATGCCAGATGTCATTCCCACTTCTCCTTAATCCAGACTTCAGAGGAGTAGAAGGTGATGTAAAATTGTCACCTTCTCACCTCAATCCTGCCCAAAGTATAGACCAAATTCTTCCCAGGATTTTGTTTAAATATTGTTTTTCCTAAATATTCATCAAAACATTTAATCAAAAACATAGAGTCTCTGACCAATCCTACTGCAAGATGACACTCCATCAGGACTCATCATTCTGCATGTGACAATGGCATTCATCCTATTTCTGTCTCTCTTAACAGCAATTTTCCTGCTCACTGAGGTTTGCTTTTGGTCTCATTTGAACCCTCATGCCTTATGGAATTTCAGTAAAGCAGACCTTGTATTACAAATAGACATTTTAATTAATGGAAGAGAAATTGGTCATTGTTGTCTTTGGTAAGGGTTTCCAAAGGATAAATTTAGTTTTGTTTTGGAAAGCTGTGTTTAGTGGTATGTCCTGTCTCCAATAAACAGCAGAAAAATCTCTGAAGCATGAGTGATTTACTTACTCAGTCTGTAAGAACAGCAAGTGAACTGTTGTTAATGCAATAATGAAATAGTAGTTAATGCAGCTTCGCCCTTTTCAAGAAGGAATTGAACATTATCCAACTGAAAGAGTAACATAATTTAAACATGTTGTGAGCAAAAATATTGTCCTGGCTTGAAGTATCTTTAAGTAGAATCTAAATTTTTCAAGAGTTACTTTAATAACAAAGATTATACAGTCAGTAAGGGTGACTGGTTTATTAAAAAAAAAATCCTTTTTCTTTAGTAAAGCAAGGCTTTCGTCTCTAAATTTTGCAAACACAATTAATGAAAATTTCTTATTCAATTTCAAGTTTTATATATAATATAACGAATGTTTTCATTTGGGGGGAGGAAGAACCAGATGAACTACTGTTTTGCAAAGCTTCATAAATGTTATGATAGACAATCATTCCTCCTAAAAAATCAACATATTGATTCCTCACATAGTCTTGATTTCTTTGTTTCCCTTTATTTTAAATGAAAGTAATGCCTTAAAATACCCAGATATGATGACCTCTGAGTCTTACAGGTATAATTTGACTGGATATTAAATTCTCTCTTGACAGTAAAGTCTGGAGACCTGACTGCTCTTGGGTAATTTCTGACAGTCTCTCTCCAAAGAAAGAAGAGGTTGGCCAGTATATCAGTGGGAATGGCACATTATTCTGTTTTACATCAGACAAATACATGTTAGTGACCTAGATTTAAAGGATAATCTGCTCTGACCAGAAATCTGTTGGATAAAGGGCAACTGACTTCTGCTCATTCTGTCTGCATGCAGGACTGAGTAAAATGCAAACTGGTGTTTAAATACGTGGCTATTTCAGCTAGAACATGAAATAGCTGTTAATGGGCACATCAAACTGAACAATGTAAAGCAAGACTACATTTTTTAAATTTTTAGAAGACCAAAAACCTAAAACACCAATGGAAATGTACCTAAAATTCACTTACTCCATTTTCTGTTGCTTTCTGCAAGATGCCTCAGGAGAGACGGGCAGACTCTTCACCTGCCCCCTTTCAGCAGTGTTCAAGCCCGAGCCTCAGACTTCAGTGCTCTCCCTGAAAACTGCTGCAAGGCCAACATCACAGGACAAGGGCACACGGTGTCCCCAGGTGTGTGACAGGCATAGGGGAACTGCCACCACCCATGCTCAAACACCCCAGTCACAGACAGCAATATCTGAGCACCCTACTCCACAGGATTTTTCACATCATGTTCTCTGGTCCTTTTCTCAAAGCAGATTTAAATACTTTGGGGAAGATGATTTTTATCACAGCTTTGTGAAATTTCTCAGTGGCCTCTGCCTTAACTGTAATTATCCTAGGAGACTTTGCTAGACCATTCCTGTGCCGTGACTGTGCAGAGTACCTCATTAGCCAGTCATTCAAAATTAAAAAAGAAAAAAAAGGCCATACAGGGCCTATAAACAGCACTCATGATTGGAGTCATGCATATTACCCTCTAGAACAATATATAGCTGGGGACGTTTTATGGCTCAGGTTTTGATTGTCTCAGCTCCCCCACTTCTTGGGGCTGATCTGCAGCCCACCCTGTGGGCACTGTCCTCCCTGCCTGGGCCAGGGATGGGGATGAAGTGCTGTGAACTGTGGCATCCATACACCTTGCTGAGGTCTCCTGCTTGGTGCTAGGAAGGGGCAGAGGAAGGGGACGGGCAAAGAGAAGGAAGAGGAAAAGGCTTTTTGCCTCTCTGGTGATGGATTCTCTCCTTCAAGCCATTTTCTACAACAAACACCCAGAACAAATCCCAGCAAATGCAGACAGAGTTTACCAGGGCTTTCTCAGACATTCATGCATCTAATTTATGCAAATACCGAACAAAATGAATTAAATATTGCAAATTACATTAATAATTTAAATTCTGTAGCTAAAAATAGTCAAGAATATTTGAACAATCTTAAAGTGTTCACATGCAAATTTTATAAATTTGGTGGGGGAGGCTATGGGGGATTTTTTGTTTGTTTCATTGATTCTGGGTTTGAGTGGTTTTTGTTCCTGTGGGGACAAGCCTTTCCTTTCCAGTTATCAGTTCTTAGTACCAGGCTTCCAATAAATAATGTTTTGGGGTTGATTTTATTTTCTTATCTTCTATTACACAAGTTACCCGTTCCGGCTTTCCATATCATTTAGTTCTTATTGTTAGTCGAAATCTCAATCTGGATTTCTCTAGCTCTTCTTACATAGGACCAAAGTATCATTGGGTTAAACAAAATATTTGCCAGCTATCTGCCCTTCACACTTGTTTCCAAAATTAAATTGTTGCATCTTAGAAGCATCTTGACTCTTTGAATGTATTAGAAATTTACTACACATACAGACTTCTGTATTTTCATTTTTATTTACTTCTATGAGGATTGCTCTATAAAATTCTGATATTATTTATTCTCAGGAGAATAAGCATTCATCCTGAGGTAAAAATCGATGAGACTCAATGCTATAGCAATTTGACAGTGCAATCTCTACATGGAATTGTTGGGGTGTTTTTTTCTCATCTGATAAGTAACAAATCCACAAATTCTACAAGGTCATTGGAAGTATACACACAGTGGAAATTAAATAATATTTCATTTCAAATGGGTTTGATAGGTTTTGTTTTACTGTATTACACACACAGACACAAGAGTGTATACACTCACACAGTCTGCATGCACCCATCCACGGAGATATATGTACCTACATATAGAAGTGGGCACCTACTTAATCTAGTCCTCTAATGTATTCCCTAAAGGCATTAGTTAGTGGCAAGTTCACCTCATGAGACTGTTTTTATTCCATTTTAAGATTAGGAGCACTCTCCAGAGCATTTATTAATTATTAATTTTTAATAACTTCTCAAAATGCTAACTTTTATGCTAGCTTTTCCCCCGCAATAGGTCTGAGGAGCAAGGATACAGAACACATGGGCAAGGGTCATTAAAAACCTTCCCAATCCTCTCTGCCCATAAACAGGCTCTTTGGTGGGGTGCTGGCATTTCTCCAGGAGGACCATCTGCCCAGGCCAGTAGCTAAGCAACAGATCTCCTAGTGATGGCCTTTTATTACTTGGCAAAACTGATAAAAGGATGACCTGAAACAAGAGATTTAACTGTGTATGAGAAAAGTCAGTATTGAGAAGTACAGATAGATGAAATGTGGAAGCATGCCTGTAGCACTGGGAAAGCTATTCTTGGGAGAAAATCTCAGATGCTTATGTTTTGTTCAAGAAGATCAAGGAAAAAAGGAGAAGAAATACCCAATTAATTTATCTAAAGGGGAGCACACAAGAATAACACAAAAATAAAGGGTTGCCATGCCAGCAACCTTCCTGAGATGTGCATACTGCATATTTCATCTTTTATGTCCTAGAGTAATTCTAAACCAGTGTTTGCAGTGCCAGAGCTCTGGAGGAGCCTGTCATTAGGTACATGGAAGAGGTCAGGACTTACTGTGACTGCCTACAACCTCCTGACCTTGAGGTTCCACTTTTGAGAAGGGATGACACCAGGGGAAGGATTGTATTCAGAAAATATGTCAATAAGCCAAAGAATGAAGCAAAGCAGGAGCCCCCGGAGAGAAAGGGAGACCTCGCAGCACAGGTTTCTACTTCGCTGAGCATCCAAGAGCCTCATGAGCACCAGGCAGGAGCCTTCTGCCCAGATCAGACAAGATGAGGTGTTTGGTGACAACCAAAGTACTGCACAGTAGGATATCACACACACTGTGCAGTTACACTGATTTGTTGTCCTCTGAGCTAGAAACATGAATGGAGTCTTAGAACGTCTAATGTGAAACACAGGCAAGTTGATATCTACTCTTGGTCATCTACTTCCCTGTCTCCTTATTTCTGCACTGTCTCTTCTCCTCTTAACTCCTTTTTAACTTTTTTTTCTATCACACATTTTGCCTCACTAATTGCCAGACTTGTTTTTGCCTACATCCTCTTTGGTGCTTTCATATTCACTGTTTTCCTTTGTCATGGGTTAGCGCGGCTTGGAGTTTTGGCTGAGGAAAAAAAACTTTCCGCCAGTCAAGGAAGTGATGTTTTTTGCAAGGAGCTGTTGTAACTTCCTCCAAACTTAATAGAACCAGTTAAGTAGCTAATTTGAATACTGACAGCTCTATTAAAGCATTTAAAAATTGGAACGCCTCTGTGAAATACCCCATTTAAAGATACCTAAGCCCGGCCTGCTCTCTCTTCCTTCCTGTCTGCAGGACGGGTAACTTGAGGCCTGGGCCCCCTCAGCTTGCTGGGGCCGGGCTGGGCCTGGCCATGCAGCCCTGGTGGGGCTAGGGTCGGGCCACGGCCCTGCCTCGTCCCAGCCCAGCGGGGGCCCACTGCCCCCTCCTGGCCCGGCTTAGCAAGATCCTGGCTGTTTCTACTCTGTGCAAGACAATCCCGCAGCAGAGATGACCCCTCCCCACTCCGGTCCAGCCGCCGCCACCGCCAGCTCCGGCCACCGCCTCACCGAAATCATGTGACCAGCAGAAACAGATAAGCTCCGGCCTGGCCAACATTAACCCTCCCAATGCTGTAAGTTCCTTTCCCCAGATAAGGGAAGACCAGAGACACAGAAATAGACACCATGATTAGTAACACCTAAGTCAGTGAAGAAGAAAGGACTGAAGCCTAGAGAGGAGAGATAGAGGAGTTGCTAGTAAGCTGGAATTCTTCTGCAAAGTAATGGAAATATATCAAAGACCCTCTTGTAACTCATGATAGGCACTGAGGGGTAGAGCTTCTGCTATGAGCAAAGTGAAATAAGCTAATGTTGAGGTTGCTGTGATCTAGTGAGAAACCTGAACAGAGAGGCTACCTACAGAAGGACTTTACTTTTTTTTCCCAGGTTTTCTCTCTATAGCGAGGGAGTTTATTGCTTAATATTTACTACCAGGGAAGGAAAATACTTCTGTTTTTAAAGATGAAGATAATTCCAGAGGCAGATGAAGAGAACCTTTGCTCTTGAACAGCTCAACCTTAAAATAATACCCCAGTAGCTAAGATTGGACCCT
>WEIT01003571.1:1280-13065 GCA_013389985.1 Dryoscopus gambensis
GCATTGCACTACTGGCTTAAGAGTCAGACAGGTAGAATTTCTGAGTGAAAATAAATAAAATAACATCTTCGATTTTTTTTTTTTAATAAACCAATAATGGTCTCACAAAACTTTGTTGCAGGAAGGGGCACATTTCCCTGTGTATAACTGTCAGTTTTATGTACAAAAAATTAATACTTACATGCAGTAAGAGGTACTACTCCCAACCATGCAAAGGCCACAAGTGTATAATGAAACCAGTATCGTATTGCTGTGCCAATACTTGTAACCAGTCCAGCAAAGATGTCTTGGATTGGAAGCCGTGAAGGCATATCTGGGGAATAAACTGTGTAGAAAAGGCACTTATGAAACAGTTTGTCCTTTAAAGAAGCATTTATGTAAAAGTCCTGCCAACTACAAACTGTTTGTATCTGACAAAAGGTTACGAGAAGAATAAGCATATTTTATGTTCTCAAGAGATGACTCCAAACAAAGAAAAAAATTTCACAAAACACGTTTGTTTCACTATGTAGTGGGTGGAACAGGAAAATTAGTAAGTTCCATGCTAGTTTCTGACTTAACAGAAATTTTTAATAGCTATATTTATTAACTGAAAACTCTGATTACCTAAAAATAAGCTAAGAAAAAGCAGATTCTAAAATCAGTATCCCTCTCACTCAGCACTACCTCAAAGATTCTTCTGTCTGTTATTTATAAACCCAGTTCATGGAAAGAGCACAAGAAACAAGAGCAATTAGCAATTTTTGCACACTATCCATTTGTTTGTGCTAGATAATTTAGATTCTACTTGCCATCCAACAGCACAGACTAAAAAAAAACCAGCAAAAAAAAAGCAGCACACAGGGAGGAAAACTGAAGAGAACTGATTAAGTATCCACATGCATTGAAATCTACACACAATGACTGACTTTCAACAGATATCTGTTTCATATCCTGCAGAATTTCTGCTAAGGATGCTCCTATTACAGAGCACAGTGCAAATCTCTTACCCTGCACAGATATTCTCATAGTACTAAATTTTCTTGACTTTCTAAATTCAACACCTATGTGTTGCATAGGCCCATCCCTACTCAAAAGCCAAGAAAAACAGTAATGAGGTCTTCTTTTGCACACAATTAGAAAACGTCTAAGAATTTCATTACATGTACTTAGTTTCTACATTGCTCTCATGAGCAATCCTTTAAGAATCTAACAAATACTGCTTTATGCTATCTACCCGCACCCCCTTCATCTACCTTCCCAATCATCTTTTTACTAGTCTCAGAGAAGAAGCCTTTACTGGAGAAAGAAATTCTTTTCTCTCCAGGGCTATTTCCCTAAGTTTCTGTATTGTAAAGAGAACTCAAGAGCACAGACAAACAGTATCAATATCCAGACGTAGTCAAAGAATGGGGAGAAACTGGTGCATTTCAACAGTATGTGGATTATATTTGAGACAAAGTAACAATAAAACAGTACCCTTAGACAAGCAGTAACTGGTTTGAAATTTCAAAGCTTGTTATTTGCCAGGTATCTGGAAAGGAACTGGAATTCCTGAAAGAAAGCACTGAAAGTGTAACACTAGGGAAGTGTAGCTGTGAGAACACAGAGCAGTAAATTGAAAGCAGGACACAAACATATTTTGACACCTTCTACCAATTTACAATTTATTGTTATAGAAACAGATTTAGTACACAATTTGGAACCACAGAAAATGCCAACGAGTCTTAATAATGATCTCTCAGCTCACACTGAACAAACATTCTGGAAAATTTCTGCCACAGGAGACAAAAAACCTTTGTCAAGGGTGCAAAAGAATATCTATTTAGAGTATATCTGTTAAATATTTATGGTACCACTCAGACAACTCAGCAGAAATTTTGAGATCTTTCTCGTTTTCAAAAAATATGTTTTGATCAACAGTTTGAAACTCAACAAGGACTACTCAGAAAACATTAACTTTTTATTAACTATTTATTTGTTAGGGACAAGTTGTTAAGTTGGAAGGATTTAAAATTAAAAAAATTAAAAATGCATCCTTCAGGAATTACTGAACACTCACACAAGGAACTGTACAAAAGAATGTCCATCCTAACTCAGTAAAGCAGAAGTGCTTATAAGAAGTTAGCATTTTTGCGTGCTCACTTTTCTACAGGCTTTAGGGTTACAACTGAGCTTTTTCAAATAAAAACACAATGACTACTCAGAGAAGACAAGCTATATCCCCCAGATTTTAACAATCTGGTGATTTTTGATGGTTTCAGAAGCTACGGGTGGGAGGAATGCTGTTTTTCCTGTCCACTGTCACACCTCAAAATATGTAAAACTTTTTCCACTGGAAGCTTTATACCATGATAATAAGGTAAAATCCCCCTGTGTCCTGCAATATTCAG
Organism: Dryoscopus gambensis; assembly: GCA_013389985.1. Lineage (NCBI taxonomy): Eukaryota > Metazoa > Chordata > Aves > Passeriformes > Malaconotidae > Dryoscopus > Dryoscopus gambensis. The sequence goes on from WEIT01003571.1 coordinate 3,653, forward strand.
GTGCATGAAATGCAGGAATTCCTAGCCTGACAGGTGTGCAAGCGCCCTGCAGCACTGAAACTTGCTGCCAGTGATTTTCATAGCTTATCCCCCCACTTGTGTCTGTCATCTAGTGCCATTTTCTGTTCACACCGCACCTCCCTTTATCCACTCCCCACTACCACTCTGAGGCCTGAGACTTTGACCCCTGCCACCACAGCATACATTCTCAGCACTTGCTTCTGCACATGCATCCTCCTCACCACACCTCCACCCCTTACTTTCTACCCCAGTAATCTTTCCTAACTCAGTCTGAGAAACCTCAACTTCTTCAACCTGTACAGGTTATGGAAAAACTACTAGAAAGCTTTTTGGATGCTTAGGTCACACCTGTGCAGTGTAACTGCTAATTTAGTTGTGAATCCTAAATTTGGGTGGGGTTTTTTTGGTTGGTTGGTTGTTTTCAGGAGGTGGGGTTTTGTTCTACCCTTCCCTCCCTATCTGTAAGCCTAACTTTTTCAGGAACACCATTATTAATTTTACTTCTCCAAAACAGATGGTACGACAAAAATCTGCTCTTACAGTGACACAAATAAGGTAGGAAAAACACAAGGCTACCCTTAGAAGCTGCCATACAGCCTACTTCACAGAATTATCACACTTGCAACCCACAGATTTTCTATTTACTACTACATTTGCAAGCAATTTTTTTGCCACCTCAGTCATCCTCATACACTGATAATGAAATAAGACTCTGTAACTCATAAGTAAAAACCATGTATTTTATAGCTGCTGGGTGAAAGCACTAGTTTGGTAAAACAGGGCTTGTGACTTATTCTTTAGGTTGGACTAGATGATCTTCAAGACCCTTCCAACCCAAACCATTCTATGTTTTTGTGTTTTACACCCTTGAAACATATGCAGACTTTGCTTCAGACCACTAAGGTAAAAGGAGAAAAACTCCACTCCTTCACAGGCAAGGACAGCTCTAACAAACATAGGAAATAACATTCATATAAATCTCAACTGTGTGTATACTCCGCACACTGGAGCTGGCAGAAGACACTTTGAATTCTGTGCCAGAATGTAGTATTTTGTTCCAGTTTATTTTTTCAAATTAAACTTTCTGGAAATGCTGAAGCTATGAACTACTGTGTTAAAAGTTTGTCAAAATGAACAGGTAAAGAAATCAGTTTAATATATCCTTCAATAAAATCTGAATTACATGATAATGAACACTCTACCCACATGGCTTCCTTTAGTTTTACCATCTTTATTTTAACTAAGCTTGTGACATTGTGTGTACCACATACCAGCAACAAAGCTGTGTAGGAAGTGGAGAAATGAACCTATCCCAATCTCCAGCCAAAGATCAGCTTAGCCTGCTTCCCTATTTGTGTTTCTGACAGTATTTATGTTAATGTTACCTCCTACAGAATGGAGAAGTTTTGACAACTGTATTTTCTTGGGAAATACAGCCTCACCTTTCATGTGTCAGTGCTAATGAATGTTTAGTGTAGCATTAATAGAGGCACAATCCTTGCACATGACAAAAGAAAGCACATGTGTGGGGAGGAAAAGAATACAGAGTACTTACTCTTCAAAAACTCAGGAAAAAAACTCACAAGTTAAAAATGAACAAGCACCTTAAACAATTAAAAAATGCCAAAAGCTAGGAATTAATGCAACTATTAAAAAAAGTAACTTGAAGAACTGCAGAAAAGGAATTAATTTCAAAACATTAAAAATTTAAAGACTGCATTTGAAATCGAGTCATTCACCTACATGACTAAACACATCTAGAGAATGATGCCATTATTGAAAAGAAAAATTTATTTCTTTGTGCTCCTGCCAAAATGCAACTTGAATCTTCTCCTTTTTCCTTCCTTCCAAACAGTCACTAAACTAGCAGTGCAGGTGCTAAAAAAAAAAAATCACAAAACATTACAGAACTTTGGGAAGATATGCACTAGAAATAGTTTATGAATACTCCATACACAAGAAGTTACACTAGAAAGAGAGCATTTTGGACAGAATAACAGCAACAGCCTTAGCAAGCAAACCAAGCTAAATGAGAGAGGAGTTGGTGGTATTACTGCACGATTATCTATTACACTGTTAGTGCTTGTCTGCTGAAGTGCAGATATTAATTACATGCATGTGTTTATTTGACCACATCCCGTGGCAAATCAACTTATCTGAAAGTGTGTTACACCTGTCATGATTACAGGCCAGATCCAACTTTGCTTGGGATGACTGGCATATACCTCAGTCCCTTTTTTATTCTGCCTTATGATTCTCTCTCCAGCACCTGAGACTCCTTCCCAGCTCCCACAGGCAGATCCAGCTTCCAGACTGGACAGCCACATTATCTTCCAAAGAAAGAGGGATAACATAAACTAAGGAAATCATAACTGCTTGAGTGTTGGGTGCGAGGGAAACAATGAAACATTACCCAAAGGGTAGGGAGGGCAGGAGGAATCTGTGCAGGGTACCTGATATGCTACCACTGTGTCAAGCCTGGTAGGAAAAAAGCACACTGCAGTGTGGAAAGCCAAGAAGAAAACCTTATCAGCCGAGCCTGCTCAGTCAGGGGAGTGACAAGTGTGCGGCAGAGGATAAGAAGACCTTTACTAGAGGCTGAATGTGGAGGATACACGCTATTGCATGAGGAAGAAAGTGGTTCCTTATTACCAATTTAACAGCTCCTATGACAAATGGTAACTTGCTGAGCCACGTTAACTCAACTAAGTTTTCTCCCCTGTCTGTAACCTGCAGGTACTTTACAAGCTGAGCTGGTAACAGCACTGTCAGTCAAGGATTAACTTCTGCAGGAACACCGCTGCTGATAAGAGCAGTAACTAGGCTTCCTCTTATCAATAGTAACATGCATATAAAGTATATTTAGTTTAGAATATCTCATCCTCTTTTTGCCTAGATCCCAAGGAAAATACTATAAACTTTTATGGTTGGTTTTTTTTTTTTTCATTCAAAGCTAGAAAGTCTTCTTTCTTAACAAATAATAAAGCACTGAAATGCCATTTTCTGGTCTTGCACACTAAATTCAGTAGAGGACTTAGTTGCAGAATGCAATTTTGAAAGTGGCTGATTAACTTGGAGGGAGATTCAGAACTGGGTATCACTCTTAGTTTGCAAAGGCTTCCACACAGAAGGAATATAATGCCTTTATAAAAATATTTAACAAATAAAACCTGCAAGCAGACGATCTCTAACATTCCTCATGCAGGTCACTGTAGTATTTAAGAATAATAATCGGAAAGCATTGATGTGTTCAACATAAAGTACGCTATTACCCTCACAAGACAGAATTAATATCACACATTTCACTGCTGGTCTAATGTGTTTTATTAATTGTTGGCAGAAATACATCATACCGAGGTTCAACATATAGAAGGAAGGTGGATTAAGGGATTTTTGGAAGAGAAAATACATGAACTAAACCACCTTAGCTTCAGTTTTCTCTACCAAAGTACAAAACTAGGAGGAAAAAAACCCAACACACAAAAAAAGGTGAGAGGGGAGCAGGAATACATCATTAAATTTAAAGAGAAAAATGTAGCATAAAACCCACTTAACCTGCTCAAGAGGCAATAAACTGACAACACTAAATACTAGCCTGTCACCAAGCCAAAGGACCTCACCTATTCCTACTACAATTAAAAGTTAAAATGTAATTAAGATCCTCCAGGAACTATATGAAGAAACAGTAATTCTTCATCATAAGTTGCCTAACCTATTTAGTTGTATGTAACATAAAAGGCAATTTAATACTGGGCAGTTAGCATATCTTGACTGAAATGTAAGTGGAATAATCATAATTTCCATTATCTCTCAAGATCACTTGAACTGAAACTGACAGCAGCCCAGTGTTAGTGTTGCAGGTAGATCCTTCAAAGGTAACTGAAAACTGCCTTTCAAATTCAAAGTTTGCTGTGGTTTCACTTTACCATTCAGACTTCCAAACACTCATATTTATCAAGGAAGCTGAAAACATACCACACACTAATGTTGGCAACAAAAGAATGGGACTGAGGCTGTCAAAAAAGGTACAGAGTAATACTTCTTTTATGTCTCACTTAAGATTATCAAAGAACCAAATTATCCATTATTTAAGCAATTCATAGTCTGCAATAACATGCGTAAAGATTGCAATTCAAACAAGAATACAGAATTTAAACCACAAGTTTGGATCTATCACACTGAATGAAAAAGTAATCATAGATACTACGTGAAAAAAATTCTGAAAAAAATAGGAGCAGTAAAACATACTTACTTGGTGTGAAAGCAAATCTGTGCTTACATAATTCACAGTATTCTTTTCTGCTGTGTTTAAGCCACTGAACTAAGCTGCAATAAAAAGTGATCACATTAACACACGCTATGCATCTCTCAGCCCTATCCCTTCATTAAGGAAAACACACCAATTCTCTGCTTCCACACTTAAATCGGGATATTTGTACTGTCAAGCAGGACTTAAATTAGTATGTTTATTAAGTCCATTTAGGCTATCAAGCAAGTTTCCAACAGTAGAAAAAGGTAAACTGACATACGTCACAGTATCGATAAAGCACATTCTTTGGGTATGTTATTGATCAAAGCAGATATCCTGGCATGGACACCCACCAGTGACACCAGTTCTCATAAATACTTCAAGATATGACATACAGATGCACATAGCTAAGATTTAGAACTGTTGTATTTGTGAAAGAAGGACTACTAAAATACCATCAAAAGGAATGTGTGCTATAGACCAGAACTACAGTTTTTACTTTAGCACTTCCTAATCAAACACACTTGAAAATCACTAAAAAGTACTAGGGTACTTTTATTTTTTTCTGTGAGGTTAGATGTTCTTTCTATTCACAACTATAAGTGGGCAGAAAAAGCCCCAACATACTAATTTTTCTGCTTAGATTTCATAAAGCTGACATACAATCAGAACTGCAATCCCAAACACAATTATCAGTACTTTCTTTCCATATATAATTACTAAATTTTTCCTGAATTGTAATGAATCATTATATGAAAAACATCAAAACACCTAATGCACTTCCACTGAAAATTTGATTTTTTTCACTAGTTAACCTAAAGACTTGAAATATTTGTAGAAACATGTTAATATATTTTCATTAGGAAAAAAAGAAATAAGAAACCCACAGACACAGAACTCACCATTCCTGATGAATAAATTTAATACTGCCAGTACACACACATGGATGATAGAGAGGTTTTTCAGGAGTTCCTTCCGACCGACAGACTCTGCATATATCTGCTGACAAGGACAAAAAGCTTATTACACTACTCCTTAAAGAACTCAAATTTACAAGACAAATTACATTCTAGAAACTTTACCATGTAGCAAAATGAAGCCAGAATAAATTGAAAAGGATGAAACACCATCTGATACAAGACAGAGACTAGAGGATCAGAGAAAGAGCAACAAGAACATCATCTGCCTGATCATGTTACATAAACTCAAAACACGTCTTACAAAATTTTAGGATTTCTAGGAGATAGACACGGTAAAACTACAGGAGGATGTGTTTTCTACCTAAAGAGTTATCACTAAAACAACATACAAACTGTTAAAGATATTTTTCTTGGAAGTGGAGACTTTGAAATAGATAAATTCCATTTGAGTTTGGAAAAAGTTAAACGGAGGCTGAACAGAAGAGATTTAATAATGTCCAACAATGACTTAAGTAATTTGCTGCTCTTGAACCTAACACAGATGTTTCCTTGGTGCTCCTGATGAAAGGGAAAAATCCAAAATAACAAACAGACACAGGTGTTTTGCAAGTTTGCTACACAACTGGGACAAAGTCTACTGAGTAGCAAGAAAAGATATTTTCTATTTCTTATTTCATAATTTCAGTAATATTTCAATAGGTCCCACACCTTCTTTACTCCCTATTTTTGACATTTTCTTACAACTAAAGGTTGCAAGAGGTTTTGTGGATAAAGAAGTGAGCATAAGCCTCTCCCTCTAAACAACATGTGTCTATTTTAATACCATTCAGCTAGCCAGAGCTCTAAATACACAATTAAATAGAAATAAAAATCAAGTCTAATCTGTTTATTGACAGATGCACGATATCTTCCCCCGACTCCTCCTTTTAAAACTATTAAGGAAATGAACACAAAATGCCCATTTTTATAGAATAAGTGAGTTTGAGGTTTTCTCTTCTGTTAATTATTTCTCTATCAACCACTATCCAGCAAACCTGCAAGAGTGTAACGCACGCATGTCAGAAAAACACCAACTGAAAGCACTGATGTAAGAACACTGCAAATATGCAATTTCAAGACTGAATCACCTATCTTTGTTCTTGGCCAAAATCTTCAGAAGTTAGTGCTTTTCTACAAAACATTCCAAAAGGCACCAAAGACTAATTCATTTTCCGTAAAGAAGTCACATTGTGACCATATCCACAGTTTATACAGTGTCACAACAGTTTCTACACATAAAGTAAAAGAATTCAGATGATTCAGAAGGGAAAAAACCCAAACTATTTTCTATTTATGAAAGTGCTGTTTGATTGAATTCATTCATGCAGCACGAAAACCTAGAATTAACAGAAACAGGTATTCAATATCACATCAGTGATGATGTGATGCTACAAAGTGACATAAAGAGCATTTCCATCACTGCCGTATTGAGCAGCGATGATTTGCAGTATCGCTGCAAACATCAGGAGACCCTGGTTCCTCTGCTGATGAGAATGACCAGAACAATCACTTCACTTAACAAACAATTCTTTTATCCCAGAGAGCACTTCCAGATGGCTGCCCAGGACAGGTCTCCCCAAGTGACACGCAGGCCCTACCCACTCACTGTGGCATGCCCACCTCCTCCCACATTCTTTCCAACACAGCTGTCTCACTACAGCAAGGTGACAACTTTGTAGGCTGGATCAGCATCACAAAGGACCAGACAAGCATAAGACAGCACACGAAACCACTGCTTTAAGGATACTCCGGCACCAATGACAGTAAGTTAGAAGCACACTCTTCCCTGAAAGGTGTCCATTGCTCCCTGAATCTGCTCATTTAGTGACCTGTTGATTATCACAGCAAACTGTTCACTTATTCTCAAAACTTTTGGGGAAAAAAAAAAAACTTTTTCAAAGCTATGAGAATTTCTAGATATTCCCACTTGTTTTATAAATCCAAATAAACATACTGTGAGTGTGAATGTTTGGACTCTTAAGCAATTGATAGCTTCAGATCAATAAACACCACTGAGGGTCAATGTGTAAAGCTATGCACCTACAGCTACGGTCAAAGAGAATTCCACTGTGCAAGAGTCACTGTTTTTCTATGTGGACACACACTTTGCATCCTGTTCTTCATCCACATGTTTTGGAAAAAATGACCTTGAATAATAAGTTCTTTCCTGTTCCCCCTTAGAATGATTCACTGCCTATTAACTCTCCAACTGAATTCAACACTGGAATATCAAAAGTGAAGATTATGTTATTTAGCAACAAACTGCTTTCAATAGAAAGAACCAGAATGACCTCTCGTCAGCACAACCTGGTATCTGCTGCTTTCGGGTGCTGCAGAGAAGCAGCTTTCACATTTGTTCTGAGGTGAAGCAGCTTCCACCATAGGTCTGACCACGACTCCAGACCGCCTCTCTTACCTAAGCTCTCACCACGCAGTTCAGTTTTGCAGCTCCACAATACAGCTCAGTCAAGCACAAAACCCATCAGAACCACAATGGCCGTCACACTGCCATGAGACAATCACCAGTTCGGAAAGTTCATCTGACACTCGGTAGCAGAAGTTCAAGCACACGGTAATATCGTGTTTCCTCTTCCTCAAGGCACTAACACAATCTTTGGTGCTGCTGCCACTGGTGTTCAGAACTTTCTAACCTTGGGAAGTCTCTTCAGCATTCTGGCAAGCTGTGTGAAGTTCTAATAGTAGGATCTGAGGTTTGAAACTGTAGAAGTTGTAACATTCTAGTGGTATTTATGGAAAGTGAGTATATAGACTGGTTACTTTCATGCTACCACTCGGAGCTTTGGAGGGCAACATTGATAGGATCAAAATGTAATATCTAAAGCTGCATATATATGTGCCTTTGTGTGTGCTTATATATATATATAAAACCAAAAAAGTTCAAATGTCAAGTGTGGAATTTAACACAAAGGTTTAGTTAAAGAAGACAATGCCTTAAAGATGTAACTAACAACCTCCTCTTCTTTGTCTTCCTGGTCTTTCCTCTTCACCTACTTAAGTCAGGTATGATCAAAGTCTACCACTGGTAACAGACTGTAACAAATTACCAACTATGCTGCTTGAATTAAATCCACTGAGATGGATTTACCAGCTACTGGAGTGGTGGAAAATCAGGAGCTCATTTCTGAGTATCCACTTCCCAGCTTGCAGAAAAGCCAGGTTTTCTGGGCAACCAGAGGACAAGCGATCAAAGTTTCACTTTGTTGTTGATTTCATAGGTGTAAGTGACTGTTGGTCTACAGAGTTGGAGCAAGCAATTTTAAATGTTACATTTTAAAAACACCAATATTTCGAAAAACCATCAGAGTTCATGGGTATTAAAGATGTCTACAGCACAACCCAAAGGACACTACTACAAAGGCGCTGTATTATTTCATCCAGTGGTTCATGCTTTTCCAGCTTTTTTTTCTTTTTAGTCCTCTCAAGCTGGAAAATCAAGTGACACCTGATAAAAATCTACATTCAAAATGATGCCAAAGTACCAAAAGCCAAGACACAAAATGCTTTCCTTGGAACTGCCTTGCTACTGCAATATGTATTCGCACTCATTGTTTAAGATGACAAACAAAGCTCAAGAAACATAGCACTACAAACATCCTTTATTTAGTTTGTTTTATGCTACAGTATGAAGGGCTGATCTACCCAGGTTTTCCAGTATCTGCTTGAACTACAGTGCAGTCCCCCCCCTCTCTGGAGACATTCAAAACCCACCTGGACACATTCCCGTGTCACCCACTCTAGGTGACCCTGCCTTAGCAGGGGGTTGGAGTAGATGATCTCCAGAGGCCCCTTCTAACCCTACCAATTCTATGATTTTGTGATTCTCTAAGCATAACAAAAGTGCTGACAAAACATACCCATGGTTGATCTCAAATAAAGCAATTCCCTTAAAAATGGAAAGTACAAGTAAAAAACTCCTTATGACTATGAGATCTTTGACTTTTTTTTTTTAATTAGGTAAGTGACTATGTATTAGTCTACTGCAAAAGAGACAGAGAAACATGTCAGCTCCTGCCTATTTCAATTTTTCAAACAGATTGCCCAGCACACATAACAAAGTTGCTTTGCGAAAGGAGCAGCTAATGCTATCCAGCCGAAAGCGGAAATTTAAGCCCCCCTGGGCTACAAGGCCGGCCGGGTCCAGCAGGGTCCGCCGGCCGGGGGGA
>WEIT01003572.1:0-10956 GCA_013389985.1 Dryoscopus gambensis
CTAAAAATTTACAGGATGTCTTATTCTGTCATGGCCACAGACACATGCATGCAATTGTGTTTCATGGATGTAGCTCAAACAGGAATTCTGAACCTATTAAATATAAAGTACTCCATTTCCTGGCTGTAAGGCTGTTGTAATTGGATATTACAAAGAACAGTCTTAGGCTTTAAAATACTATTGGTATAGAAACTGAAGTATAAAACCAGAACAAATGTTAGTACACTACAGATTTAAGCAGGCAAGTTAGGAAGATAATGAGTATATATTATATACCAAAGAATAACAGGATAATCTATTTTCATGGCAATACAACAGAAAATAATTTTAAAGACTAAGAATCTAAGATTTCCGAAAAATCAGTGGTAACCAAGGAGGAATAATCTCAGTCAGTGACATTCAGAAAAAAAGAAACCAAACTAAATTGTTCCTGAAGAATTATCCATAGGCTTCAGTAATAAAAAATTGTATATTTTGCAAATTGTACTGCAGATTACTCTGGAACCTGTAGGCAGAATCAGTGTGACAATGCCCAGCTGTATTTACTTCTGAGTCAGAGCAGGAAGAGTTGTGTTCTGAATGAAAAGCTATTAGGCTTAAATTCAGTCACAGCAAATAATAACTATATTTCTATAGAAATAACTATTTTTCACATTGTGCCTCATAGTAATCCTAAGAAATCAGTTGTGGTCATATTGAAGGATGTTGCATGTTTCCTATAGTTGGTCTGAAGGAGCTTTAAGCATGTAAAGAGCATCATTTGTTTCAGAGGTGGAAGGTCTAGACCAAAACCAAATGTCTGCTTGGATCAAAAGCCAATCAAGACATCTGACATTTCAGTGTGGGGGGAGTCTATGAAACAGTGATGATCCCCAGGCAGAATTACCTTCGTGGCACAGCTGAATTGTGTCTTATGTGCCAATATTTGAAATAACCCAATAACCTATCAAGTTCCCATAATGTGTTCTTATCTCAAATCTGAAAAATTAGCTAAGGACGGCTGTCATTGGGAGGACATGATTATTCTGTACCACCATGCTTTCCTATCCTTTGTAAAGTTCTATAAAATTAGAACATATTTTGTAATATTGTTACCTAAATTTGTTGCCCTGGCAAAAATCCACAGCACTATGGCACAGTTGTGATTTCCAGGTGTGCATGGAACTAAGTTAGAGGTAATGGGATTACAATTTGAGATGCTTTCTTCATGTCAGATCCTCTGTTGTGGTAACAAAAATCGTCACTAGATTTCAGGCTAAAATGTGGGGAAAGACTAAAAGTAATGACTTCTTGGTGACTACACAGCTCATTCTTCTGACAGTAAATTTATCTCAGGCTCTAAGGAAGTCTACAGGCATTGAGAATTATATTTAACATATTCCATATGTGCAAAAGTGAAACAGAAATTTAAAATGCATTCATTTCAATCACGGATGGGATATAACTCTTAATAATTCCCCTTGCACCCTGGACAATATCTCATGGCTCTGTAAAATTTCTGACTCTAAATGCAGGTGTTTTCTTAGAGCAACCCTGCAGAGGAAAATACCACCTCTATCCCCTTGGAAATCTAGAATAATAACTCACAGAATAGAACAATAAATGAGTTGTATCCGGACAATGTTACTGGTTGAAAAAGGAAAAAAGCCTACAAAATACAGATTTGATATCACTTTCCAGATAACGCAAAAACTTGATTGAGCGTATGACTGCAAAGATACCATGCTTGAAATTGGCAGTCCCATATGACATTGAATACAGTCCTATCACTGGGTCTGGCCTGATGAGAAGAGAGCCCTCAACCACTTTTCACTCATCTCCTGTAAAAGCTTTCTGCAATTGGGCTTATTTTTCCTCCACTGGATTGCTTTAAAAACCCACTGTAATAATTATGTTAATATTTCTGGAATTAGGTGCATTTCAGAGAAATGCATTGTGCATTGTACTGTACAGAGCAATAATGCCCAGAAATTTATCTGTGTAAAGTATTTCACAGTATGTATTAGGATGATATTTTAGAACACAGGTCTTAATGAAATAATTGACGTTATTTGGCTGCAGTAATATAGGAGTAAGCATACAAAAGGAAACTCCTAAAAATTCAGAGTAGACCAACTTCTTTCGTGTGTATTATCCAAAGATAAAGGATATTCATTATAATAATAGAAGATACTTACAGGTGTAGATGAACAAGATGAACACATCTAATTTTCTTTCCTCTTTCACTTCAACACATTTGGGAAGATCTATGGTGGAACATGCCTGCCACTTTCCGTCTTAGTGGAAACTGATGAAGTATTTGGCAGGATCAGTTACTTTAAGGTGTGATTTCCTGCTGGAATAAGATCTAGAGGCCAAAGGGGAGGTGAGGACTTTATTAATCTTAGCTGGAAGTAGGCGCGAGAGTTCACATCATAAAACATTCTGTCAGTGTCAGCTATATGTTCCAAGAGTGGATTAGCATTTTAAAATCTTACTGAGTCTGACAAGCAAGTCTTTCCATTCTTAAAAAAAGAGAAAACAGCATTCTCAAGTCTGTAGTTTTGTCAGAAATTAAATAACTTAGTTTATTTCTAAAGAATGTTTGCAAAACGAGCTTGAAATGATGCCATACTTGTAGAGTAAGGAGTCTTGGAAATACTACATGAAGGCCTGTGGGTTTATGGGTGGGCTTTTTTTGTATTTTGTTTGTTTTTTTTTCTGTGTGGTTTTGTTTTTTTTAATGGCAACTGGGTCTAAATCTATCAATGTGAAAGACCAATAGGAGCAATAAGTGTCAAGTTTTTCTATGTGTGTGCCCAAATAACAGTAGTCAGAGCTTTTTCCTGGAGCTAAGGATTTGAGTCTCTTTTCTCTATATTTGAAGCCAAAGGGAGAGGAGAAAACATTGGTGGTGTATCCTGAAAAACAGGTAACTCACATCAACCATGGAAGAGCAAAAATCAAGGCTTCAATTTATCCAGAGTAGGAATTCAAACAAGCCCTTACCTCTACAAAAGAGAAGTTACTAAGTATTGCAAACTGGGAAACACTGTGAATTTTGTGTCTTATTTTTTATGAGGAGAGGCTGGTGGGACATAGCTGCTTTAGAGGGGGAGCCAGTAGCTGAGAATCCTAAATAAGGATAGGCCCCTAACTGTCCCTGGGGGCATATATTAGATCCTCTCCTTTTTTTTTTTTTCCCCCTCCCCCCTTTTTTTTGGCATCTCATACTGGTAGCCTAGGTGTCAATCTGTTAAGTTTGCTTTTGCTGGTTTGAATGCTTGAATTTCCTGCATTTTATGGGGACTATGGGCACCTCCCAAGAAAGTGAATTTTATTGTAGTGCATGCATCCGTGATGGAAGTAAGCCAGGTTAATTTTTTTCTACTCCAAAAACAACTGAGTTTGTTCCAAAAAATAAAGTGCCAGTTTTGGTGCTCATTCAGCATCAGGCAGAAAGCAAAACCAAGGCTATTTAAAAATACAGATGTGAGAAGTTGTGCAGAAGTTGTGCAGCGGTTGTTAGCTACAATTTGTAACTAAAGGAATGTGAAAAATTTTAAGCTCTGGTGTCATCTGATATGACAGACCATATTATTGCAGAGTTTGCTGCCAAATCCTCATCTAATCAAGGCAGATACTTTAGCAAAAAAGTTTCAAATCATGTCAGAAAAAAAAAATTAAGCAAAGCAGTGAAGAAGATTCTGATCCACCTAAGAAAACAAAGTAATTCTTAATCTGGATAATATTTTATTACTTTATTATAAAAGGTTAGATTCAGACTGGGTGCTGCTTTAGTAGTTGCTGATGAGTGATGCATTTATTTTGGGAAATATAGTAATTAAAAGTTTACTGTACTGGCGAAATAATCTCTGTGCACAGCCAGAGTGGGAATTCAGAAGCATGACAGATTACATTTCCAATGAAAGTTTGTGATTTTAAATCATTATAAATCAAAATTGTTTCACTTCCCATTGGAGCGGAACAGGATCATTTGGACACCACTCCATCAGAAACAAACCAATGATATATTGTCTTTCTCAGGCCACTGAATTTGTGAGGTAAAAAAAAAAATTCTGGGTTTCTCTGATACCTAGTTTCCATAGATTAATTATTTTAACTGCATTAGCTATGAACAATTGTGCACAAATAGTAAGAGGCAGTAGTAATTACATGGAAGGACTATATTAACCTCTTAGATCTCTTTTATTTTGGAAGGATTTTTTTATACTGCCTTTGTTATTTAGACTTACTCATGATTAAACTTCAGGTTTTGGGCCCTCCTCACATGTTTTATATCTGACCTTTCTGGAGTGGTCACATCCCAATTTCACATCCATGTTGCTTGAAAAGACCACGAAGGCATTCAAGGATAAACGTATGCAGTGGTAATTATGGAATCAGGTGCCTTTAGGTTGCTTTGAATGCTCTTCTACATCAGCAGCACAACAGATGAAACGGGGTTTGGTTTCTTTTCTGGAACACCTGTTCTGTCTCCATCTTCCTTTCCATCCTCCCTGTCTCCTCTGCTTTCTGCCAGGAGCCGCTGTAGTCCACGAGGTGGCACTAGCAGGGTGTCGGGACACCAGCCCTACGGCTCCAAGCTTAAGCAAGGAGAGATTCCTTTTTAAACTCCAGAGGTTTGTTCAAACTGTGGCTTCCTCATGCCACAAATATCCTGCCTTCCAGACTGTCATCCGCTGGGCATTGCGGGTGATTCCTGCTAGGGTGCACGGGGGAATTCCAGGGTAGAAAAGGATCAAGGTACTAAAGCATTTGGGAAACATGTTTACCTTCCATGAAAGGAAACGGTTAGCTGAAGGTTCCTCTTAGGAACCCAACACAAGAGTGTCTCTGAGAAATGCAGTCAGTTAAACAAGACTTTGAAATATTCAATGCGTATGTTCTTGGCCTATTTTTGGACTCTTATCTATAAGGCAGAAGTTGTTTTTCGAATAAATAAATAAAGGTTATATCATTTAGAGGGTGTGTCCTTCGAGTAACTTTTATCCAGACCAGCACAGGGAGAGGAAATGCCTTATCAAGCCCTGGCCACCTGAGACCCACTGGCCTGTTCAGGCCAAGTTCATTGGTTCTGGGCAGGGCGATACAAACAAGGTCAGCACTCCTCACTCCTCCCTCCCCAAAACGAGACAGAAAGAGCAAAATCCTTCCTGTCGTGGAGCTGCTGTGCAGCTTTGCAGGGAGGAGAGCGGGAGGAGAGCTCTTGCCTTCTGGAAGAGGAAGCAACCTTTGCAGCTGTGAAACCTGAGAGAACAATGGAGGTTGTGTGGACCAGCAGTTACGGGGGGCTGCTCTCAGGGCTTGATGCCAGAGATGTCCCACAGCAGCAATCTTTTCTTTGTAATAAATTCTAAACTTCTCTTGACCTTATTGCAGCATTCTGGGCTGAAATGCACCTGAACAACTGATGGGAGAGAGCCCATAACTTAAAATTTGTGGGTGCATACTGAATGCCAACAGAACCGTTCCGGACAAGACCAAAATGTAACTGAAAGCATTTTCCTCTTGTTTCCAGCATGAATTTGAACACAGCTTTTTATTCCTGCCTTAGCCATGCACTGGAAGAACCTCTCATACCTCTCCCTCCAGCTTGCTGTTGTGAATTAAGTTGCTTTTAGAAATGAGTGCTTGCGTGCAGCTAGGCCTTTGTGTACCATACATGTCTCATCATTACAGACCATTCTTCTTGACTTCATTGTAAAACTACTTCTATCCATCTACATACTAAGGCCATAATTCTTCCAATTTTATGAGTATGCCTAAAATCTATTCATGTGAGCATTCCCATTGACTTTTTTTTAATATTGTGTGCAACTGGCATGTGCAAAAATTGGAACTGAATTATTACTTTGTCCTCAGAGGATTATAGCCTTTAGAAATGCCTGTTTCTTGCCAAATGAGACATAAGATTCTGATTTACACCGTTGGTTTTCTATACATCACAAGACAAAGGTATTTAAACAATAGTATTGTAAAATAGTAAAATAAACAATATAATGTTGTAAATAATATTGTTTCCTGTAACATATTAATGGTGGACTCTCACAGTAAGTGGCCCACAACTGTCAGATTAATATACATCAGGATTTTTAATTTGTGTTTTAAATTACATACCAGGATGGACTATTTTTTATGCATATATATCTGTGTATGAAGTCTTGGATTGTAGTCAAGACTATGTAAGAAATACTGCTTGTGTGGAAGCTCTGAACGGCCTCCTTCTACAGTCATCATCATGCAGGCATTTTCCCTGTTTAATATCTGCTACCCCTCAATGCTATTTCCTTTAGGTAACTGTATTTCTGGCTCACATCACACTAGAAAATATTCCCTCTACAGCCTGTCATCTCCTAGGGTTCATTTTAAATGGTAGTCACTATCCTTATCTAATGAATTATATAGTTCTTTGACCAGTGCAGTTTAAAAATTAGGAGGATTTATAGTTCAGCTGTCTGAACATAATACAAGATTTTTGACAGTAAAATAAGCATTTGAAATTCAAATTTTGTAAACGGGTTCTTTAAAACTATTTGATGTTAAATCACACTGAAAAAGAACCTTATTACACAAGTGGATGTAAGACTTTTGAATGCTGTCTGCATTTATATCACACCAACACAAGAGAATTTATCATTACTTACTGAAGAAATACTCTCTGTTCTTTCTAGTTGGATTATATTTAAATCTTAGAAAATTTTTTAAAATGACGAAGATGAAAGCAAAGGTCAGTGAAATATTTAGTCCTGAAATAGTTGAAATGTGGTTTGTGGGATAAATGTTTTTTTACACTGACTGCATGCCAGCTCTATATTAGATGTGAGCATGACAGTAGCAGAGAAAACAACTACCACAATTTCCCTTCTTTTATAAAAACCAGATATTGCCGTTTGACCCACGCAGGGGTGGTGCTATTTTGTAACTTTGGTGCTTCTCCTACAGCCTCATTCAAGGCACTTCAAGGCAAGTGCCTGTGTTGGTTGATTAGCCTTCCTAGAACCCTCCAAAATTGTTAGGAGAAAGAGATTTCTACCACCTAGAGGGCAATTCAGAGGAAGGATTCACCACAGGTAGCAGAATTACTCTCCTAATGAGGCCCACACCCTGCTGATACACAGAACACCACTAGCATCCCACTTCCTACTATATTGTATAAACAGAAAAAAAGAATGACAAGGTTAGGAATAAAAACTAAATCAGGATAAGTATGTAAGCCTGTAGTATGACACATGCAAAATAAGGGCACTTAAGGCCAAAATTAGAAACCTGAAAATGCCTGCTTATGTGGTACCAATTTCTAGGCTTCCTCAAACCGTGCCGGGAGCCTGGTGGTACATCACCAGTCATGTCTGGAACTGCTTGAGATGTGGCAGTGCTGGAGAGGCAGTGCATGTTGTGCCTCAATGTAATCCACCTACAGAAACTAGATGTTCTCTCTATTATAAGAGAAATTCTTTTCCTCTATTTCCATGTCAAGACCATTAATAATGATTTCAGTGGTTAAAACCATGGTTGAAAGGCCAATTCTCAGTTAAAAGTTGATAATAAAAAGTGTAGGAAATTGTTAAGCATTTACAGTTTGAATTTACCACTATGGCTGCAATAGGTGGTGCACAGTAACAGAAGGAGAAAACTAGCTCTCACCTTTGAGGCAATTGTATAATGTAATAAGATACAAAACCTGTTTTAGTTCAGAACGACAGAAGAAGTTTCATCAGGCTCAAGGAACCGGGGAATTGGCAATGTCAGTGCCGTATTGATTCCATCACTGCAACACAGGCTTGACATTAGTAGAACTAAAAAAAAAAAAAGATGATGATATTTTTTTCCTTTTTTTCTCTATTACTAAAGAGACATTAAAAAAGAGAAAAAGCCAAGAAATAGTGTTAGCGGAGTCAAGACAAATTGTATTTATTAGAGGCAAGGGAAGAGGTAGGTTGAAATGGATGTCTTATCATTCCTTTTTTTAAATAAATGTCCAATTACTAAAGGAATCCAGAAAAGTCTGAATGAGTGTTTAGAGATAGGACATCAAAAGATGCGTGTACAACAATGCTGTTGAACAACTGGCCAATAATCAGAGTCTACATTAATTCCAGAAAGTACACACAAATAATATTCCTTGGCTCCATTTTCAAAGCAGCGTTTGGAAAGTTATGCACACTAATCCTGTAACAATAACAGGATTTGTGTTGCCAACACAAGCATAGCTTTGAAAATGTAACCATAAGGGTCCAATGCAGCAGTCAAAGTAATCCCTGGCCTTCTACCCTCTGAGAAAAAAGAACAATTTTGCAAAAATTTTTGTCATTACACTAAAAATATATCCTGTACCCTGGGGAATCCTCACATGAACATTCTCTTTCTGGCTGGAGGTATGTAATATCATTAGGGAAATGGAGGAGAAAGAGCTGTTATTGACGGAACCCAAGTCTGCTTCTTAACATGACTGAAAATCCCCAGTTTCCCCATCTTTCTACAAAAGTGTTATTGTAGAATGATTTAGTTTGTAAGGGACCTTTAAAGGTCGTCTAGTCCAACAGCAGGGACATCTTCCACTAGATCAGGTTTCTAAGAGCTCCTTCCAGCCTGACTTTGAATATTTCCAGGGATGCGGCATCCACCACCTCTCTGGGAAGCCTGTGCCACTGTTTCATCATGCTTATCATGAAAAATTTATTCCTTATATCTAGTCTGAATCTACCCTCCTAGTGTAAAATCATTAATTAACCCTTGAGCTATTGCAACAGGTCCTACTAAGAAGGGTGTGACTCCAGAGAAAAAGAAGTGAGTGGCCACTTTGAGTTCTTTATGACTTAAACCGATACAGATTTAAAGTGATGAAAGTAAATATGCTAGTTTACTCTCCTGTTGCCTGACAGGGCAAGGTGTTATCTATTCTCCTTCAATTCCTATTGCCAGAAAGTAGGACCTTTGGAAATTTTCAGAACTGGCATTTTTCCTTTTTCTCCCTAGAATGGGAGCTGTGTGTAAAGCTTGCATGTGAATAGGAAGTGAAGTGGAATTCAGTAATTCATACAGAGGAGTAGCAAATGTGATCTCAGAAGTTTCAGCCTGGGACTGTTCATTCAGAATTCCTGTTAACTTCAGAAAAATGCAAGATGTGGGTCTTTTCCACAGGAGAAAATCAATCCCCAGTGTTAAATATCTGTTGGACTGAATGGATGTTGGTGGCTTTTTGTATCATACTGAACATTTCTGAGGATATTGGTTTCCAGTCTTATGGTTCAGAGCAGGGTTATTGGTTTTTACTATTATTCGTGACACCTATTTTAAAGAAGGACATATTTAATAACTCTTTAGGATAGCAGTATCTAAAGATTGCAGACACAAATATCAGTGTTGTTGCAAGCGTGAATAAACTGCAATAATGTTTTTATTTCAAATTAATCAAGCGCAAAGTCATCTAGCCTTGTTAAAAAAGAAAATGGCCTAATAATAAAATACAACAAAGGATACTAAATCCAATATCCAGATACCTTTCAGTTAAAAGAAGGGAGAGAGAATTTCCGAGACAGAAGAATTTTATGGAAAAAGAAACAATGTTATGCACTAATGAGGTTTTTAAAAATGAGGATAAGAATTTTTTGAAGGAAATGACCAAGAGGTGGCAGCACGCCCTGCACTGCTGAGTGCCTCGAGCCCTCAGAGCTATCCAGTGCTCATTCCCAAAGGCTCAACAGCCACTTTGTTTCAAATACACCGAATAAGATGATGTCCTTAGAAAATAAATCCTTTTGTGGACACATTTGGATTTTCTAGAATTACACAAGACCACATGAAATTAAATATTTTAATAGGTCTGAAAAATACTCGTTTGACACTGGCATTCTGGGCTGCTGGCTTTTGCTGTAGTCTCACACGGCATGTTGCTGTACCACCAAAGTCAGGCATATATGCTTGTGGCTTAATTGGCATCAGTCTGGATCCATAACAAAATTTAACCAGACTAAGACTTGCTTGATCCTTCTACTTAAGAAAAACCCAGGATACAGCTCATGTAAAATCATCTTGTATTTAGAAAAGTATCTGCAGGGCACCATTCAAACAGGTTGGTTCTTTATGTCCAGAGGAGCCACACCATAATGGAAGTAAACCTGCAAATGTTAAGATGGCCATAGCTGTGGCTTTTTCCCTGTAGCCATTATCCTCCCACAATCTTCAGACAGAGCCCAGCCAATTATGGACCCCTTTTTCATGCTTGAAAACAGCATCTGAAGGATCCTTGCAGTGGGTGGTTTCAGCATATGGTGATGCAGGGTAATAGTTCAGTTCTAAGTGTACACGATACAGTTGCTGGTTCCTGCCGTGCCAGCGTTGTATCTGTGGCACTCGATTTTGCTGTGCTCTGTCACAGCCTGCCTAGTCTGGCTCTGAGCATAACTGTGCCCCTATGGCCTTTTTCCTGTTCCCTTTTCCTTTGGCCTCTTCACAGGGCTGGGTCTACGTTCCCTCTGTGGTTGTCTTTCTCTGATGGAAATGTTCACCCTCCCTTCCCTATGGCCGGGACTAGCACTGCTTTTCCCGAGGAAAGGGCAAGAGAGCACTGAGACAACGCACATTTGATGCGGGCAGAGGTTTTTGTGTCCTAGAAGGCAGTTTGGGTGATAAGCAGTTCCATGAGGGGGCAGTGGGGCAGGGAGAGGAACTCCTCCATCTGAGAAAATCCTCTGTAGTGGTCTTAGCCCAAAAGCACAGTCTTAGCTGGATCTCCTCATCGATTGCTGTCTTGGTTTGAAAAGACAGGTGTCAGCTTAAGGAACGCAGGAGCCTCCCTTGAAATGGAAACTGTAAACCCCCTCCCTCCGAATTATTAGAATTTTGAAATTAAGGAGCTCTCAGGCAAGGAAAAATGGGAATAGGAATAACAGTTCTTTACTAGGAAGTTTGAACGAGAACAAATGCAATAGTACAAAACAAAACAAAACAAAA
>WEIT01003582.1:927-15302 GCA_013389985.1 Dryoscopus gambensis
AGGACAGTGGCTGATATTAAAAAATAACATCATAACATATACAACTAACTGAAAAATTATGTTCTGAAAATAAGTAGAAAACTTTCATCAGATTGTAGAAAATTTTCATCAGATTTCAGAGCAGTTTTACAAACACTGCGAAACTGTTATTATGCTAGAACAATTCTATGAACTATGCATAAGAGTACAGGTAAAATGGGATTAGGAGAAATTAATAGCGAGACAAAATTTAACTAAATGCAAGTTAAGCATGGATAGGGACCAAGTATGTTAGTAGAACTATACGAAGAAAGTAAAAAGTGAGAGTAGATTCAGCTGTCACCTGAACTACACAGGAACTTATACTTGTTTTTGAACCTTAACCTTCTGGTGTGAACTGCACACCCAGACATACCACAGCTCTCCACTCTTACTGATCTGACACTTGATCAAAAGCATCTTCCCCCCAAAGCTTCCCATATGGTGGGTTCTTCCTGAACAAGCTAGTCAAATACTGTAAAATTTAACCCCTTCAAAAAAAAAGAGGAGGTGGTGCTGTCCACCTTTCACATAGTACAGAAGTGGGAAGAGTGTTGAGAGATTTGGGCTTGCTCCCCTTGCAACTGTGAAGGATTTCACACTCCTGTCTATCAGGACAATGCTCAACCCAGTGGACTTCTGAGATATTGAAACACTATAATACTATAAACTTAACTACACCACCCATGCATTTGCCATGATCCTGTAGAAAGATGCCACAATTATTTTCTCTGTTTTATATTCCTGAATATCATTGCTGAGATGCTTTAGAACATAAAAACAAAAACAGGACAAAACTAAGAGCAATCTCACCCAATATCCTGGCTTTGATAATTGACAAAAATAGAAGCCTACAGGACAGCTCAAGAATAGAGCAAGCAAGAAATTAGTCTTTTCCAGTCTATTCTTCCAGGCTTGAATACATGGAGGCTCAGAGACTACCTGATCCAAGAGGAAATATATTGTGGTTGCAGCCTTTGGTAGATTTCTTTCCCATGAATGTCTCCAGTCTTCCCTTAAAAACACATACAGTTTTAGCATCAACATCCTCTGTTACAGAATTCGCAACTTAACAGCACAATGTGTGAAGAACCATCTACTTTTGTTTGCTTTAACTCTATATCATGTAAACTTCACTTAAATCCCCAGTCCTCCTATTGGAAAGGGTGCTGGACAACTGATCACTAATAATGCTTTGCACCCAACCTCTTTTATATGCCTGCGTTGTACCTCCTCTCAGCTGTATCATTTTCAGACTGAAAACCCCTAGTGTAAGTAGTTCTTGCTCAAAATTATTTCCCTCATTTTGATCACCCTTACCACCCCTGTGACATTTTCACTGCACTATATTTCTTCCAATACAGGCCCACCAGAACTACAAAAAGCATTTATAAGGCAGGTGCAACATACATCAGAGGCACACCTATGTTCTCAGCGTCTTCAAAAGGATGGGAAGTTTGGCTGCAGAAAGGCTTCAGGACAAGACTCAAGGAGGAGGAGAGAAGTGCTACAGTGCCAGAATCTGGCTTTGGAAAAGAGTCATGCGAGAGCAAAGTCAGTTTCAATTTTGCAAACACGCAACTTAAAGAGACTCCAGCCAGCAAGCAGCTTGGTCACTATGTTATGAACAACCTTCAAAGGATGAAGAATCAAGAAAACNGTTCAAAGCAGTAATGAAAAGAAACATAAGAGGCCTCCTGCTAGGCTTTTCCTATCCAGCATAAACCTAGATGGATCACAAGGCTACTTTTTTAGCAAAGCCAGACTGCTGTCTTAAAAAGTATTTCCTGATTAGTGCCACTTCTGGTTTATGGGTGTAAGCTCAGATGCCCAACTAAGCTGTCAAGAGGAACCACAGCCGGATATATCAATAAAGGACAACTTCTGAAAACGACAGCGCACTTCCTGCAGGGAGAACAATCACTCCTGCCCAGAGGTACAACTGCCACACAGTAGGTGAATTTTACTGAACAGTAATAGGACCTCTAAAGCAAATACTCCCTTCCTTAAGAGAAAGGGACTGTACAATTTCAAGGCTACAGTAATGCCTTTAAAACCCAGTAAGGACCATTTGCTGACAAACGGCAGGCACTGATGAAATAATAATTGATACCCTTCTGAAAAAATTTATAATTTTATTTTGCTTTGCCACTACACAAATGAAAAAGGGATAGATGCCAGGCACAGACTGACAGCTCCCAGGAGAAGGGATGCTGAAGGGGACTGGAAACAAGCCAGAGAAAGCAACACTAAGTCAGCAGATGTTTTGATGCAGGAGAGACAGTGGATATCAGTGGGAGTTGGACAGGACTTGCCTCAGACTTCAGAGGTTGCAGGGTGGAGAAACCCTGGCCTAGCACAGTTAAACCTTGCTGAAAAAGAAAGCATCTAACAGAAGGGAGCGAGTTGCTCCCTATCTCCCTGAACTTCAAGGGACTTCTGCCAATAAAAGGTTTGAGAGTAACAGGTGTCATGGTTAATTTATTGGCACACTATTTATTCACTTTATTCCAAGATGCTACATGATAAACCACAAAGATAAACTGAACTGAGTGGAGGGAGGAAAGCAGCACATGATTTTATAAACTCATATCAAAACAGAAAGCAATGGAAGTGGTGAAATGCAGAGCAGTATGTCTTTTGATAAAAAGCCTTCTGATGAGTGGATTTAAATGCAAAATTTTTAGAAAGCAAATAAACTCTCAGGTTCAGCACCTTTCTGAAAGAACTAACTCCACTCACACCCGTTTGTTTTCCAGGAAACTACTGAGAAGGTTTAAGGAGGCCAAGAGCAAAGTAAACTAGAAAAACAACAATATTACTACTTGGTGGCCATAGCTGTTACTGTGATTTTGGTTAGCTGTTGACTATTTCTAACAATGTAAATTTTCTAATTGCAAAATTAGGTTAGTAATCCCACTGAGGGTGTTATATGGTTCAGACAGCTATCTAGCCTTTTTAATGAATGGAACTACATGATAAATTCAAGTAAAGGGAAAATAAAGTGTGAAATATTAATTAGTTATCACTATATCAGGAAGCATGTTCCATCTGGCTCTGCAGAGTACCTTGATTTTCTTATTGGAATAAACTGATTAGTCTTCATTGATTCAGTTTACCCACTTGGGCACCAGAGTCTCTGAAGCAGACTGCTTTCCAATTATGTGTTAAATATTGAGAGCAAAAATCAATTTTTCATGGTTACATAGCTGCTACACTACATATTTCCTTATACTGCAAGAATTTCCTTCTTTCTTCTCTGGGCCTGTAAAAGTCAAGAGTCAAACCCCATCGTTCTGTAAAGTCAAACCTCCAGGAAGAAAAACTTTCACTACAAAGAAAGAACTGTAGCAAAGGATTGTGTCAACCCAAGTTAACTTCTGTTTCTCTAGGAGCTCTGAACATGTATAAGGAAATACTCTGCCATACCAGCTTCTCTTCCTCATGCTGATCAAGTAGAATTCAAGTTGTTTAAGAGATGAAATTATCAGGTGACCTGAATTTTCATGACATGGTAGAAAAGTACTGCCTCTTGCAAAACTGGGGAGGGAGGAGAATGCTGCCAAACCCCATTTTTGCCATGCTTTTGATCATTTTTCCTGCAGGTACTTTTATGGATAAGATCCACAAGGAAAAATGAAAGAAAGGGACAGAGTGAAACCACTGTAGGAGAAGTGAAAAATTACTCTAAAAATTCAGTTGTTTGAATGATAAATGATGGTCTAATAGTGGAGCTGAACATAAATTCAGCTTATGTCTTGAAAAACCCCAAATAAATAAAACCAAAACGTCCAACCAAAAAAACCAAAACCAAATAAAACAACCAATTATCTATTCAGATAATTTAACACAAAAGATTCATTAAATTCTCAACTTCCCACATTTGTTAGAAGGACTCCTATTCAGCCCTCAGCTGTATTGGATAGTTTAAACAACAAAAACCAGAACAGCACAACCCTATAGAAATGTTTTCCCTCTCCAGAATTTTCCAAGAGTTTTATTAGCAAAGAACACCTCACGTTTCAATTCTCCTGCAGTCTCCTCTATCACTGCTCATACAGATTGATGGATGCACATTTGGCCTCCAGACAGCACTTAAATTTCACTAAAGCCCACAGTTGTCTTCAGGAGTGCCACATCAAAAATAAGTTCATACCCAGAGTTGAACTCCGTATGTAAAGACGTGGTCGGTTCATGTTGCCTACTTGAAATATAATTGCATTGGCAAATTTCCATTTGAACTTTGACAGTCAAGCACAGCATTGAAATCTCTCTTCACCAGCCACTGACAAATAAAGTTCTCCTGTGCCTCTGCTGCAGTTCTGTCATGTCTGGTTGCAGGTGCCAAAGAGCTGCCTTGGCACCCGCGGCCCACTCAGCCCACCGCGATTGGAGAGGTTTAGTTAAGTAACCCCAACCCACAGCTCCCTCTTTGTACAGATAATTCTAGCTCTGAATAAACTGTCAATCACATCCGGCAATTGTTCCCATTTCAGAAGGAGAGGAAAATTAAAGGCTGCTGAATCAAGAGAGGTGAATAACATTAACTGATGCGTGTAACGTACTTGAATGCTGAAAAGCATAGCAAAAGTGCTAACTATTGTTCCTGCTGGTGATGGCTTGTCAATGCCCTGATGCCATCAAAAAGCAGCCCTTCTTCCCTTTCCAGTCCTGAAGGATTACAAAAAAATAATAAGTCACCAAATCGTACACCATCATACTTTAGGATAAAATTATTTTCACCTGTAAGTTGACATATCTTTACAGAGCTCAGAGAGGCTGCGGCAGGATGTAATTCCTCATGATGCTTGGACTCAGACAAGCAGCAGCTAACAGTTGTCTCCTGGCCTTTAATTCCAAGGGCCTGGTGATAAAATTAAACAGCTTTAGAGATGTCTCAGCAGCGAGTGTGCTTGTTCAACAGCCCTTCTGCTAAGGGTATCAAGTTGGATCAGCCACTGCATGGAGGATTTATTTCACATGAATGAAAAAAATCCCCTTTAAGCCTTTCTTCCCCGATATTAATTCTCAATTTAACGTCTTTAAGTCTAGAGCCGGATTTGCATTTGCAGCTTCCACATGAGGGATTTGGTGCATTGGAACAGCCCATCCAGGAGCGAAAGACTTCCACACGCACTGGTACGTGGCCTGATCCAGGCAACCCACTCCAGCTTTCCAGCACCTCATTTTATGTTGCCGAAGTGGCTATAGCACTCACTAACTGCACTGGGAAACCCAGTTCTTTTACAAAAGCTTAAAAGCCCATGATAAATAGTGAGATAGTGAGAACAATTTATACATTATTATTATCTTATTGCCCTTAAAGGCAGGCCAGTGCCAAATATCTTTTAAAAAGAAACTGGTTGTGATTGGAAAATGGGAAAATAACATATAAATGCTTATGAGATATAAAAACGTGTTTGTAACAGACATGGCTATGGATTGAAAAATGAAAGGTATTCTTGCAGTGTTTAGATTCCTGGATTTAGTTCCAAAATATATTGGTTTTATTATACAATTTGAAATTACATAGCACTTGGAGAGGTATCAGTTTCACTGTGGTTACCTAAAAACATGTTATTAAGAAATATGCCTGTCACAAAAGTTCTATTATGCAAAGTGACATCCCATTCTGAAAAAAAATGAGGAAACTTGAATAGTCAGTCTTTCCAACAGAAGCATTAATTTAAGGAAAATAATATTCTACACTGAGAACCCAGTAGACAAGTTCATTTATAATTATTTACATTAATGCCAATTCTAGGGCACTGACACAAATGTTATGCAAGACAAAAATTTCCATTTGTTACACCATTTGCAATTCTTTCTAAATGGAACAATTATCTTGCTTGAACAAAACCATTGATAAACCAAATCCAAACATCAGCCTGCAGGTTAAGTCAAAACCCAGATTTTTTTTTTGTCTTGGTATTATGGGACTTAATGTGGCTAAGAAGTAAAAAGGAGTTAAAAAAAAAGCACCAAAGTAAACCAGCCTCTTGTCACCTCAAGAAGGGACACTCAAGTGAGAATGTGGCAATACAGAGCAAGCTGAAGCTACACCTCTTTGAAAAGGGAAAGAACTGTTTAATATTGATGTAAAGAGAAGTCAGGTGTCCCAAATGAGGGAGGTCCCTCATTTTTAAGGTCCCTTCAACCTTAAACCACTCATTTAGGACATCAGGTGAACAATATATAGTTAGCAACAGGACTGACTAATATGATCACGACATCAGCTGGGATCCATCAGGTCAGAGTGTAGGATTTATATTATATTGCTATTTTTTTTCAAATTTTGCTTAAGAACTTAAGAATTTTAAGTATAGGATGTAAGTCTGCAGTCTGTAGGGGTAACAAAACCAAAACTCAACATCATAACTGTAATGGGTACAAAAGAACAGGGAATACTCAGAAAATAAAAAGATGATGGGGTAGCAGTATCTGTTCATCATCAAGACGGCAGTTTCAGGATCCATTATAGATCCTGGTCAAGTCAATAACGTCACTGGAAAGAGAAGTACTACTGCCTCTGGAGTAATAGGAGACACTTCTGTGGGCTTTCTAAGAATTTGCTAGCAGAAGTGAAGAGACAACTGTTCCTAGTTAATATTTTTCTTCATCATATTGAGTTATTAATATTGTATTTTAAAAATATAACTGATTTTTCATTTGGAAGAGAGAAGTGCACTAAAATTGCAATCATTCAATCTGTTCCTTCCTAAGTGATTTCCATCTGTCAGAGAGGCCACACAAAGAGTCAGCCTGACAGCACTGGCAAAAAAGAGGAAGAATGAGCAAGAGAGCTCCCTCTGTGGCAGAGAAATCCTCTCAAGCATCAGTGTTTAGCTAGATTACAGGGTTCCTGCTGGAAGCAAGCCCAAATTTTTTATGCCCCTGCAGGGTTTTCCACAAAATTGGTTGTCTTTGGGCTTGATCTTACTATGTAGTACTTTTATCATTTTACTGTTCTGAAAATGGAACTTCAAAATCATAAAGTTTGGCACTCATATTCTCTGTTTCACAATTTGCACTGCAAAATCATCTCCTGTTCATCACTTTATTAAATGAAGAGTTTTGGTCTAAATAGCAAATTAAAAGAGAGAAACTCCTTGATTCCTGATTCCTTTGTTTGCGAATATATCTAGTCTCAGTGTTTTAGGTCTGTCTCAGACCAGGGAAAGCCAAGTGCACGGAGACCTATGACAAAATATGGAGAGTACACGACAATTGTAGACACAAATGACATTGGCCCATTAAGGAGCTGTTAAGCAGTTCCCACATGCTGTTATACAAAGTACTAAAATACGATGACCAAGAATCATTTGGACTGTATATGCTCAGACTCAAAATTTCTTCTTGATACATTTTAAATAAAACTGTTTTTAAATCAGAAAAAAGGAACGGCTGGCAGATAGTTTTAGTTGGGTGGCTTCCCTGTGGCTGTTTAATTTCTTTTCTTAGAACTTTTGCTATTCACAAAGCTTCTTCTGTTTGTGACTGCACTAATTATTTATCAGATTAAATAATTCTCTGCCACTGGACAAATGTCAGAGCACTGCAAGTTCCTGTCAAGTGTCTGATAACCTAGAAGTCCAGGTTCTCCTTCATACAAGACAGAATCAGGAAAGCATTCATTTCATATCCAAAAGATTCCCTCCTACCCCTTCTGAAATTTCCCAAAACAAATTATAGACATGGATAGAAATACAGGAGAAACTTGAAGTGACCACTTGTATTTCACAGCTCAAGGTTCACTGTTCATGCTTAGGACTGAAACTTTCTGGAGGGGGCTTGAACACTTTACTTAACCTGTCATTCCCATCCAGCTGCTACAAACACAAATCAGAACATGCTTTACCCACTACACTATGCAAACGGTGCCAATCCTCCAACAGCCACAAGCTGTAGGACAACTTTACACAGGAAGCTCTTGAGCCTCCCAGATTAAGCTGCATGTGTTATAAACTATGCCTGTTTACAAGGCCAGTTTCTCTAAGAGCATTTCAAGTTTTCCACTTTATTAAATGAAAACCAGAAAATTACAGAGACACTGATAATAAAGCTTCACGAATACTAAGAACTCAAATAGCAAATGAAGTGCAAAATCCTTTATATGAAGCATTTGCTCACCATGAAAACCCCAGCGGCTGTCTCAAACATGTTTTCATAACAGACTAAATTTGAACAACCTCACAGAGAGACAGGATAACACCTTCTCTGTTACAGAGCCAGGATGGTGTAAATAGATCTATCTAACATAGAAGAAACTTTTTTAACATCTCCTTACTTGTATAACATGAATGACTGGGGATATTAATAGATACACCAGGGAACTTGACACATGAAATATTATTTTTACTCACACCATAAATCTGAGAAACCACAGAACAGAGAGTCAATTCTGCTAATATTGATCACAGATGAGAATCTGGACGCTGTCAAGGAGCCAAGTAAAAACCAACCTACACCTGAGGTTGTTTGGGGGATGGAGTGTTTGGTTGGTTGGGGGTTTGTTTTTTTTTTTTTTTGACATTAAAACTCCACCACAGAGGATACATATATTTCCATTGGATATATGAAAATAATCTGTTCTCTACAGCAAGCTTTATGCTTCATAGATCTTTCATTATAAACGTGAAGAAGCCCTCTTCCATTGCACAAATTGTGCTGAGAGACCTAGGAGAGTAACTTGGGGTCTCACCAGTTTTCAGATTTAATAAGCAAGAAAAATAAGGCAACTTTTACTCCAATGATGTTTTCTGGTAAAAAAGGAAAAGAAGAAAAAAAAATCTGTTGTCAGAAACCTTAGCTGGCAAAGACAGCAGCCAAGCACATGATTCAAGAAAAAGATTAAGCTCATTAGAACCAGGGGAAAACAAATGAGACTATAGAATAAGAGAGGATAAGAAAACACTCCTAAGGAAATGATCTTAAAAATACGCATAAATGGGCACTATTTCTTGCTCTGGAAAATACTTCCTCAATGGCCTCAAAGAAGGCACTCAAGACAATAGGGTTCAAAATATCAAATAGCCATGCTGTGAGTCAGGGACTTGGTTTTACTTCTTGCCCTGCCATTAACCCACTGTGTCATCTTGGCAAGCCATGCTGCTTCTCTAAACCTTAATCATCTCAGCACTGAAGCTAGAAGAGTGATATTTTTATCAGAAAATATTTAGATGAAAAGTCCCCCCTTTTCTTAAAGTAGAGGTTTCTTCTATTAGCTTTGACAGAGGTTTCATTCTTTTAACAGCTGATTCTGTTTCAGTGCCCCTCTACAGTGGAGACAATCTCGTTTGGCCAAGAACATGTGTTTCTCTCACAGTGTAAGAGAAAACACTAATGATGGTCTCTTGCACAGAAATTCTTCTATGAAAATTTCTCCTAAGAAAGGAGAGATAAGGTAGAATTATAGAGGCCATCTATTATGATTGAATCAATCAATTGGTTCTTGAATCATCAACTCACATTTGTAAGCCTTTTCAAAAAGTATCTGCTCCTGAATAGAAGAATTCTCCTGAATTCTCTCAGTTTTCAAACTTTTCAGGGTAGATGGCTGAGAAATGTGAAGTTTTAGGCTTGCTTACTTTTCAGCAAACCTTCAAGCAGTTCCATGCAGTTCGGGCTAATGTGATACGCTGTTGGTCCAGAACTCCTACTGTGGCAAGCAGTGTGGGCTGTTCACCCATGCAGCAAAAACTAGAGCTGTAGACCTCGTTAGTTAAACTTTGAAAGCAAGAAAAAAATTAAATAGAGATTAAAAACTAAAATAAGCTCTTTCTGAGCAAAAAGGATGACCTAAAACTTTACTGCAATGTAGTCACTGAAGTCCCTAGCTGGGCTCATATGTTCTGCATGCTTGGAACAACCTGAAGATGTGACTCAACAAATATTTCAGTGGAAAAGACAGCCACTCATACGTGCACACAACACACAAACTCCAAACATGCAAATTTACTTCTAAAATAAGCCAACAAGTCTGTATATTAGTGCAGTCCAGTGGGAGACCTGGAGCCAGATCGGCAGGCAGCTTGCTTCCATCCAGTCCATTGCCTTTGTCCCAGAAGCAGGCAACCATGCCTGAGGAGGAAACAGCCCAAATGGCTGAACACCTCCTCCTTTCTGATCTGGCTTGGAGCATCTGCAGCTGAGCTGAAAACGTTCCTGTCTTGATGGTAGGCAAGGAGCTTATTCCTCACCCTTTTCCTGCAGAAACCTGGATCCCATCCCAAGCTGCAGCAGACGAGATGTCCATCTCTCTCTACAGAGACAGCAGGGTCTGCCCCACTCTGTGTCAGATTCCAACAAGGGTCTTCAGCAGCTAAAACAGTAATAGAAAGAGAAAAGAGAAGAAACTAACCTCTACATTAGGGCAAAAGGGGGGACTACCCCTCCTGGGAAGGTGGCACTGTGGGGCCTTTGGTGTGGGTCTCCGACTGTAGCTATTGATGTTTGGACATCTTGGGCAAGTAATAGAACAGCAACACATGCCTTGCAGCAATACTGAGCACAAAACCTCTTGCACTGTTCAAGCTGAGGAAAATCTCTGCAAGCCTGTGCTAGCTTTCTCTTTCTCTATCCATCTTAAAATCTTTCTACTGTGCTACAGTTGAGCACTAATAATATTGTTTACTCAGTTTTTTCCTCTAAGAGAGGTAGTCTTCCAGGTCTGTTCAGTGATCCTTGAAATGCTTGACGTATGCAGGTTCACTCTCCCCTCAACAGATGTGCTATTTCCTTTTTTTATTATATAAACAAATAAATAAACAAGTAAAGTTTATACATGCACCAGAGAAATATTTCAACCTTTTTTGCAGTACGGGGGATGTTCTGCCCTAAGTATTGAATAACTAGCTACAAAAATAAGAAAAGTTAAAAATTCATTAAGAAAATTTAACCCATTTATATTACAGTAGACAAAGTGGTCATATTCACATCAAATGTTGTCAAAACAACTTGATAATGGGAAGCTTTGCATTTCCTAAACTTGTGTTTTATGACAGGCTACCTCAGTATCACATTAGGGAGATATTTCTTACTCTCTCCTTGCAACTCCTTCACACCTGGAAAAAAAAAAGAAATAAAAAAATAAACCCTTTAAAGTCAGTAGAAGGACAACAGCTGATGACAGAATAAAAAAGGCAGCAAGTGTGGGCTTTGGTGTTCATACCAAAGAGAATCCTAAAGTTGAAAGATTGGAGAAGAGATGTACTGAAGCCAAAAACCTTGTCACTTGCTGACCTAAGGCACTGCAGTGTAATCACAAGAAGGTAGATGACACATGAGGATATGTATCCTTCAGATCCTTGACCAAGGAGGTCTCACCCCGTAAGTCACTGCTTCATCCAAAACAAGATAAAGATAATAGTAACTATACTGTGGGGCTTCCTGGAATGCCACCAGGCATAGCTTCCCTCATCAGGATGGCCTGCATTTTCAAGGATATTATTGATTGCCTACGAGAACATTCAAAGGGAAAATTAAATACAAATTATTTGAAGTCTATATGAGCTTCATTTCTACAAACACATGAACAGAACTATAAAATCATGTCTGCTAGAGGGGTGCTCTGAAAGACACAACAGGCCATCTAAGCTACCTACAAACCCCCATGTTTTGAGCATGTATGATCAGTCTTTAAATCAGTTCAATTGAAACAGAGCTACAAACGAACAAACTACTGACCGAATGTCAGCCTTCCAAGTGAACTTGTTGCCAGTTCATCAGAAAACAGAAAATACTTGTTCCCTGAGCAATATTAGCCTGAAGTCCTGAAAAGCAAAGATTTCTGGGACTTACAATGAAGTTTCTGTGATTCACTGTCAATTGGATAGACCAAAAAAAGATAAACCAAATGAATCCTAGAATCCCTGAGATTAGCGATGGACATTTACCTGACAACACACTACACATAGAAGGCATATCAGCAAAAAGCATCTTTACATATTGGGATGCCGCACATAGTGAGCAAAAGGGAAGAGAAAATTGGTCTTGGAACTGCACCATACAAAAATTCTCACTAATGACAACCACATTTAATGCCACTCCAAATGACTAATTTCGATCTTCTATAAATAACTGAAATTAGAGTAAACCAGGAACACTGTTTTTGTCACTAACAGTTGTCAGTGTAACAGTTGCCTGCTGTTTCACTCTCCAGCTGAAGGGATATGGAGGGCAGACGACTGCTTATTAGGAGAGGTCTTGGATGTGATGTCCAGGATAGTTGTTGAACTTGATGAACGAACACGCCCTTTTAAGCCTGTGCTCCTGAAAGAAGTCTGGCCAAGTCTGCTGAGCTTAGACTCAAACCATGCAGGTATTTTTTTGTGGCAATTAAAAAAAAACCAAAATGAACAAAGAATTACACACGAAAACCACCAAAAACCAAAACCACAAAACACCAAAAACCCAACAACAAAATTCTCTGAAGAAAGAAAGTGCAGACATAATCATTTAGGTGGCAGTATCAGTGCTCCCCATCATCTTATCTCTACCCTAAACATTCCTGTTAATCTCCAAAATTGCTGTAGTTTAATCATGTATTAGCCTCTGAAGTAACATAACACTTCAGAGCACTTCACTCTGAAGCCATAACACTTCAGAAGTGTTTGCAGTGAGTGACAGTCACAGCACTAAGAGATGCTACAAGAACCTGCCAGAGTCTTGACATGTCAAGCCATCACTGAATTGCAGAAGGACTGAGGTTAGAAATGACTTCTGGAGTCCTTTTTGTCCAACACCCCAGCACTAACAGGGTCACCTAGAGCTGGTTGTCTAGGACCATGTCCAGCTGAGTTTTGAACATCTCCATGTATGGAGACTTCACAACCTTTCTGGTCATCCTCATGGTCAAAAATTGTTTCCTCATGTTCAGAGGGAACCTCCTACGTTTCAGTTTGTGCTACTGCCTTTAGTCCTGTCGCTGGGCGCCACAGAAAACAGCCAGACTCCATCTTCTTTATGACCTCCATTCAAGTATTTATACAGATTGATGAGATCCCCCCTGAGCTCTCTTTGTCAAGCTCAAGAGAGCTTTCCCAGCTCTCTCGGCCTTTCCCCAGTGGAAGGATGTTCTAGTCTTTTAATCATTTGCAAGGCCCTTCATTGGCCTGCCTCCAGTATGTCCGTGTCTCTTTCATAGTCATTCACCCCCACATCATGCCTTTAATGCATTGTCCAGTAGGAAAATACCTGTAAAGCTAGAAACCAAGTATCATCCAAAAAAGAAGCATGAGCAGGTGCTCCAGAATTTATCAACAAGAAAATAAATACAAAACAAGGATAAATATATTTTATTCTTTAAAAAGCTGTAGCAAATTAACAACTACACTAATAAGGACTAATGAGATACTTGAAAGACTTAGAAAACAGGA
This sequence comes from Dryoscopus gambensis, assembly GCA_013389985.1. NCBI lineage: Eukaryota > Metazoa > Chordata > Aves > Passeriformes > Malaconotidae > Dryoscopus > Dryoscopus gambensis. The sequence goes on from WEIT01003582.1 coordinate 14,322, forward strand.
GGAACTAATAAAAAACATGGAGTAAAAAACCACATAGGTCGCCATTCACATGAAGGAAGGTAAAGAGGCAAAACAGCTTACAAGTAGTGAAGAGTTTCTAAGTACACCAGGAACAAGAGGAAGACCATTATCTCAATTCATTAATAGGTCCATTAATCATGGGGGAAGGAGAGCCTACAATGAGATTAAAGTATTCAAAGCCTCCTCATCATAAAAAAGTTAGTTATAAGTAAGTACTTAAATTAGCTTTAACAATGAAGGAGGAATACAGGCCAAAATACAGTAAGAACAGGTCAAGAAATATTTCACGTCACTGAGATGATAATATTTACCTCAGTATTATTTAGGAACAACATGGAAGAAAACTGTGGAAAAAATGCAAGTGTTATTTCTTGGTAAAAACCTAATAGTGTTTCATTTTCAAAAAAAAAAGGGGGAAGAAGAAGAGTTACAGGCATTCAACTTGATTGTCTGCAGGAATGATATTAAATTCTTAAACAAACAGCTGTATGCCACCTTCCTCCACCCCAACTCCCAAATGTCACAGACTTGTCAAGAACAAGGTTAAGTCTAATCAATTTCATTTCCTTCTTGACCTCATGGATTGGAGGGAATGGCAGAAAGAAAGGAGAATGGAAGCAGAAGAGGTAACATGAAGTGTTGCATTTCATTAAGCCTGTTGACTTTGTTCCCTTAAATCACCATTGGACTGATCAATTTGTTGGGAACATCTATCTACATAAGTATCTACTAATCATGCAGCACAAACCAATGACCTTTTTTTAAGCAGGATCCCTGAGGAGAAGTGTTTCCTGGGCTTGGGTGCATTCAATATTTTCAGCAGTTACTCTGATACCAGAATTGGAGAAGGCACCTAAAATTTGTGGATTGCTTTGGACTGGAAGAGCAGCAAGCAGTTTAGAGAGTGAGATTAGAATTAGAAATGAGTCTGATAAATTTATGATGCAGCCCCATATCAAT
>WEIT01003602.1:1711-22535 GCA_013389985.1 Dryoscopus gambensis
CCCAGGGCCTTTCAGCGGCCATTTTAACCCAGGGACAATAATCAGAACACTATTAAGTCTTTGAACAAAATCATTATGACAAAAAGTTGCAGTACACATGGTGTTACTTCCTTCTTTAACCAGACAGAACTCCTATGGCAGAGAAATCCAAGCAGCCAAAATAACAAATCAGAATAAAAACTTTAATATTACATTATACTTGTTTCCAGAAATATCACTTCTGGCATCTCTGGAGTACTTCATATTGTAACATGTTGCCAGTGCCAATCTCGAAGCTTTTCTAATTTTAGATGCCTCAAAAAATCAGTTAGTAGAGTAATATTACTTCCACATTATTTTTACTTTGTCAGAAGCCAAGCCAGATATTTTTGCTTAGCCTTAGCTCACCTCAACATGATGCCAAAGCTCAGCACCTGATCTCATCGAGTGGCCAATAACAGAGCTCAGCAGAGCCAGCCCATTTCTAACTCAATAATAGGGACTATTCCAAATCCTACTGGAGAAAAGGATTCATCACTGAAGCATCAAATATACAGCACTGACATGTTCTAATGGAACTCGGGAAAAGGAAAATTAATTAATGAATTTACTCTGCACCATAAAGTAACTGCTGTTGTCACTGATACCAAACGACAAGCAGAGGTTAAAGTGTGCATATCCTGAGAGCAAGACACCAAGAGAGTAAACATATGGAATGATGGTAAAGGACAAACATGTCAAAGAAATGTTGCCATTTTTTTAATGACTTCCATATCTGATTAAGCAGTTCTCTATTAAAATCATGATCACAAGCCAACAATTTCAGTAATCATCAAATGATCTTGTAGACCTCTGAATTTTAGAGAGTGCTGACTATTCCACCCGCTGAAAAATAATCAGACTTCAAGATGACTCAGACTGCCCACAAATTAAGGCAATAAAAATTCTCAGTGTGTTTGTGGAAGAAAATAATTTTTGACATGTATCTGTGGAGAGTTTGATGAAAATCAAAAGCAGCAGCTGCTACTGTCTGTGTTTATTGTATACAATTAATTAGCAAGCCCAGTGCCCTTACTGGATAAATACTGACATTACAAAAACTAGCAGCATATTTTGCCTTGTGAGTGACAGTCATAGTAAAGTAGTTGATTAAATCACTACAGTTCTGTCTCCTATGTCACAAAAACTTGAATCTTACTCGCACATGATGAAGCACTTACTGAAGAATGTATTTATTCTGGCTAAATCAATTTTAAATGTTTAGAGCTCTGCAAACTCATATTTTCTCTTCACTGTGTTGTAATGGCAGAAATGAATCTGAGAATGGTGATTACCTTTTCCTCTAACTCTATGACCTTTTTCCTCTGCCCCGATGCTCAGCACGTTTAGGAGAAACATCTATTCAGAATTTTGTTGTCCAGCTTATATGAAACCTGCTAGGGAGGTATATCTAGTCCATTTAGGCATTTGGGGTTTTTGGATGGAACATCTAAAAATTAAAAAGCCACTTGTAAGCCCAGCTACACGTAGGGCAGCAGTATCTGATAGACTGTGTTTCATAAGGAGGTGTGAAGATCGACCTGATCCAGCAAAAAATGGAAAGGGTCGATTGCACTCACAGTGCGAATTTGTGGCAGCTACAGCAACTGATTCATTTCCTCAGCAGATTCTGTTTAAACTCATTTCCGAGTGTGCAAGAGTTCCATATTTCTTAATAGAACGGGATCATAAACCCTTTTTTCCCCAGAAATACTTACTACCTTTAGTGATTTTAAAGCATCAGTTCAGTGCCTTACACACAGGAGCACAGACGTGGCTTTCTGAGAAGGCTGTCAGGGGTTACCTATTTCACCACTCTCAGAGGATTAAAGTCCACATCACTATCAAGGGCAGTTTAACTCGTGCTTGAAGCACTCCCATGTTCTTAGCTTTCTTTAAGTAATCTTGCTCAGAGAAGCAAACAAAAAATATAAAACAAAGGATCAAGTTTTAGGCTTCTCATAGGAAAAAAACATTCTTTTGATTCTAAGCTAAACATAATCGGCTTGTTTTTTGAGTCTTGCAGTTCATTTCTACAGCTGGCACTGTTTGAGTGGACCAATTACAGAGCCTTGCACCAAAGTGATTAAAAATGAGTAATAAGCCAAAAAAGCCAATGCTAAGTAAATAAAGAGTATGCAACAAGGCATAAATAATAAACCATTTAAATTGACACAAATTAGATGGTGACAAGATAGACTGTGCTCAGCACTGCAACCTGGGCCCATGGCCCTATAAACAATGCAGATTATTCCCATTCAGGGAGCACTCAGGAATGAAGCTCTCTGAACACATAACATCAGAGCAGCAGCAACCCCCAATCTTACTGTATGGCCAAAGACTGGGCAACAGGATTTACATTTTTAATCTTGCATAAACAGAGCATAATGTTTTCCAGCAATCCTCAGTGGGAAATCACATAGGAACTGACACATAGCTGAAAAATAAAATTTCTCCTTGAGCTGGTCAAGCAATCTATATTAGGCTATGTTTGAGTTCAGTTCAGGTCATACATACCAATATTGATCAGCAGTTGAATTACTGGTTGGCAAATCTAAAAATTACATTTAAAATGCCAGAAGCCAGGACTTCCTTCAGAAAAAGCCCAAATAAGGTCTTCATTACTTTAAATACTTCAACAGATGCGGCAGAAGGAAGAAGACAAAGGCCAGTGTGACTTACCAGAAATTATTCCAGGAATCAGTCACAAGGAATTCAAAGAAGCTTTATGAAACTGCATAAGACCTTCAGCTAATCCTTCTATTTATTTAAATCAGTGAAACCCTTGACTGGTGAAGTTGGAAATGAAATACACTAAATTTAAACTCAACCCTCTCCAGCCCCTTAACAATCAGTAAACAGCAGTTGAAAATATGGAAAAATGCAGGTAATGAACATTAATGTGTTCATTACTGACAAACCTGGGCCTGCTTTCTCTTTTACATCAATAGATAACTCATTTGAAAAACAATTTTTTGTCTTTATTAACATATACCTTTTTGCTGGACTTCAGGTATTTCAAGGAAGCATTACCAGTTTTGACAGACTTATTTAAAATAGGAAGACATTCAAAACAGTCAGAAAATGTAATAATTTAGGCACACTAGTAATCAGAGGAGGACTCTGGCCCAAGCTTCTGTTCTGTAATTCAATATTTTGGAAGAGAAGTGCTAATTTTGCTGTCAAAAAAGTAAAAACCTCTATTTTGCCTGTGATTGAACTGAGAACACATCTTTCACCAAAAGCAATAGTCTTTTTCCACCAAAGTCCCTTTCTATTTAAGTGATCAATGGCATACAGCTGGATAAACATTAATTTGCTGCCAGCCTTCCAAATCAACATTCACTGGTATAGATAGCATACAAATATTAGTATTTTATTCTATTGGTCTACATCCTTTCATTTAACATCACTGCTCATATTTTATATTTTCAGCCTTTTCTTTTTATAACTAGAAAGTCAATTTTAGGTATTTCCCATATTAATAAACTGATAAGACACATTTCCAATTATCAAAAAAGTGAGTATAATCTAATAGTTTTCCTGATGATTTGGACCCCAAATTAAGCAAAAAACCATGGAAATCATAGTATCAAGTAGGTACCAAAAGCAGATGAAACACTGATATGATGGAAGAAAATAGCAGAATTTTGTAAGAGACATTTAAGACAGTCATACAGCTTACCCAAAAGCTCGGCTTTGGGAGAAAGCAGCAGATGTTTTTATCTAAGAAACAGCCAAACTGATCAAATGAATACAGCTATTCATAGATATAACAAGCTCTTGTGTGCTGAAGAAGGAAACTAGATCTGTGAAGACACAATAATGGGCCAAGGGGTCAGAGCTCGTGTCAGCAGCCCTGCAGCAGCACCTTCACTGTACTGCTCTTCAGCATTGCCCCTCTCCATTTTCATTTACTTTGACTTACAAGAAACCAGGATGTGCCAAAAGAAATTACACTCTTCTCACAATTTCCTTACTGGTTTTTTTTCCTAAGCAGCAATGCTTTAGCAGCGCAACAACCCCATTTTTCTCTACAAAATACCCGTGGCTTAGAGCACCTTGAGCCACAATAGGATGACAGAGTAGGGCAAGATGCATAAGGTATCATAAGGCTGAACCGCAGCAGGCCAGCAGCTTTTGAGTCAGCCCATGAAAAGCTCTCAGAATAAAGCACATTTTCTCCTTGACCTTTACCTGCTGCTGGGCTCTGACTCACAAGATTGTGTTTTCCCTCGTGGTGAACATTTGTTAAACCTCAGCCTCATTTATCATGAATTCTCAGACAGACCTTTCACAGAGAAGAGCTAAATGCCAAAAATGAGTAGGTCTTTTTGACTAGACACCTGCGTAGACATTACAACAATGACACCTGAGGTGGACCCCTACTGTTATTTGGCTTTAACCATGTTCCTCTTCCATCATCTTGTCATAAACAGAGTACCTGCCTGGCAATTTGCTGAAGGTGCCACTTTAAAGAAAGACTGGAAAAAGTTGCTAAATACTGAAGACTAAAACTTAACATAAATTTCTTGCAGTTTGTTACTGTCACACAAAACTGTGATAAGAATAAATGATATAAAAGCATAGGGAAAAAAGAAGCTGTTTATATACACTACTAGTTCACAGAGTGTAGTCTGTGATAATCCTCTCCCAGCTGGCTGCCCAAAAGGACAGACTTTTGTCTTTATTTCTAAGCGCTAAATCATGGATATGAGCAGCAAAGTTGCAGTGTTTTCCAAAAATCACCTTTCCAAATAGCATCAGAAACAGTGACAGAAAAAAAAACTTAGGCAAGGTCTGCTATCCAGGCTTAGAACGGCAGCACAAATAGGGAATTCTGTTCTGTGAAATAGTCACCTTATCAAAGAGTGAACTGCTCAAAAAGGAGGTTTCAATAACTTTTTTCCTCAGCAGCAGGAGCATACAAGGCCTCTGTCACGCTAGAGGCCACTTACAACATTCAGAGTTTTAAAAGTTCTAGCCCTGCTCCAATATTCTTGCAGAGTGTAACCAATCAAACCACAGCATTACTTCCTCTTGTCGGGCTGGTCCTACACCTGCACTGCTGCCACCAGCTGTGCCTGAGGTCCTGAGAGCAGTGAGGCCTTGTGATAGGGTCACTGGATCCTCAGCGCCACCAGCCTCACTCCACAGATCTGCTCTTATTATCCCACGTTCAAGCTAATGTAGCTACAGCCTCTATCATCCTTCTGAGCCCTGGCTCAGTGCAGTAAAGCCAAGCCTAACAACTTTCTAACCCATGGTTTTCTGCCAGTTCTTAAAGACTGGGATAGATTAACTATAAACCAAATTGTCAAATATGCCATAACCTGGATTAGAACAGGTTTTTGCAGGCTGGAAATGCGAAAGGGACCGTGAACAAGTCAGACTCAGAGCTTCTTTTGAAGTGAACAGACAGCTGGGCTCAGGCACAGGAAGGGCCTGCTTTGGGCAGCTGCAGGAAGGAAGCGGAATCACCCTCAGGAGACAGATATTTCCCTTCAGCGTCTGGGAAGGAACAGAGACCTAAAGTTGGGTGAAATACATCCAGCATTTCCAGAATCTAAAATCTTTGGGTTTGAGCCCTAACATACCAGGTGTTTAATCTGGTTAGTTCAATTTTTATTTAATTTTTTAAAATAACTTTTTAGTTTAAGTGTAGCTACAAAAGCAATGGGTTTAATTAGGGGAATTAAGAGCATAAAGCAGTATTTTGAGACAGTTCTCAAATGGAAAAGAAAAGCAGAATTCATCAGCAGATGAGTACAGTCAAACTATCTGCTTAGATTTATAAATAATGTATGTAACAAGGCTTCCCTTACTCTTTCACACAGCTCCTAAACCACACTTCCAGTTCCCTCTGAGTTCCCTTGCTTAATGATTGCAATTGTGGTCATCATTAAAAATAGTCTTCCTCTTTTGTTTCTATGGAGCTTATGGGAGTTTTGTATGAAAAAAGCCTTGTTTCAAGTCAAATGCCACTAGATGCAGCCTTCCACACTGACTTTAGAGCCTAAATTTATAACTTCTAGAAGTGATCAGCTACACAACATTCTATTATACTGCATACACAAGTTGGCTCCTCTCCTATTATAATCCACACTTTCTAGTATCTAAATTGCCTTCATGCTGATTTGCACTGATGTACTGGCATGTCATTTACACCACTTATGACACCACTAAATTTGGCTCAAGCAAAGTTCCTGCAAGTGGCAGCATGCTGTGTTACAGATAGATTTGCTGGGCTGGACCAGATGGCAAAATTCTGTTTTGCAGTTGTACTGTTGTGTGTGTATGTCTGTGTGGAAATGACAAGACAAGAAAACAAAGCCAAAAAACCCTCACAAGAGAAAGGTGGGGAACTGCTATGAAGAGGGAGGCACAGTTAGAAGGCAGATTAGCTCTATTAATGTGTTTATGTATCTCCTTTTAATTAAGGGGATCTTGTTTCCTACAAAAACTCCTTAGAGCTGAACTTGTGGGTTTGATCCCTCTATGGGAGGGACCAGTTGGACTCAGTGATCCTTGTGGGTCCTTCCAACCCAGAATATCCTGTGATTCATTTATTGTAACTTCAGTAGTAGTGTTAGTTCATTCGGGCAATGTGAATAATGTCTATTAGGCAAATTCTATCTTTCACTGAATAACTGTGGGAAGGAGAGGAGTAGACACCACTGTGGCTTAGATTTGTCTGTGCCCAGCACAGGGGGCTTCTGATTCCTAGAGGAGGGCTTTGCATACCCAGTAAAATATTGAGAACCTGCATGTTTTATGACACAAAGTATGAAAGCTCAGTGACATAACTCTGCAATAATGAAGAAAAAAATTACATTTAAATCAGAAAATAAATTGAGAACTCTTTTTCCTTTTTTCACTGAAGTAGTACATCTGTTCTTATCAGATAACAGATCTCCTCTTCCAGAAGTTACAATTCCTAATGTATATGTGTACTTCAAATATCCAAAGTTCATTAAAAGCAGGCATAAGCAACTTGGTGTATATCATTTAGTGCAAATTCAGGCAAAGTTGAGCCAGTTTGGAACTTAACAAGAAGAGCTCCTGTTGAATTCCACTGTTGAACTCACAGAGCTATTGATGTACATTAGAGTTCAATTCAAGTTTTGTTGAATTTGACTAATTTCTCCAAAAGAGTTCATAAAACAAGAGTTTTGCTTTCTTTTGTTTTCTTAAGTGGAAGAGATAATAATTTTGAATTAGGTTCTGTCGGGAACTTAGGGTGGTTTATCACTGTCATCAGTATTAAACTCATTTCATAGCATTACCAGTAGGCACTAAATGATGTGTAAAATAAAGAAATTAAAAGAAAGAGGAATGCCTGGATGCTCAGAGAAAAGTGTTCATAGGCAGCTGGCTCCTGGGGTGGTGTCCTGCAGTGCTGGAAAACTCACTGGACTATTATTTTCCAATAAGAAGAAAATACCTATGAGTTTCAGAGGTCACAGAGGAGGAAGAAATTCCTACACTTACCAAATTTTCACCTTTTTTTTTTTTAATATTCTCCCTCCCTTAATTTCCTCTTCCCCCTCTGCATTTCTTTTTCCTCCTCTCTAGAGAATGCCTTTAGTCAGTGCACATGTTCACCTGGGTGCACCAGGATAAAAAGGTCTTCCATCTGTGCACTGAAAAAGCTTTACATCTAACAAGCACAGGAACTATAAATAACATTCATAATAAACTTCAAGGAAGGTGGATTCTCTTTCCTTGTTTCTTTAGTTTCAGAGACACTGGACTCCAGTCTGAGAAGAACTGAATTAATATGCTTACACATCACTGCCAGGATTCATGGCAGAACTATTATCAGATAAAGATAAATCCTCTAAGCAAAGGAAATCAGTGTCTCTCTTTTCCACCTATGCTTGTTTTCCCAGGCTAAAAATGAAGCGGATCACAAATGTGTATCCTATATAGTGACTGCTGAAGTATGGCACTTACTAGGCAAAACTGTTCACTCTGAAATTCCTCCCTACAAAGTCATGTTATTTTGATAACAAAAATAAACCATTCTTGTGGTAGCTTTTTCTTCCTCCAGGTCCGTAAAATCCAGATACAAGAGATAAAAGCATTCATTTTCTATATTGTGCAGGATAAATGATAATCACAAAGTGACACTTTCTAGTAATTCTTCATTTTGACTAAACTTAAAAGAGCATAAGGATGATAGGGTGGTGCCAGGCCCTGCCATTCTACCATAGCTCTCACTATATTTGGTAGAATTTCTTATTAAATATCTAAAATAAATATTTTATTTACTTATTGTGATATTTTTATTGCATTTAAACAATTTTAGTCCTGCAAATCAGATTTTTCTGGGCTCTATGGAACTCTATGGAGAACAGTTTTCTGTTAAATGTATATACAATCTCATAACTTAAGGTTATGGACACTAAAGGCTCTTTAGAGCAAGAGAAGAGCGTGTATTGCTTTTTAAAGTCAAATTTTTGGTCTTTATATTAGTAGATACAAATATAATCTTCTCTTCTTTTTTCATTTTTTTTTTTGTTTTGTTGGGTTTTTTTTGCATTAACATCCTGAACAGACTGCACTGATTTTTGCAAAGTACCTACATGATATTCTGGCAGTTATAGCTCTGGAAAGTCAAAGATCCTAAGCAGCACGCTCATGATCATAAAGCAAGCACTCTATACTTGCCTAAATTATTAATCCACAATCCACCAAAAAAAATAGCAAAAGAATTAAATATTTCCTCCACTTCTTGCCAGAAAACCTGCCAACATGATGAACAGATCAGAACACACTGCCATACTCGGAGAGCTGCTCTGAGCATCAATGCAGCCTTCAGAAAGCAAAATGTCATTGTGACTGTGTTGAGAAAAACTGATAATAACTCCTCACATTCAAAAAAATCTAATATTTTTGCCAAGAAACCTGAACAGAGCATACCTTGAGAACTATTTGTTGTATTTTTTTTAAGAACACCAGACATGTAATCTAAGAGGACAGGAACACAGGAAAATACAAAGAACATATTCTGAATTTACACCATGATTCTCACCCTTCCCTCTCATTCCAGAAATGGGGGGCAGGGGGAATAGGTGGGGCCAGTCAGGCCCAAAGTCCAAGTTTTCTGGATAAAATCCTGTGCCATGCACTCCAGAAAGACCCTGTGCATGGGAGAAGATTATTAAGAAAATACTTTAAAGATATATTCCGTATTAGAAAATCCCACACAATATTTTTCCAATCTGCTGGACTTCCAGATGTGTCATCAGCAACCTTATTACAGAATCTTTGAAAAGGACCCTGGTGCTATGTTCCATTTGAAGTATTAGAAAATTTGAAATTCCCAATAATGAAATGTTAGATTTTGCAATTAAAAACAAAGTAATAATAAGCCATCAACTTCTATGATCATACAAATATAAGTCACTGTCAAGTTTCATCCAAAATCTAATACTTTCTGCATGAAGATATGGCAGAATAAGAGTTTATATCCCACTTATTTGATCTTTTAACTAAAGTAATGGCATGAATCTCATCTACTTTTCTTACAGCAGCAGACATGGCTGACAACAACCTATGGCTGACTTGACGTGCTGCAGAAAGCTGAGCATTTCATTTTTGCAAGTTTGCTGATTTTTTTTTTAAAATGTCTTTGCAGTCTTTCTTTGGATTTTCACACACCATTTGTGTGGCAAGAGACAAGAAATTAATTTCTAAATGCCCAGTCCATGCTGTGCAAATATTCTCTACAACCTCTAAAACGTTGTATCACGATGTGAAGTTACACTAATCCCACAGGGAACAGTTTTCAACTCAACTGTGATTCTTCTTACATAAGAAATACAGAAAGATATGGAACTGTTGTGAAGATGTAACGTTTCAGGAAATAGGGTAAGATGTAGGCAATAAATGCTGACAGCAGAGCTGGGGAGCGAGGGAAAGAGCGCAGGGCCTGCATGAGGCAGAGGGAAGAGCTGGATTTTCTAAATTATCTAAATAGTTTTCTTGAATTACCTAAAAAAGCTCTGCAGTGAAAGAGAAAATCTGCAAAATAGTTGCAAGCTGGGAAATGGTCCATAAAGAAATGAGAACCATGCACAATAAAGCTAAGGTTTGTCTGCTTAACCTGTATGAATTCGAACTCTACTCAGCGTTTCTGTAGGAGGGTACAACACAGGCTATCCAGGATGCCTGCTCAAATCCAATGCTGCCACCAGAATTTATTACAGTTGTTATGAGAACTGTACAGGCAGGAAGCATTTCTGGCAGGTTTCTTCTATTTAAATAGGTGTATTACCCAAAATTGTCTTTATAGAAACCACAAAAAAGATGTCAGGGTTATCAGCACTAAAGCAAACAGTAGTCAATAACAGTGCACATGATATTTTAAGGGATATTGAGCACAGATTCTTTACAGCAAAAGCAACTAATGCCTGTTTCTTGTTAGAAACTCAGAAAGCTTCATGAGAATTTACAGACCTCCAAGTACTACCCAATCATTAAAACACTTCACAAAACAAATGAATTAGAACTTCCCCCACTCTAAAATCACAGACACCCCAAAGATCCATAAAGACCAAGGAATTAATTTGTTACAGTGCTCATCAGGACTCTGATATCCTAGTTTTTCCCGGAACTGCTCCTTTTTTATTGCCAACCTTCATATACAGTCTATCATTCACTCAGCACTGCTCCATCTTATCCACATTTTCACACTATCTTCAGAAGATCCTTGGCTGCAAGCATCTGACCCCCACACATTTTTCCTAAGCTCTGGAAAAGCTCCGGGGGGATCCTTCTTGGGAAGCGCTGCAATCCAGAGTCCCAGCGTATTCCAGCACAACAGGCCTAGTGCTTACTGGATGTGGCATTTGAGCAAAGTCAGACTCTGTGCTGGGGGAGCTCTCCTTTGTTTGGTTATGCGATTGCTCAAAGCCACCCAAAAGTACCGCAAAAGGAACGAAAATGTCTTCCCCAGTAGTCCAGTCTACTTTTTTAGTACAAACATCCCCTTTTTTATTTATATGATACTGGCTTGAAGTCAGAGCATCACACCCGTTCATTTCTTACTGGGAATTACAGTTTAAAAGCCTTTCCTCAATCGTAAGTTACCTATCCCTAGGATAAAATTGAAAAGTTATCTCCTAAGGCACTGATGTCCCCTGAGCTGGAGCATTTTTCTTGTCAGCATTGTTGGATGGATGGCATTGGGGAAGAGGAATACCTGGTAAATACTCAGAGTGAGAAATCAGAAAAATGATCACAGGCACAAGCTGGAAGCAGAACAGTGTCTGAAGAGTTAAGGAGAAAAGGGATTAGAGGGTAAAACCCCTCCTGAGTTCTTTGCCCTGTGTGCAGAAGTTACAACAACATTCTTTAGCTTTCGAGGTTTTCTTCATGAAAACTTTTTCCTAGCACAGATTTCCAGGCCATGAATGATAGAAGGTTCTTCCTTAAATGATTCACAAGTAGCACATATTTTTCAGTGTCCCTGGCAGATTGTCCCCTCACAGCACTTTTCAGATAACAGGTAGATAATCTGATTTACGCTACAGTGGAAGCAATTCTAAAGTCGTTTATCAGACTCCCATTGAGAGGCACTGAATTCTGGCTCTTTTATAGATGTGTGGCAGATTACTCATGCTTTGCACACCCTTCTAAAGTTTGTCACTTTTATGCAAATGGTTGAGGAATTTGCCCAGCTCTAACAAGCTGATTTGAACTAAGCACAGTAAATTAATTTACTGCTTGTTCTCTTCTGCACATCCAGATGTCTGATAATTTTCTTTTAGTCTTCAGTAAATTTGGCCTCACTAGAAAGTATAGCGGTGCAAAACCTTTGTTCAAGTTTGGTTTTGGATTAGATTTGTGCTATTTTGCACAACTATCCATAAAGTATTAGCAGCTAAAAACAATAGTATGAAACACTGTGCAAGAAAATAGCACAAAATTAGCTAACAAGAAGTTGGATGCCACAATACTCGTGTGCTAGCAGAGGATCTAGTAGTAACAAATATTTGTCTATTATTACAGCAAGCAGCCACAGACTCACATTAAAAGAGAAAAAACAGCTGCAACTTGACTTCCAGCACTTTCAAGGATTTATTTGCTTGTCTCTGTGCTGAGTTTGGGTTCTATTTTACCGAGACCAAAGCAATAAATACTTGGAAGGAAGGGTTTCAGTGTTTGCAGCAGAAGACAACAGGGCAAAAGCTACTAGGAAATAAGGATCAAAATCGGATGCATAAGCTACCTCCTTGATTGCTTCCTTGGAGTTTAAGGTTAGGTCCTGTGGAGATTCTTCTCCAGTGAAAACCTTGCAGTAGTTTCCTTTTTACTGGATCATAATTTTAGAATAGGTAAAGTTCCTGGAATTTATCAGCACTGCAAAAACATATTTATTTTATCCTGTTAATTTTGGTAAGTGCATGCTGTCAAATTTGTCTGGGTTTACACAACCACAGAGAACAGGCACATGGCAGCTCTTTCTGAAACGTGCAGAAACGTCTCACAGAAATCACATGCCCTTGGACAGTGGTGGGTCATCCTGGTTATGGGCACCTGATCTCTCACTAGCTCAGCAGGCAGACTAAATACTCGAGTCTGCAGTCTAAGAGACTGCCATTCTTGCAGAACTCGGAATTCCTACGCAGGTTTAGCACACAGAGCCAAAAGGTACTGCTGTCCCACACCTCCTCCAGGTCACAGAACACATCTCCCTGAGCTGCCCAGACAGCCAAAGCCTGAACACAGCCCTGCTGCTGCTCAGGACAGCGATCTGTGCTGGCCTGGAACACAGAAAGCTCTGCAGCTGGGTAGTTCTAATTATGGGACCACTGTGTCCGACAGGTGAGGGGCCTGAACAGTACTGTGTGTTCCCTGGGACTTCAAAGGTAAATGTGACCACTTAACCTTTGCAGTCATTACTATTTCCAAGTGCCTCAAGAAGATCTCTGTTCCCAACACACATTGCTCTGTTTATAGTTCACAAGTGTTTCAGGTAGCCTGCCTTGTGCTTGTTTTCAATGGTGAGTAGAAAAGATACAACAGAATGGATTTCCCTAATTCATCACAGAGGTATCAGGTTGACAAAATATCTATAATAATATCTATCTAAAATAATATCTATCACTTTTGTTTCCATGAATATTTAATTTTTTGTTGCCAGACCAGCTTTGACGATGAAGAGAATAAAAAATAAATATAAGAATATGATTGGTTTTGTTATGACCTTCATAAAAAACCAAAATTTTCACAAAAAATTAAATCAGTGATCCATTTCTGTCTGATTTGAACTATTAATATCGATATCTCTCTGCAATCATTCATAAAATTAGTCTGGATTTATGGTAATGTAAAATAATTTTTGAGGAATAGAGAGGATTTTTCTTACTGATGAGTAAGAGAATTCTTTGATGTCTATAATATATCACTAGAAATAATGACCAGGTGATTTTTTTAGTCAGTTATGGTAAAAAGCTGCATAACCTGGTTTTCCACCTTCAGATTCTGGTTCTGTTAAATCTTGTCTGCTATGGAATGCGCAAAAAAATAACAGCACTGCCTATGTGTATGTGAGTGAATACTGGTGGGCCAAGTCTCAAAGTGGTTTAGAGCTATTTTTGCAGAAAGTTGCTTTAATTTGGTCACAGATTTGCTTCCTGGGCACTCAAAAATGACCATGACAACTGCAGCATGAACCTCTAAAGAGCTTCACTAAATATCCAGACCCATTTTGCAATTTCTTACATTTTATCTGTAATATCACTATGACTTGAGTTTGAAAATGCTGTTTCCAGTTTGCTGCTGCAATTAAGACTAAAAACTGACACATTAACTTCAGGGAATATCCCTGGAAAACATATAAGCATTTGGTTGATTTTCTTTTTACCCTAAGGACGCAGGTTCATATTGATACAGAATTCCCTTTTTATTTCATAACTGTAGCTCATGAAATGTGTTTTCTAAGCCAGACAAAGTCACGGTTGCTTTCTATATAGTAATTGGCACCAAGTTTTTCTGTAATCACTATTATTTCTTTATACTTTGGGAGGTGGTCTCACTGTTTGGGGCTGTGGTGCTCCCAAAGTACGCTGACATTTCATTGCAGCCAGCAGTTGAATTTTCACATCCTTTACACAGCACAATTATTCTGTGATTTCCTGCCACTCCTCTGCAATCTAGGAAATCTCTTGCTACATACACTAAAAAACTCAGGGAGCTCAGTGAGGGTGGAGGTGGGGCGAGGAGATGTTAAAATAAAATAAAATGCAATCATATCCTGAAGAGCTGTGCTATTGAATCAGGGCCTAATCAATACACTCGGAAGTTCAATATGGAAATAAAAATGCCACCACACTTATTCAACTATTCTGCAGAACTTCTCACAGGCCTGGCTAAACAGAAAGTATTATCCAAACCTCACCAGGAGAAGCAATTTTATTGCTTCTGCACCACACACACACACAGCCCCTGTAAGTCAGAGATAATCAAAGCAACACACAAGCAGGTCACTGCATGTGTTTGAGTGCTCTGCAAACACCAGCCTAAATTCTGCTTTCTTCTGCAAGGTTTAATGCAGTTATTAGCATTATCTGCTCAAATCAGCCCAGCTCATGATCTGGTCAGTCAGTGGATTATTGTGTGCCTCGTAAAAGCACAGGGAATTCCTTGTGGAAAACCAAAGAAGATGCCAGTACTATCGCTGGGGATAAGACTTGAAAATTTCTTCCCTTCTCTTGGGTGCTGAAATTACAGTTTTCTCAGAAGAGAAACTAAATCCATTGGTGGGGAATCATCCATTGGTGGCTCACAGGTACCCTCTACAAAACTTTTGAAAAGGAGAAAAGACGTAGTGGAAAAGTAAAGTTAACAGGGTCATTTCAGTTGTGTTGAGAGGACCACCTTTAAATTATCTCTGCTTCTATTAACACGTCACACTCAAATTATTATCAGACCAGAGCTATGCTGCAAATATAAGTTAACACAGAAACTCCACTCATACAATTCAACCTCCACTTTTTTTCCCCTCACCCAGCAGAGCTGACTAAAAAGCATCTATAAGGAATAAGAAAAAAATGGCTTTAGATTTACAGGTAGGGGAACTACCCTACCTTTGTAGGTAGGGAACTACACACCAGAAATTACTTAGGAAAAAGTACTGTGGCCTCCTGTGCCTGTGCACAGAGACAGAGAATAGTTCAGGAGTTTAGTGCCTGCATTCCTAACGTGCAGTACTGGCTGAGCCTACATTATTTATCATTGTTATTCAGCACTGCTGCTGATATACAGAAAAGATAAAAAAACCTAATAAAAATAAAGCTATGGGGACATAAAAACCTTTTTAGCTGTGTGGAAGATTTTTTGCTCTCTCTTTGCAACCTGCCTTAAATTAAGATGCTGAGCTATGATATTTTGGACAGAAGAAATGGCAGAGGGGCTCTACACATAACACAAATTATGTAAGATATGATTCATAGACATCAGAGGTAGGATTATGTTTTTAAAAACAACTTCTGTAGGGTGATATGAGGTGAGTAAAGATGACCTATATGAAGTACTTGCTGGTTAGACAGCAGTGTCTATTTGTATAATAATAATAACCATTAAGTCACAATCATCTCTTCAATTACAAACAGCAGCATAAGTGTGAAGGATTGTTCTCATCTACTTTTAGATGCTATGAACTTTCAGAGGTATAAACATGAAACTGCATGGTAATTTGGATAAGAGGGCAGGGAGTAAAGATGGGCCATTCTATTGCAGTTTCTCAAAGATGAAAGAGGTGGAGCAGCAGTGAGAAGGCCAAAAGACAAAGGGTGTAAAAGTGGTACCCGATCCTGCAGTTGGCTGAAGGCTATCAGATATCATTCCAAGACAACTCATTAAAAAGAGCACTGCTTGAGTTAGATAAGATTGAATCTATGCAGTCCAGAAAACTGAAGTAACAACAAAACCTAAGAAAAAAAAAAAGCACTGCTAAGCAGATTCATGATTTTCAAAAGAAAACAAAAAAGCAGATACACATATAACTTCCTCTTAAATATACACCATTTTCATACTATGACATTCCTTGAAAAAAGGTGTTACCAGGAGTTCTTGGCCCACTCAAATGCTTATTTTAGTTTTGTTCTTTTGAAATTTCAAACAGAACATTCAGAATACCTCAGTGAACCTTGAACCCAACATAGTCATTTTTTTTAATGACTGTTTTCTCCAAGTTATAAACTGTGGCAGTCTGACATTTGTACTCCACCTCTTTGTTTCCTGTGAACAATGTCCAAACATTTACAGAAAGCAAGATTCCAGGAAAGGTACGGCAGGGCATACATATTTCAAACAGAATTTTGAACGTTGTTTTGCTCCCATCTAAAATAAAAAATCAATATTTTTCCTTGTTCTCCACAAAAGGGTTCTGACAGGCTGCATCAGAGCCGGAGGCATGGGAGATACATCATCTGTTAAAGCACAGCAGGCTGTGTGAGAGCAGATCCAGGCAGTGTCAGCTACCGGCAAGGCTCTACCAGAATTTCCAGCCCTGTTTTTGTAATGAAAGTAGACTTATACAATCACATCATCTGTTCATCTTTCACACTCTCACGCATCCCTAATTTACTGGCCAAATCACAAACTTTGAAAGAGATCTCAAAGGCAGAAAGAATTTTGGTGGGTTTGAGGTTGGGCACTGCTTTTTGGAGTGAGGGGGTGCTGTTGGTTTTTGGGTTGGGGATGGGAATTTTTTGAGTTTTATGAGAATCTCCAGATGGATTAAGGGAAGGAATGTGCAGCGTAAGAGGAGCTGTTGGGTTGGATTTGCTTGCTGGGCTGTGAGCGCACGCACAGCCCTGGCCAAGGACAGCTGCTCCTGCCCAGGGAACCACGTGGGACCCAGAGAGGAGCAGAGCATCACAGGAGCTTCGGGGCACGTCCTGGGGAAGTGTAAAAGGGTGGACAACTCAGGAATTTAATGGAGGGACTGAAGAAGTGAAGCTGCTTCCATAGGCATGTAAGATAAATTCTCAGAAAACCAAGCTTCGTTAGTTCTGTTGCTTACAGAAGAACATTTTTAACTTAGCTATCACTGTGGAACATTCTAATTACACCTAATTAGGAAGTTCTGGCAGAATTCTGATAAAACCTTTTTTCAGACACCACGGATGAATTGCAAGCAGTTTGGGGCACTATAGGCACTGGAAACAGCAATGAAAAAGAAGCATTTGAGGTACCTAACCAATATTCCATTATTAAATTCAAAACCCAAGTGCTTGCAGTGATTAAATATGTTTGAATGGTGAATACATTTCCGACATCTCAATGAGTTAATTGGTATTTCATCATTAAAAATACATTTCTCTTTCTGGAACACTGTCTGGATCATAAAAATACAGAAGCACAAAGGTGACTGAACTGAATCTGTCAATCCTCCTCACACCCTCCTTTGACAGAGGCTAAATGGGGTGATGCAGAGCATGACTCCCCAGCAAGTGAGGTCTGTGTGTGCTTCCCCCTTGGTACTTTCCAGAGCTCGTCTGAAGTCTGACATTCACAGAATCATGGAATCATTTATGTTGTAAATTACCTTTAAGATCGATTCCAGCCATTATCCCTGCACTGCCAACCCCATCACTAAAACATATCCCCAAGAACCACATCCAGATGTGTTTTAAATCCCTCTCGAGATGGTGACTCCATCTGCCCTGGGCAGCCTGTTCCAAAGCTTGAATTCCCTTTCAGTGAAGGAATTTTCCCTAGTATCCAAGCTAAACCTCCTCTGGTGCAACTCACATTGTGAATGGGTGGGAGGGTATTTTTATTGAGCTCCAGTACCAAGAAAAATACATGGAGTATTTTCCAAGAATCAACCAAAACTACTTGCTTCTTAGAAATCTTCTTTTAAAGGACAAATGAAGAAGTAATGGTCAAGCAAATAGCAGTGAGGATAAGAGCAGAGCTGGAAAATGGACTGTCTAAGACATCCTAGGATGAGGGATTCAGGGACAGAAAAATGTGGAGTTCATAACTGGAATGGTTCCTGATTGAATGAGAAGAATTTGCACAGCCCAAAAGAATAACAATACTGCTGTGGCCAACTTTATTCTTTCCAATTTCTATGTTTGCCATTATTTTCCCAGGTCAGTTTTGCACGAGCTTGTTTCCTAGTAATGAGAGAGACTGCTGAAAAGAGACTTTCCTGGGGCATTGCATACAGAAAATGTGCAGCAGAGGTCAGCTAGAAACATGTATTGCAGTCTCTCTTTAAGACACAGAATTAAGAACTGTGTTGAGACAACTTATTTCAGAGTGAGGGGAAGATGTCTTCACAAAGTATTCAGAGATTATGAGATTCTTTTCCCAAACTCAAAAACATTTTTATTTTCCTTAAATAGCAGCTTTCACTCCATTAGTGTCAGTGCAACACTAATCAATAGCAGCTTGCAAACAGAATGCCAAATCTGCCCTGTGCATCCAGCAGTACAGCAATGAAGAAACGTCAGAGTGATGAGGATGGCCTTTTGCTTAAACTATTGTTCATAACTTGGAGGAAAATTAGGTTCTTTTACTCATAAAGTGGCAATACTAATGCCTAAGGTGGTAGGAAAGAGATAGAATTAATCTTTCACTCTCTTTTTCCTGTTACAGACTGGCTGTAGAAAAATAAAATGTCCTTGTTCCCATAGGGAAATAGAAAAAATCCAGCTGTCTTTTTCACTCCATTCAATGCTCTTGGCCATCTACAGACTCATCTTAAGTCAACAGGTAGGGCTCAGCATTAGATGCTATGGCAGAATCAGAATTTTCTTCTCTAAGCTTGTAAATCAGGAACTGATTGAACAAATAAATCACAGGGGGCAAAAAATATCATTTGATCTATGAGTTTTCAGTGGAAAGCATAACTTATCATTAGACTTCACAAATAGAAGTGACAGCAAATGTTTATAAAGACAGAATGTCCCGAAAGTTAATTTATACAAAAAAAAAATTTAAATATTTAAGAAACGGAAAGAACATTTAAATACGTGTTACAAGGTCTCAGTCACCAATTAGGAATAGGTGGTATATTATCCAATAACAGCCAAATCCACACACACTTACTTTCCCTTTCATTTTTTTCTGCTGAGAGAAAAATGGCAAATGATGGATGTAATAGAAGATAAGAGATCTTCAGAAGTTTGGATTCAGGAGCACAAATCACAGCAGCAAAGAGATTTAGGAGCCAACTGACTGGGATTCTTGAAAATCTCCTTTGTTTATCTTTTGTGGAGCAAGGTCTCTCACTTTGTTTTTATTGTTGCTGTTTTATCCTGGAAGACAATTTTTTCCGAAGCTTGAATAGTTTTGCAAAGGCAGATGGTCAAAAATTAGATAAAGGTTTTCCAGGTACACTTCTGCTCCTCACAAACCTTGTAAGAACAGCTTTCCAAACTTTCAGTGGATCCAAGTCCAGGAAATCACATGAAATTAAAAATAACAATTAACTGGGGAAATTCAGGGAATGGATTCTTATTTACAGGCTACATTCTTAGGCCCTCAGTCCAGATGCCAGACTCCCTCACTTTCAAATAATCCAGTCATTGGAACTCTACCCAGGCAAAACTGTAACAGTTTTTAACTGAAAATCTAAGACACCACATCCTGAAATGTCAATATGGAACACTCCTTTACTTCCACTGCCAGCTTGTTTGGTTGGTTTGTCTCCTATCACAACCCAATTTTAGCCCACAAGAAATCAATTCATGAGGAAATGCAAAAATAGCCTATAGCAAATGCAGAAAGATATAGATTTCATTCAAAATTGCATCATTATTCCATATGTTCAAGGTAATTTTTTGTAGCTCTGCAAATCCTGAGAATTTCATGTCAGACCTAGCACTCCCAGAATGGCCATTTTAAGGTAAAATAATGCCTCTGTCAGTGAGTACTCAGGAATCTTTCACCTCTACCATCCTGTCACTGGTTAATTTTGCCATCCACACTGCCACTATGTGTACAGAAAAAAAGTTTTCACATGAAAGATGAAATAGTTAAAGCTTATCTTTTAGGGAATCAAAAGATCCAGTATTTCAAACTGTCTGCTGACTGACAGGATATCTGATACCTTTCTTCTTACTGCTGCTCATACTTAAAGGCTACATTCTTTTAGCACATCTTTAATTAAAGTCTTGGAGATAAGTATCTCCCGAGAGTTGATTACAGATGTACTCTGAATCGAGGACAACTTGTCCTCTCAATTATCTTAACACCTTTTCCCAGCACTTGGAGGTTTCAAGAGAAGTGTCTGCACAGCTTGGTCTTATTAGCTGTGTTTGAGCATGAGGCTGGACTAAAAGTCCTTGGTGGTACCTTCCAAAGCAGATTATTCTGTGATTCTAAACCAGAGCATATTTTATAGCACAAACACCAGCACTAATAAAAATGTATCATAAGCAAAAATGGAATATTCACCCCAAGATCTAAATAGGCATTCAGGAAAAGATATCTGTAAATCAGCAGCAGCAACATCTGATGAAACCTACTTATACTGCAGCTTGCTCTTATGAGAGAAAAAAAAAAATCAAAATTTTTACCAGAATGTGTGCGAGCCACACTTAGGGCTTAGAGCTTCATGGTCCCTCTCCAATTTCTCTTTCTGAGAATGAGGGTACCTCAGCCCATTCTTCATTCCTGTACCAATAACACTTGGCTCCTGTTGTTTGGCTTTGGTTAAGCTTTCTCTAATACAACTCAGAAACTGCAGTCAAGGGAGTTAGACAGTCACAGTGCCCAAATTAATATTAATTCCTTATAAATCTTAGTAAAAGCAGCTTCTCCACTTTTGTCACAC
>WEIT01003606.1:603-14131 GCA_013389985.1 Dryoscopus gambensis
TGCATCAGTAGCTAAGGCAACATTTAAGTGCTGATGCAGCACTTAAATTAGTCTACCTTATTTAAGGTCACTTAGGCATGGTTATTCAGCCTCAGACTTGATTGGTTTTAGTAGATTTTTATGTTTCACTGGTTAAGCAACCATAAAATATGGATATATGTCAGACATACATAAAATAGATCAAAGATTTGGCCTACCAAGATTGACGTTCACTTGTAAAATGATAGAGATCCCAGAGTTAAAAAGCAACATTTTTTTTATTTTTAATTGCTGTTGAAAGAATTGGGTGGATTCAGCCCTAGAGCAATAATGAAAAATAGCTCTTTATAGGACAATTTCCTGTTGCTGATTTTAATCTTTAAATACATCATATACACAAGCAAATAGATAAATAAGGACATTTGATATTGAGACATCATGTGGAGAGTGCTTGTTTCCTAATACTGATGATTCTTAATCCCACAGTACTGCAGAAGTGTGTAAAAGTTTGTAGATGGCACACTGTGGGAATTGTGATAGCAGAGTTAATTTGCTTGATTTTGCATCTGTACAGTTAGTTATTATCTTATCTAAAAAATAAGCTTTTAAACTTCTTATACAGCTTATTATTTCAGAGTTTATTAAGAGACACTGCTGTAAATAATGGCATTTCAACTTATTGTTAGGCATATTTTTAAATACAAGTATTACAACAGTTTGCTGAGCAATGATTTGCCGCAACCACACACCAGAGACCACAAAAAATCCTGAATTAATTGTCAGTCAGTATTCCGCCTAATGTCTGCTAAGTGCTTGATGGATTTTTTATTTCAGTCTCACAAAGGTATATTAGTTAGTTATTTTCATGCCTGTTTTGTCAACTCTTCTAATTTTGTATACACTTAGAGAAACACACAAAGTGATTTCTCAATTAATACATATCATACTGTTATTGTTTTACTAGGCTTAAATTACCTGCAAAAGTGAAATGTACAATTAGATTTAAAGTTATCCAATTTATTTTCCATGTTATCTAATTAGTATATTCTTCTGAAGTAAGAAATTTTACTTAATGGCTAAGTGAAATTGTGTTTGCCTATCCTCTAATCACAGTTAAGGTATGTGAAGAGCATAACCACACTACATTAATTTAACATAGTCAAAGTACAACAAAAGTACTTTGCTTTCAGAGTGATTCCATGCTTACTGAGTCAAAGGAAAAACCTGCAATGTTCACTAAGCTTGAGGCTTATTTTTTATATGTCTGAAAATAATTGATTTATTACATAGAGTGAACCTGGCTCTTATTTCCCACCATGACTGGGGTTTTTTGTTTATCTGTTTTTTCCTTCATATAATGTAATTTGCAGCACTGACACAAGATCATGGCTATTGATTGCTTAAAGAATAATATTTCCTGTCAGGTTGTTAAGAATACCAAAGGTTGTCTTCTATTTTTACTTTTGCATGTATACAGGCATAGATAGAACAATAACTAGTTATCATTCTTAAGAAGAAGGAAAGAAAAAAGGAAAAAACCTTGCAGTTTATTTGATTTAGTCCCTAAACCTTCACTTCTGGTTTTCAGGTCAATTTCCTGTATGTAGCTTTAATTAAAACAGAAAACCTCCTTGCAGCCAGCATTCATTTATTTCACAATTAATTGCCACTCATTTGAAACCCCATAGGTTAAAACACTATGAAAATTGCTTTGTGACTTTGAAATACAGTAGGTTTAGTCCTATTCTAATAACAATGACATATCGTTTCACTATGTGATGGCAGAACAAATATATAATCTCTTAGAAATTATGTCACTGTTTCTAGCTGTCATTGTAGCTTTAGTTATGCCACTTTTCTACTCTTTAAAATAATCTGCATCTGATGTCTCCAATGCCAATGTCCTTAGAAACACTGTGCAAATATTAACAAATGACAGTTTGAATAACTGCACTAAAAGGTATTTTATTCATTAAAAAAATTTCTCAAACATTCTAGGAATTATTTTTTTAGAATTTCTGTAGGATGTTCATTAAATGTCTTCTATCTTTATATCAAATTCTAGTGCAATTTCTAAATAAGTATTTTTGTCTCTTTAAAAGCTCTGTCCCTCTGTTTTGTCCTTATTAAGCTTTACAAGGTCTTCAAGAGCATCATCTAACATGAGCACAATATTGCAGAAGTAAACATGTACCAAGACAGATGTTTTGCATATGACTTTTAATTAAGAAAATATTTGAGCGATTTTATGACCTCCTCAATGTCAAAAAAGAAAATTTTGCCTGAGGGTTAATTAACATCCTGCAGCCTTTATGACATTGCAGCTATTCATTGCTGGATTCTGCCTAACAGTAGGAATGATTTCATGTTTAGGTTTATATTCAATTTTTTAATAAATTAAAAAATCTCATGTATTGTTCTCTACTAAGGTAATGTATACACTATCACGGAAGGCAAAAAAATACAATAAAGTTAGGGTTACATAATGACTTTCACTCTATATTTTATTAACTCATGTTAGCCAGAGAAGTCTTTTATTTTTCTGAAACGAATTTGTGGACTTCGTGTATGTAAGCTCTTTTGAATTTAAAATTAAGAAATTTTTCTCCATTAAACACTCATGCATTATTCCTCACACAACATTTTCTAAAGATAATTTTGTAAAAAAATTGTTCTTTTATGCCTATGCCAGAAAAAAAAATTATAATTTAAATGAAATTATTTATATATACATAAAAAACACAATATGTATACAAGAGAATAATATATACATTCAGAGACAGCATTAATATTAGTAAATTTTTTGAATATATATTTGTTATAAATAGTTTAAAAGCTGCTTTATTATAATTCAGAGGCACATTGTTCATTCAACACTGAATAATATACATGTGGAAACAGACAAAATAAGGTCTATTAGTTACTCTATAGTTTTATAATCTACTCTGACTTAAACATTTGGTAACTTATTTTCCATTTAAATCTCCTTTCTTCCCAATTCTTTAGACAGTGGTTGCATCAAGATGGTTTGCACCTGTTCATGTAAAGGGGGAATCACAGATATTATGATAGCTGAATGGGGATCTAGATCCAGGGGTTCACACAAACGGTAAATGACTACCTGTCTTCTCATGTATGCATCTAAGGTAGATGTCTGTCTGTGCAAGCATGTTTTAATTCTTCTTATAGTCAAGGGAGAGCTGATCAGCTCAGAGCACACAGTGAACCAGTCAATCCCAAACTAAATGAACAGCTAGGATTGCCTCCCGTGCATGGAGACAGCTACACTGGGATGTCCTGATCTCGAACTAAGTCTTATTTCTGCTACCTAAGAATAGGGTCTGTCTTTAGAAGCTC
The DNA here is from genome assembly GCA_013389985.1 of Dryoscopus gambensis. Lineage (NCBI taxonomy): Eukaryota > Metazoa > Chordata > Aves > Passeriformes > Malaconotidae > Dryoscopus > Dryoscopus gambensis. The sequence goes on from WEIT01003606.1 coordinate 3,940, forward strand.
TAGATTAGGCTGTAGAGCCTCCACCTGCTGCTTCAGTAGGTGGGGATCCTCCCCTAGACCTGTTTGTGCCCTCTAGCTCTGTGAAGGCCCTCCAGGAGTGTTTCAAATAGTGCTGGATCCTGAGCAAGAATAAGGAGGCCCTGCTCTTTTCCCAAACTGCCAAATAACCTGCTTGGTGGTTTGAGCAAGTCCTTTAATTCTGAAATCTGCAAAAAGATATTTATAAAACCAAGATCCAGTACGGAAAAGCATTAGATAAATGTCCTTAATTCTTTTCTGTAAGCCTCATGGTACTGCTGCGTGGTAAGATGCTTTTAACAATCTAGCCTTGCTTAGGAGACTGGATTAGATGTCCATACAACAACAGAATATTATGTGGAAAATACCAAATATATATATTATTTTATATTTTAGAATTATTAGCTACATTATATCCATATACATGTTAAGAAATAAATAACTCAAAACCCAAGGGTTTTTTTGAACCCCAAGATAGGGAACAACCTCAGTAAAACAGCTTGAAAACAAGATGATTTTAATTGAAAAAAGTTGGGAGTATTGTCTTGCATAGGTATCCAGGCAGTGAGGGGTAAATTGAAATGACTCAAGAGATTCCAGGTTTTCTTTAAAAATTAGCATTTTTATAACTGTTCATAATAAAGCTTAGTCAAAAAAATGGGTAGGTGAACATGACAGAAAGAATTTGCATTTCACCTTGAATCAGAATATTTGCTGCCTGTGGGGCAGGAGATGGGGCAGCATTTCATGCCATCATTTGGCCTCAGTACTGAGGCTGCTATCAGACTGAATAGTGCCTGACATTCCCTAGCAATGTTTATTGTGGTATTGATGCTCTCTAATGAAAAAGGGCTATAAGGTCAATTTATTTTATGTGGACCAGAAAACAGCTACTAAAGATAACTACTTTTGATCATGTACTCCAGATTTTATAGCTACCTACTAGCAGTCAATGATTCTGTATTCACGGCTCATAAAAAATAACATCATCCTTAACATAGCTGGAGAGGTCAGGTGAACCATACTTAAGAATGTTTCTCACACGTATCTTCAAGAATGCTAATCACTTAACTCTGATTAAAATCAGAGAAGCTGCCCACTTTCGAAAAATTATATACCCTGAGAAGCTTTAAATATGCATGTGAAATGCTTGCACAAAGATGAACCATTGATAACTGGAGGTGACACAAAAACACTGTCCACACAGTTTTGACTTCTTGTCATGCCTGTCATACAAATTTTACATTATTTTTTTATAAATCTTTCAGGTTGTATGACTCAGCACCGAAAAATTTTAAAAGGCCAAAGCAAAAGATTCAAATTATGCTTCCATTTAGACATTTATTATCTCATTATGCGTTATTTTTTTTAAAGTAAACTTTGCCTTCATACACTTTATATTTTATTTCATTGAGGTGATGAGAAGACCACAGTTCTGGTGTGGGACACTGTTCTGTAAATGCTCATCATCCTTAACTTTTTAAATGCTTTTTTCCATGACTGCTTTTCAACTGAATGACGTATTTCAGGATGGCTCTTTGTCCGAGCCCTGAGAGCACTAGTAGGTCTGAATGGCCCTGACCAGCCCCACTGGGTTTCTCATGGGCCCAGAAGGCCCATTTCAGATCAGCATAGGACCTCCAATCCCTGCCTGATCTAAACTGAAGGGGTCTCCAGCTCTGGCTCCATTTCCTGGACGGATCTAGAATGTACAACATGGTCATGTCTCCAGCCCGGTCTCCTGCTTCTCCTCACCAGGTTCCTTGGCCCTGGTTCATGGCTTACAGTTGATGGACTCTGTTCCCAGCACCTGGCTCTGCCTGCTGTGGTCAGATCTTGTGGGGTGGTGCCCCACTGCTAAGGTTGCAATCTATGCTGGGATCACCCTCAGTTCCCCTTCCCTTCATAAGCAGACAAGAAAATTTTTTCCTGTCTCCAACTTTTTCCTTGTAAGATACTACTTTTGAAATCACTAAGGGACCTAGGCCTATGTATATCATGAAATGTTTAGCAAAGCATTTTCTGAATACTTAAACAGTCATTTTTGGCTCACATTTCAGTGGCAGTTCTTTTATTTCCAGGAGGCTGGGAATCACTACTGCTTCATACATAGTAATAATCAAATGAGGGTAGAGGAACAGAAAATATACGCAGTTTTCTAAATAAAAGGGAGAAAGCCAGTAATTTTCTAAATATACAGTGTCTTCTAGTGTGAACTTCTGTAGCACTTCAGCAGCCCTTTTTACAAAGACCATCTAAAGGAAGAGTCTAGCCCTTTAAATTTCTGGCATTCACTCTACTGTAAAGAACACACACATTAAATCATAAGCCTGCCTAATGGGTTTTTTTCTACCTGAGATGAACTAGAAAGCAGCAGACTTGCTGACATCAGTTTTCATGTTGCTCAACAGTTCTGACAAGCAGATGTGAAAATTCAAGTGTATCATGATTTACAAAGCCAGCCTCTGACTTGGCCTTATCAATGCAAAGGGGAAGCCTGCCTCACAGATGCATCCTTTTCCTGCATATCCAATGTCTCTGCACTCAGCCGTTTAAAAGCAGTGCAAAAAGAAGAATCATCTGCTACACTCTGCAGTGCAAGGTTCCCTTCCATCACCTATAGACTAAACTCAACAGCCAGCAAAACAAAATTTGAAAGTGGAATTAAAGTCTTGTATCTCCTCTGCTTAGAGATAAATGTTACCCAGTATGGGTTTTATTTTCTTTCAAAAGTCAAGCTGAAATTCAGCTGCTGCAACTGTATTCATCTCTCTGCCGTCTCAGCAAGTTTGTCCTGTGTAAATAGTGTGATCTTAATAAATAAATACTGAAGCACAGCTGGTGTTGGCAAGATATCACTGTTAGGTTGCTGCAGCATGCTATCACTAGTGAGTGTTGCTAATTATTCTCAGAACTGGGAAATATAGGGGAAAGGAATGCAGAGGAAAGTCGATGGAGCCTGGAACAAAAACGAAAGGATGTTTGCCTCAAGGACATCTGAGCACCATTAAGGCAAGTGTTTCACCAAACTTGGCTCTGGATTATTCCCTTATCAAAATAAGATTTAATAGCCACAGCAGTATAAAGCTGTAGCTACATATTTACTGCTTAAAATTCATACCTTAAAATTCATTTGCTGCTTAAAATTTTTTTGAGAGGAAAGCAATGGAACTTGGAGTACTTAAAAAGTCAAAAAAACAATCCAAAACCAAAACCAAAAAAACACAAGCCTAAAAAAGTCCTGACTAAATTAGTGAGCTGGAAGATAAACAATTTTTTTTTTCTCCTCTGCTTTACTGGCAGTATGTAATAACCTATCTTTGAGCATAGAAGTCCAAACTTTGGGTTAGCTGCCACGAAGAAGAAGCAGATAGCTTTCAACATTTAATCACATAACTAAGTGACTAAAGCAGTGTGTGAGCTGACATTTTTCTAGCTAGAAAAAGAACTTGTATCTTAATTTTTTTAAAAAGAAGGCAGATGAAGAGAGTGACCACTACATTTTATATCGATTTTTCTTATATTTTGTTTTCAGACTATTGCCTGCCAATACTGATGCTTTTTTGGCTTGCAGGTGTGCTAGTGTCTAACTGAGAACCAAGCACCAAGCAGCTGAGGCAGAGAACAGCCCAAGTTTATTCATCTACTTTTGAATAAAAATTTGTTCCAAAATTAGTGGGTAAAATTACTCAAGTATTAAAACTATTGAGTGTATTTCGATGTTAACTGTGTGACTGACAGTTTTAGAAAGGGTGAATTAAAACTGAATGTCTGATGGCAGTCTCCAAATGCAACTTGCATATCAAAGTAACTTCAGCTTCAGCTACTGTAGAAGGAAAATCACAACACATTTTCTGGCTATATCAGTTTCTTATCATTTCAAAAGCATTTGAAACAAGATATAAAAAGATGCTGAACTTGGAGTTTCAGTTACTTGAATTATCTTTCCTAGCCATTCGTAGTTTACTAACTTACAGGTGTTCAGAGCACAAATTCTAGAGACAATAGAGGAAAACATGGGGCAATATGGAGAATATTAAATAGAAAAACGAAAAGATTCTGAAAAAGTAATGCAGAGCTTAAAGTGTAGGTGTTCAATTATGCGGGGATTAGAAGGAACAAATTTTAGCTGAGTAGGCAGGAAGTATTTGGACCTTTGCATCTATATGCTGGCTAGTAGGATGGGAATAGAAGAAGGTAATACAATAAAGATAGAAGTACCTCTTAACTTTAATTGCAGGAGAAGGGAAATGCAGAAGGAGGAACACTGAAGAAAGAATTCAAAATATGAGAGCACATATGTTAGACAACTGTATTTCCCTTATTTAACTTTGAGATTATTATGCCACATTTAATAGAGAACATCTTAATTTGAACACTTGAGAGAAACTAAGAAACCAAGTCTCAGGAACTTTCTTTATGCATATATGAAAACCTATAGGGAGCTTGGTCCATTAGAAAAGAAAATTAATTAAATTGTTTATTTTTTTTTCCTTTTTCAAGAACTTATTTGAGTGTTTATGTCATGTAGAATACTATTGTAAAACACGATAGAGAAGTGTGACTTCCGGTGCTACATAATTCCCTTGCTTAAAGGCATGGAGCTCCTGGTTTGAATACTCTTGTGACTGTTATAAATAAAAAGTTTTGACTAACTGCCTCTCCTCCACTGAGACATGGAAGATCCCCTCAGGCTCTTAATGTGTTTGAAATAGTTAATGAGTGAATGCCATTCAAAAATCAATCCCAAATCAGTGCTATTTCCTGTTTTACCATTAATGTTTTGAGTTGTTTGGGTTTGTATTTTTTTTCTTTTTAAAATGGTGTCTGAAATGAAGTGATAGGACTGCAGTTTCAGTTCTCATTTGGTAATTGAACATTTTTATTTACTGCTAGGCTGTCGCTTTGAATGAGAACACAAACCAGCTAGGGAGTTACCTAGCCAACATAATGTGTGTAGCAAGAAACAATAAAAATGCTTCAAAATAGGCCCAATGAGGAAAGGCTTCATTATGAAGCCAGAAGAGCTTAGTCAGAGGGGACAGTTTTTATGAGACAAGGAGAAAAATCAGGCATTCAAATGTTTTTTTCAGCTTTAGATGTGGATGAGAGCTTAAAAAACTTTAATTTACAACACATTTAGTAGCATTTTCTAAAAGCATGTGTGTAAACAGCATTCCAAAGTTTGGTATATTAGGAGTGGGATTTCAAGGGATATTTTAAATGTTACATGTTTTCTCTAAATACACATTTGTGTATACTGTGTGTGATACTGTGTTGTCTGTTTGGTTTAGATTTGTCATGCTTTGCCTTTTGCAGCTACAAACCATGACCATAACTGATTCTAAGGCAGGCCTCACCTGTGCCTTGGTAAACCAAATTTCTGAGAAAGACCATGAAGCCATAGCTTTCTAAACCTGCTTGCTTATTCCTCACAATATATCAAGAGAGATAAGCCAGTAAACAGATTACAGGGAAAGTTGGAGAGAAAAGAAAGAGCTGATCTTTAACACACAAGAAGCTGGAGTCACTTAATGATTGCAGCAGAAACCAAGAGAAATACTTCGAAATATGAGTCTGGTTCAACTAGTGTGGCAGAGAGAAGTCATTTAACTTTCCATTGTATGTTACCTTTTTCCAGTACTGAACCTGGAAACTGCACTTAAGTAACAGATTTTGGACTGATATTTGTCTGAAATAGCTTTCTTGGCATGTGGTTGTAGCCAGAAAAAAAAAAAAAAAGTGAAAAAGTGAAGAAAAATGTAGAGCTTAGGATCGTTGTGAAAGCAACTGGGAACAGGACAGAGACAGTTTGCCACACAAGATCTTGATGAGCTTGCATTTTCAGCATGGTTGGCCATTCTTGTCTCTGCATCTCAAGAAGAACAAAGTGGAGAAGGCAAAGGATAATTAAAATCATGGAGGAGATGGAACAGTTGGCTTATGAGTAGAGAATAAAATATCAGTGATGCTCCATCTAGGAGTGACATATGAACAAAGTTTACAAAATCATTAAGATGGCAGACTTACACATTGGTGCATGAGCCTGCAGTAATAAAACTAGATGGAGGTTGAAGAAAATGGTAGGTGTTTAATTTAAAACAGATATTTCTTCTTGGTGGTAGAAAGCTTCTGGAATCCTTTGCCATAAGAGATTGTGATTGCAGATGATATAGACACTTACAAAAACAAAGTAGATAATTTTTTGGACAGCAGATCCATGAAAATACACTTAAAATAAGATGCAGGGCTGTACCCTCTAGCATGCTTATTGCAAGAAGTATGGAGGATGGGGGAGTAGGTACAGAATATATGGCAGAGAATGGCCAGGTTTATGCGCTTTCTTTAAACAGTTTCTCTTACAGCTATCAGCTAGCCATTTTTGGATTTGACTTACACAACAGTCAAAAAAAATCTTCAAGCCCTTTCCAGGAAGAGATGGGAGAAAGTTATGGCGAAAAGAGCAGGGAGGAATCATGTGATTACATGTACCAAGGAATGGAAAAAGGGAAGGAGTGTGAGATTCAAAGGATCAAAAAATGTAAAAACAGAGTGAAGCGTGAGTGCAGGCACAAAACAAACAATTTCACTGTTTCCTGATGGTATTCAAGGAGACAGCAGATACTGTGTAACAGAGTAGAGCAGTGAGGTTGGATGTGTGGAACATTGCCTTCTCCAGCCTCTTTTCAGGAGACTGTTTTGTGAAAGGGCTGTACTGTATTCAGGGCAGTAGGATCCAGCTTTCTAGAGGAAAAGCTAATTACACTGTACCGTAAAAAGCTACAGCCTTTAGCACCAGCTGCATGAGTACAGTCGGGATGCACTAGTGGTGGTGTTCACAGGGTGGCAGTGGTGTAGCGATGCTTTGCGGAGGGACGAGCAGGAATATACCCAGGGACCACAGATGGGTGATGTCCACTGTGGTGATTACCACCATGGTCACCCCTCAAATAATGCTGACTTGGGTGGTCTGATGTAAAATGTCTACCCAGCCTCACTTTGAAGTGATCTAGAATCTACAAGCAAACATTTTTGTCAGCTCAAAGGTTCTTTTCTGCAATAAAGGGAACAAGTTAAATCTTTTAAAAGATTTTCATTGATTTTGGTTTTCTTTAAGCAAGGAGTTGCAGGTGATGGCATAGCAATTATCATATTTGCCAGAAATTCCAATCTGAACATGAGAGAAGGATTTTCTTTTTAGGATTCAGTATTAACTGAAGTTCTGAAGCTACTACACTGTACCCAGCCTAAGCAGAATACTCCCAAAGCAATCCATATTTGCACTTATTGAAGAACATACCAGTTTCTTTAACATATATGTTTACAGATTTCGATGACACCTATCCACTATCACAGTTGATTCTTTACTCATGTCTTAGATTTTTATGAGATCATGACAAAATTATGACAAAGGACCTTCTACTACTATTTCCTTTTTTTGACAGCAGTGAGAAGTTATTTGTGCAAGTCTTGGCTTCTCACCTTTCTTTTCTGCTTCATTCTCCAGAAAATGGAGTATTGGCTTTAGAAAAACAGCACATTTTATACAGATGTGAGGTAGGTTAGGCTGAGATACTGCTGGATGCAGAGAAAAATGATGCTATTTTGTCAGGTTATTTTATATTTTAAGAAATGGTTTGTGGGATAAATATGTGGTTTAAAATTACACTATGTACATATAATATTGTCCCAGCTTCATATTGTAACTTAAAAAAAATATTTATATGTGTCTGAATTACAAAGATTTCCTGGTTTTGAGGGACTATTTTGATGACCTAGATAATTACATGGGAGCCCGAAATGAGTTCTGATTTCAATATAATTATCCATCTACTCCTTCAATGCTTTTCCTTCATGCAAAATAGCTATGGGCCTCAGCTGCTTCGGACTATCTGCCGCTGAGTTTAATTAAAATCCTCACTAACACAATGTTCATCAAGAAATTTAAAACTGTGGATCATCCTGGCTTGTGTAAATTCCCCCAGGGACCTAAGTCTTCATCCCCAAAACGCCTTTAAAATATGTGAATGTTCAAGGGAGAGGATAATAAAAAATATTAGTGGTCAGGAAGTGAAGAATTCAATGGTTACAGACAGAGAAGAATCTGATATGTTTTCACGGTATTGCATAGCTCTTCCTCTCTTTAGAATTTGTGTTGTCTTCTTTTAAACAAGTAATTATGTCAGTAACTTGACTAAAATCTGGTACTCATGAGAGGTAATATCAACTCTTCTGTTTTCCCAAAACTTCTGAGAAAGCTGATGGATAAAAGGATGGCTATGATATCTAGCAGTACTTAGACTCCTTTCACTGTAGACTGTTTCAGATACAGAAGCTGGTGCAGTCTGGGTTTCACTTCATCAAGCCTTGTTGAAAGTAATTCTTTCCTTGGTATAGTTAAGAGCCATTGACATGGGTCATTGCCGGCACAGACAGAAATGCATTCCTGAATGTCTCCCCTCTCTCATCAAGGAACCTCAAGTTATTGGAGAGAACAATTTCCTCCTGTTGGGCACTGCAAAATTCTGCACATGCATAGCTGCCAATATTATAGACAGGGATGCTAGTGATAAAGACAGATGTGAATAGGGCCTACCATTTAGTCAGTGGCAAACCAACAAAAAACAACTGGATTTTCTGAGCAGAGAGAGAGAGAGAGAGCAAGCGAGAAAACACCTTTAGAAATCACTAAATGAAATTAGATTTAAAGAGAAATCATTAAAATAAAATCACTTAGGTAGGGTAGTTGAACAGATTAATGGTAATGAATAGCTTGGAACACAATTTCTTAAACTATCCTGTAGGTTACAAAACCTTTACTTAAAATGTAAGGTGATTTAACTTAATCTGACATTACACTTTCAGAGAGGAATAAATATAGAATTGGGTTAAAGTGTATGAGAACATAGCTAGTCTATGTAGTTTTACAAAAATTTAATTAATTTAGAGCAAGATATATGAGCATACATGATGGACAGTGGTCTAAATGCAGATGTGCTTCACAATATAACTACATGGTAAGGGAATAAGCTTGCCTAATATCTATGAAAAACAGTTTCATTCAAGTCTCAGCAGCAGCAATAAATGCAACAGAAGTTTGCTTTTCTTTATAAATGATTACAGGCAGAAAGAAAGATAGGTATGGTAATAAATGAATTGAAGCTGTAATGGATACTGACAGTTTGGAATAAAAGCTAGAAACGTGGCTTTGTGCAGTAACTAAGCTATGATTTCACATTCTGCAGATTTTATGCCAGTGGTTGTGTGACTTCTGAGATCTGTAAAATTTATCCTTACCACACCATATTTTTTCCCTTCACTGACTTTAATCTTGCTATTCTCCTTATGCTGATTGACTGACATTAGCCATTCAGACAAAAATGAAGCCACTGGGTGAAAGAAGAGAGAACCAGGAATTCTTCAGGAAGGATTTGGAGCAGTTTCCAGCACTGATCATTCTAGTTAGAGATGTACACATGCCCAGTGGGCCACAGGATTTGGGTGGAGACTGTCACACTGAGTATAGTGTTGAGAGAAGAGCAAAAACTCTGGTTCCTTTGTTTTTTCTACTCTTCTTTAAAAAAGCTGAAAACAAGCAGTGAAATATTTATGTTTTATCATTTATACGCATACATACACAAATGTATATATAAATTATATGTAATACTATAGTATATCTAATAATGTACTTATTAATAAAAAGCAATGAAATTGAATTTTAGGTTGCATAAAAACTCCTTTGATACAAAATCTAATTAAAATTTCAGTGACCTTCAAAATATCATGTAATAAAGTGTCTGACAAAAAATTGTAAATTTTCACTTATCTCAATTGTTCTTGAAGTGATTTAATAAAGTTGAAAATGATTCATTAACATTTTTGAAAACTTGTTCTTCTGAAGTTTTCTGGGGATTTGTTATGATTCTGTATGGAGGACAGAGGAAGATTGGGGAAAAGGGAAGAGATTCCATATGAAAAATCTTCCTGATCTGTGGTATTGACTGCTAATTAGAATATTTATTCATAAACATGGACAAAAATGAAGTTGTATTTTCCTTTGTTCTGTGGTAGTCGTGAACATGCATTTTGTAATGTCTGTAAAATATATCCATTGATTTGTATGACTGTAAATTGCCCATGAAAAGTTCATGACTTCCTTAAGCACATCAGTAAT
>WEIT01003610.1:5068-16898 GCA_013389985.1 Dryoscopus gambensis
AATAGTGGGATTTTATATGGAAGGAGGCTGTGGCTGCACATACACAAACAGCAGAACTTCTGTTGTGTCTTAAGGGAGGAAGGGGAGAGGGAGAAGAGGAGAGGAGAAGAGAAGAGAAAGTAAATGCCCTTCTAAAAACATCAGGCACTGTGAAAGTTAAAAGGCACTGCATGAAAGCTTCATTTCCTTTATGTTTCAAAAAGGGAAAACTTAAACATTTCCAAAAATCCTAATAAGTCATAGTTACTGGTCAAGGAAGTTACTGGATTAATATTTGGTACTTTCTTACTTACATTTTTAATTCTTTACCCAAAAAAAAGCTTTTTGTGAGTTTTAATAGACTTCTATATCTAGATGTGTGATTTGAAATGTTTATCATTTAGGATTATGGTAACTGCATCAGTGGACGAGAAATGAGCTGTGGATGTCATCTATCTAGGTTTCTGTCAGGCCTTTGATACAGTCCCCCACAGCATTCTTGCTGATAAATTGATGAAATTATGGACAAACTGTTGGATAAGGAATCGGCTGAATGGCCACATCCAAAGAGTTGGAGTTAATAGCTCAATGTCCAAAGGGAAGCCAGTGATGAGTGATGTCCCTCAAGGTTCTGTACTCAGACTGATACTATTTAATACCTTCAGCAGCAGGATAGTGGGCATCAGTGCACTCTCAGGATTTTGCAGTGGACACTGAGCTGAGTAGTGCACTTGATTTGCTGGGGGGAAGGGACGCCAGCCGGAGGACCTTTGAAAGACTTCAGGAGTGGAATCATCTGAACCCCATGCAGTTCTACAGGGCCGAGTGAAAGGTCCTATTCCTGGATCAGGGGAATTACCACCATCAAGAGAAACTGTGGGAACTGATGAATTGACAGCAGCCATATGGAATAGAACTTCAGGATACAGGCAGATGAAAATTTGCACATGAGACAGCAATGTGTGCTTGCAGTTCAGAAAGTCAACCACATCCTGGGTTGCACAAAAAAAAACTGTGGCCAGTGTGAGAGACGGTCTGAAGATCCCTCCTTCTGCCTCCTGATCGTCACCACAGAGACTGAGATCTCAAAGACTCTAAAAACTTTGCAGCAGGGGTTCTGGCCTGGCTAAGGTGGGATTTCTGCCAATCGCTACTTGCAGCTGTACCCACTGGGACACATTCCTGGGCACAATGGGTGCAGGTCACAGTACACTGAGCGTGCTTCTCTTGCTGCCAAGAGGACTGCACTGGAGCGGAGCCTGCCCAGACCTCCCCTGTACCTGCCTGCCCGGATCGATCCTGCCCTGTACACCTGGTCCGGTACCCGCTTTCCAGAGCCACGAGCCTCACAATGAGATTTTCCCCACCTTTTGGCCAGCTGCCCCTCATCTGAAAAAGAACTATAAAAGAGACTTTCTCAACCACGACCCCTTGAGATCTCCCCATCAGATGAAGACGCATCTACTGGCCACTGGACCAAGAGGATAGTATCTTGTCTGATTGGTAGCTAACCCCCTCTCCTTTTTCTTCCTCTCTATCCTTTGTTTCTCTCTCTTTCTCCCCTGTATCGCATTGAGTGGTTGGATTTCAATTAAGTGCATTGTTTTCGATTAAACTGAATTTCCCCTGTGTGTCTTTGCACTTTGAGATCAGTAAAAGAACCTCTCACGACCCCTGCTATTATTAGCGGATTGTGACAGCCAGCAGAACAAGTGAGGTTATTCTCCCCTCCTATTCCACTTATATGAGTGCCCACCTGGGGAACTGCATCCAGGTCTGGGTGTCCAGCAAAAAGAAGACACAGATCTGTTGGAGTGGGTCCAGAGGAGGGTTAAAAAAATGGTCCAAGCACAGAAGCACCTCTGCTATGAGCACAGGCTAAGACTGTTGGGTTGTTTGCTCTGAAAAAGAAGCCTCCGAGGAGACCATACAGCACCTTGCAGTACCTAAACTGAGCTTATGAAAAGAGGAAGAGAAACTTTTCATCAAGGACTGTAGTGACAGGTCAAGGGGCAACAGTTTTAAACAAAATAAAGCTGTCAGTCAGTCTGAGACCCTGTAACAATTGGATTATGGCTTAATTTCATAGACTGAAAAATTTAATAAAATTTAGGGAAAAAAATATAAGCTTTTCTTCTTCTTCTTCTTCTGTGGACAAAGTATCACAGTCCTAAATTTCATTTCATTCCTACACACACAAGACACTTTCAGGTTTTTGTTGGGTAATACACTGCCTTGTTATTACGCCAGAATATTCTTTCACCAGCCTCCAAATGTGACTTCCTTCTAAACCTACTGTGAAGTCTAGCTGCTATTTTCTTGCTCAGCTATTTTATCTCCCATGAAACTAATGGCAAATTCACTGTCGAAGCCATTCACATAGCACTACCTGGCAATTTATTGGAAGCATTCCTTCTGAGATGCTAATTAAGTTTGCTAAAATGCACTGGTATTGCCTTAAGGTGTTACATTAATATTTATGTCAAGGCTACATCTACTTTTCCTCAAATTTAAAGGGATATGACTATTAAAATATATATATTTCCCCACTTAGTAGAATTCCACATGGGATCTGTTGAGAATTTGAGAGGTAAAAATCAACCTGATGCCTGCTACATAACTATAAAGAGCCAAGACAGATGTTCTCACACATTGCAAATGTTTAAAAAATTGAAACTTTTTTTAATAATTGTTTTTAGTTTTGCAGCTAAATAACCTTGCAATTAAAAAAAAAAATACTAATCCTTAATATTTGTTTGCTACTTAGAAACAAGATAGAAATTCCCAAGTGATCAAAAATTTAAATTAGCCTAAAAATAAGCTATCATCTCTTCCAAGGGATATTTATTTTGGATTTCTTGACTAAAACTCAAAACAGACATCACTGTAGGTAGAACACTAGCAAAATGGTTGTTGAGGTGCTATTGCAAGGAACAGCTATGTGAGAATGACCTCTTTAATCCAACTGGTCGGAATAAATTAAAGGGAACACACTGTACACTAGCTAACTGTCAAAAAGGTTTAATTGTGCCATGCTGTAGCAGTTGTTGTGGTTCATGCTAGCTAGCAAGTACTGGGAAGTATTTCAAGGAGAGAAGTCCCATACTGCCTTTAAAAAACATTCCTTACTCCTGAGCTTGCCACCCTCCGCCGATAATGAATTCTATTGCAAGTCAACGTCATTCAGGCTGTTCCTTGAGCCACTCTCTCACTTTCAGTTAGAAATAATTTTGCTGTGCTCAGTGATGCTGATTTATAGGAAGGTAAAAGAGGTACTGGGAGTTGTTGAAAATGTGTATGGTCTGTTGTTTCTCCTTCCTAGTCTCAGTCCTAGTTTCAGTAGCCTGTTTTGTGGATTTATTATTAATTACAAAATTTGAAATTGATTAAATGCTAATCAATATTTAATTTCAAAGTGGAGTAGGTTTTTCAGTAAAGTCTATAGTATGGAGGTTGTTGTTTAAAGACAGTTGTTTAAAGAGAATTCTGATTATGTTGTTTAAAACTACATAAGTATTTATAACATAGAAGTGTTAGAATAATGCTTAACCGAGGGAGGAATTTGGGAGGGGAGGACAAGATCTGCAGTTTCTTTCAGACTTACCAGCAGTAACTGTCACACCAATTGCTCCAGACCTGTTGCAAACCATTTACACTGATCACAAAGGTTACCTATCACCTAAGACATTAAATTGAAAAAGGGACTCAAACCTTTCTTTATGACTGCCCACTGTGGCTTTTCCTGAAACTGCCACCCTAAAGATTGCTTTCTCTGGCACTGTGCTGTACTTAGCCACTGAAAAACCTGTCCCTGTCCCTGTCCCTGTCCCTGTCCCTGTCCCTGTCCCTGTCCCTGTCCCTGCTGGGGGAAAGGAAGTGAAAGGACAATCCTACATACCCCACCTGAGCCTCTTGCAACCCAGGGATGGCCGCGTGGGTCTAAGTGGCATCAGATGGACTGAAGCACTGAGAAGCATGTCTAAGCAGATTCACACCTCCTGCCTCCCTGCAGGCTTTTCCACCCTTCTCTGAGCTCCTACACTTGCACTGCAACCAAGGCTTGGCTACACTACACAAAATTTTTTTTCTTGAGCTACTTTTGGCTCTTTAAACCTCTCAACTACTTCTCAACAAATATGTGAAAAATTATTATCTGTTTAATATGTTCTGTTATCAAAGTCACCATTGAAATCTAATTTACATTAGATTTTGCCTAGGTGCAACCCATAAATACATAAGAAACTTTAATCTGCATTTCAGTCACCAGTGAGAGTACAAAAATTTAATATTTATTTTTTGTTTTGAGAGTATCAAACACCATTTATATGCCACCACCACTAAAAGCATTTACACAACATCTCTGTTTCATAATTGCTGCTGGGAAAGTCTAAAACAGAGGAGCTTCTCATTAGCACATCTGCAGGATGTGCTATGTGTTGTTTTACCTGTTCAGAATTCCACCAGAGTTCACACACAGCTTGAACACTGGGACAAAGGGGTCTTTCTGCTTTGTCAGCTGCAATGAAGCAAGGAAACCAAATACCCTCCAAACCTAACCAACTTGAACTGAAAAAACACCCTGACTCTGAACAAGGCAAAAAAAATCTTTTCATTTCCTCAGAAAATTCAGGGACTTTAGTTTTTTAAAAATGGGGCATGGCTGGAACAGTATCTTGGAAGCATCTACTTAGTTAAGGTATGTCACTTTGAGAGACTTGAAAAAATGAAATTAAATTAAGAATTTGGAAAAAGTTAAATTTTCATTCATTTCTCTGTAAGAAAACAGCTACTTTCATTCATAACAATAGCTACTGTAGTATTTTTATGTTGGGAAAATCCTCACTGGGAATTAACTTCAGAAAAGCAATCAGACCCTGCTGTGTAGCTAAACGAATCAACCTGTCTAAACTATTTTTTTACTAGAAATATATCTGCATTCCAGCATCTTGAAACTATTGTGAAAACACACACACACTATGTAAAATTAATCCCCAGGGGACCATAATGGTTGCTGTTAATAATACTCATCTGAACTTGAGGCCTCAAGTGTTGAATATCTGTCAAATAAAGAAGAGAGACAGCAGCAGCAAAAGGAGAGAACAAGGGGAGCATTTTCAGCTTCAACAGGTACAAGTTGTAAATGTGAAATAGGTTGTTAGAAAAATAAATTATTTCCTGCCCTCCTCTAATTTTTCACAATCTGTGTGGTAAAGCCTTCACCACTGACACAATTGACACAGCCTTTGCATCTGCATCCACTTACCATGACCTAGTGGGTAAACCAATGGTCTCCCTAATAGCTTAATGCCAGAAGCACTTCACATAATGTAAAACATCTCAGCCTCCCCAACTCTACCTCAATTTAAAAGGAAAGAAAAAAAGAACAACCTGGTCGTATAATTGCTTGCCTAACAACTAAAAAGGTGGTTATGAAACTCTTTTGGTTTTTTGTTTTCCTGAACTTCTGTTTAACAACGAGCCTAGCTCCAAATCTAACCCATTAGGAACATCTGCAGGAAAGCCCATATCTCCCCAGTGGATCATAATTTCTTTATTAAAATTATGTTTAACAGTAAATCCTACCACCGCTGCACCGTGGTCATGTCCTGGAATGTTTCTGTGTTGTCACTGAAATTAATGAAATCTTCAAAATTTAAAATATGCCAAGCATAAAATACAGTGATATTTCCTACCTGGCATGCTGCTAAGCAACTGACCCTCTGCAAAACCAACTGTTTTCACCAGCTGGCTTATGTTTCATTCATCCTGGAATGATGACACTGCAGGTGAGGTGAAGAACCCAGTTCTTTTACCATCTCCAGTCAACACATGGTCCACCAAGACATCTGAACAGGACTGAAATTCATGCATATATGTAGTGAGTTTTCCTGACTTACGGGGATGAAGACAGAAAGCTGAAAACTATCACTGTGCACATAAATGCACTTCCTCTGTATTAAATACGTAGGGGGCAACCTACTGAATCACAGAGGACATATGATTCCCAAAATTTCTCACCATATACTTTCACAGAGGTATTGCCTGAGTCCTAAAGGGATTGTCAGCTTTCTTCTTTTTCATTACGGACAATACTTGTGACCCAAATTGTTAGTGTGCTGAGGACAATTAAATTTAGACCATGAAACCTGTGTGCTTTTTTAAGTAAAGTCCTATTTCCTTCCTTATTTATTTGCATAATGCATAGGAAAATAAACTCTAAATATTGCTGAGGTCTCTGGGGTATATTGCAGTACAAATGAGGTAATAATGATGGTATAGTAATTACTCTTAGAGTGAAGTGGGTGACCAAGTCAACAACCACATCCTATCCAGCAGAAAGTCTGCGAAACAAGCTGATTCTTCAGCATTTCTTTTACTACTTTTGTGACCATAAAATAAATGTTAAACCTCTGCTTTTCTATGTCAAAGAAAACCAAATGTTATNTCCCTGACTGTCAGTTCCACTGTTCATGGGCTGAATTAAGACTTTCTCCCCTCTTTTGCTCACTTGCAGCAAGATAGTGACTGGAGTCAAGCCCCACATCCTCCACAAACACACATGAATTGTGATAGCTACACACTGGGGGTGGGGAAAAAGCAGTTTCTGAGCCATCACTGATATACTTGTCTACGCAAAACAGGATCTTAATCTTGGACTGAGACTTAAGCACTGCTCAAAGACAGAGAAAAGAAATGAACAGTAGTGTTTGTTCAGAAGGGATGTGTTCTGCAGAAATATCATATGATCTCTTCTCCATGAAATTTTTTGTACTTGGATTTGGACAATCAAAAGCAACTATTTTTTTAAAAGCAAATCTGTAAGCAGTAGTATTTTATTTTCCATTTCCTGTATGTCATTGGACACATGGACAGACTTATACCTGTGCTGAAATCTGATCCAGAAAAAAACAGTAAATATTTTTACAGTTTCTGACACAGTTCAAAAAGCTCTCAGGCAATCATGTGTTTGCATAAGCACACAAATCCTTTCCCCATGCAGTTACAGCTTTCCTAAAAAGAATAAAGAATGCAGTGTGTCATTGTTTTGAAGCCTGCAGATAGCAAGCCTTAGCCATAACAATGATGGAATATAGTTCGCAAAATTAACCAAGAATATGATCAGCATAAACTTATCAAGTTTCATGTCATAGAAAAGTCTCATGGGGCAGACAGGAATTGTGAGCTGAGACTTCTTACAGTGCATGTGTAATTTTTAACCATAAAGTGTGAAAATACCACACAGCTCTACTTATCTCAGAATGCTAATATACAGACGTATTAAAAAGGGAAAACAAAAAAACCCCAGCAACCTTCATTTTATGATCATTTTTTACAGACAAAAGAATACATAATATTTCAAAATCTGGATCAGTGATATAGTACAAGATACTAACTATACCAGGCAGAAAAAAGCCTGCCTTGTTATCCTATCTCTGGATGTAATTAAGGTTGTCATGGTCTGAATGAGCGTGACTTGATCAAAGCTAAGCAAAACAACACCAGCTTTTTAAGCATGAAGAGATAGACACTTTACGAAATACAAAAAGACATGGGCTAAAAGATGTTCTATGAGATGAAAATAGATTTTTTTATGAAGGCTAATTTTAACCTCTTTCTACAATGAACTAGGTCACTTACTGCAAACATGCAGAAGCTGAAATTCTTAGAATTTTATAGCTGACATACAAAAATTCATTTGAAAACAAAGAAAAATATCCTCCCAGTCTTCAGAAAACAGAAAAATACAGTTCAAGAGAAGATTTGAACAGGCAAGAGACAGAACAAGAACTTTTTAACAATGTATTTACATCACTGCAGGATTTCAGATATACTTAGGATACTTGGTGATGGCTGATACTGAAGTCTGTTGCATACAACGGAGAAACAACACTGAGCTTTGGATCAAGTACCTGCAGAACCTATAACTCTACATAAATTTGGTTGCGGGATTTTCTTTCCATTTGCCCCCTTTCAATATTCTGTATGGATTTAACAGTATCGTCTTACACCAGCTGCACTGTAATACCCCATTAGATGTATGGCATACGAATTTGCATTCCACATATGAATATTGGACAAGAAAACTGAGATAAAAATCTTTCCTTTTCAGCTTAACCTGAAGTAAAATCTTTTACACTCTGGCAATGATGTCTTTATATATCACCAGGTCTGTAAAGTAGTGCCAGTTTCATGTCCATTTTTCTGATTTTGAGCAGCATCCTGATTCAAAATCTCTAACAAGAGTAACAGAAATTGTTAACATCTAAATCTGTAAATATATGTTTTTCTGACTTCTGTGATTGTTGCAGGCTTTTATTTCATTTAAAGAGAGTCATGGAATGTTTAATTGCTCATTAAATCCTGATAGTACAAAGATTTCTTCTCGTCAAAATATTCCGGGTTATGGCATGTCAACTAACCATAAACAGCACACACTATGACCACTGTAACTTTTTTTGTAACTGTTTTTTTCATTCAAATTATTGTTCAACACATTTTACCACTTTTAACATCCAGTTTGTTTTACAAAAGCTTTGCAATAGAGTAGAAAGTGTCAGAGCAAGAAGGCGTGCAAACCAAGTATATCTTTGATCCAACACATGCTCCAGAATGCAGGAAAATACAAATTGCCAAAAAAGCATGAATCACATATCTGTGCAATGATATCTCCCCATGTCCTGGGGAGGGTCAGGAGGGCTTTACTGCTTTATTACCCCTGCGTCTAGGATAGGTCTTCAAGCCAAGGGTTGAAGACAGTGTCTACTGAAAACAACAGTGGAGGGAAATCATTAATATTTCTCATTCCATGTTAAGGGCCAGTTGCACAGGTCATTGTGGCTTTTATATAGAAGTATAATGCTTATCAACACCACTTAACTCCCTCAAAACTAATTCATCTAATAAACCTGGTTTCACTGGGGCATCTTAGCCTATTACTTCGCCCTTTAGTTTCCTCTGCAGGTGCACAGACAGGCCAGCTGGCCCTCCAAGGGCACTGGTGGGCTTTTGCTCCATCCTGCTTTTTCAAGCAGCTAACTGGTAGGCCTCTGCAAATTCCCTGCGACGGACAGAGACCTGGCAGCAGTGTACACATGGGGCCACGTGAGCTGCATCTCACCACTCCCTGGAGGCTTTAAATACTTCACTCAGGAGCACCAGCTGCTGTGGGATGCCAGCAGAGGTAAATTGTTCCAATGTCTCCCTTGAAGAAAGCTCACTGCAGTGACTAAAATTAAACAAACGAGGAAGTGTCTGGCTCTTCCTTCAGGAATATTTATCAAAATGAAATATGAGACTGGTTCAGACCCAAATGATATCCAAAGATTCAGTGTAGGAGGAAAGGGGTTCTTATTTTAGCAATACTGCTTCATACACGCTGAAACAGGATTAAGATTTTACATATGCTCTTTTATTTGTGCATGATTTATCTACAGAAACAGCTTAATGTGTTGGCGGAACAGTGCCCATCAACAGAAGTGAAGAATCCCATCGAGCAGTGTATCTGCCTCCAGGCATAGCCAGGCAAGACATGGATTTGTGCAGAAGAATCAAGTCTGTCAAACAGGCAAAAGAAATTCTATCTTTGGACCCATTAGTAAGCTGACATTATCCACAGTTATTTTTGTTAACTGAAAATAAGTTTAGGTTGCATGTAAGAGATGGGTTCCGTTCAGCCTTGAGGAAAAGCACAAATGAATTACAGTGTTGCAAATACCCTAGTATCTGTCTTGTTGGCTAGTCATGGTGTACGTTTTTATCCAGTCGCTAAAACAGTTGTCATTTAAGCACACGTCCTCCTCCATTTCTCTGAGCATGACACATAACCTGATTTTCTGCCCTGTGAAAAGGATGCAATAGGACAAAGGGTGCATTCAGGGGTTTCAGATGTCAGGATGACAAAATCATTTGATGGTCCCAAAGGCCAGAGCCAGTGTTTCTGCTGTAGAGATTTCCTGGGCAGGAGCACCTGCTCTCCAGCATGGCAGCTTGGAAAGGAAAACAAGCAGCATCTGAGGAGACATATTCTGCTACACTCTGTCTCCTCATGATAACTACCCTTCAGCAGCTTTGATGCATCCCTTTGTCCTTATTAACTAAGGGACTGAATGTTTTCAGTGCAGTACTGTAATTGGTAAGTGATTTTCTTTCAGAGCCCCTTTGGAGCTCCCAACTGGGAAATGAACTTAGCCATTTAATCTGCATCCCATCTGGACCAGCAGGATTCCTCATCTTGCAAATACTCTTCCAGTAATTCATAGCTGCTAATGTCACATCAAATTGTAATGAAGCTAGGCACATTCAAATGGGTTTTCCAGTAGCATTGTCATTGATGTGCCTCTTTATTTATTGAAAAGGTGGTAAAACTCCACAAGCAAAATTCTTCATTCTAAAACGGAAATGTTAAGACAAAAATGGCAGATGGTCAAGCTTATAATGTAAAGAATTTGGTTCCCTAATTACAGCTGGATAAACTAATCATTTTAGTAATATGAGCTGTGAGTTCATACAAGCCTCTCTTCTTTCTTCCTTCAGTCCTTTTACATGAATCCAGGTTGAAGGGTAAATCAGCCTAGCTCTAAGGAATTCACACAAGAGTGGTTCCCCTGAATCTGGCTCTGATGACAACCTTTGTACTTAGCCCTTTTAACTCCTTTGGGCCTGCAGTCTTTCTTCTTGCCCTCCTTACTATCATTTCAGTCCCTCCTTCTAAGGCAAAACTTGGGTTTGGAATGACAATTTCTTTTTTAAGAATGACTTTACAGGCTGAGCTTTCCCACTCCAGAGATGAACACAGGTAACTCAACAGCATTACAAGCATATTTCCAAAGCTCTAAAATGATCACCTGTGTCTGAAAGGACAGTTAACATCTGCCTGACTACTAAACAAGTCTCTCAGTTACCAAAAGGATGAGTAAAATCATATTAGTATTAGCAAAGACTCATGAATCTTGCACTGCATTATTTTTGAGTAAAATGTCTGTCTGCCCACTAAAGATTCACTTGGCTGGAACATCTGCACTAGAAAGAAGGAAAGACTGGGGATTCTCAAAAAGGCTAAATACTATACAGGTAGCCCAGATGCCAAGGTAATACAATGAGAACATGTGAAGGAACAAGGAAGACCATAACTGAACTGGGAATTGAAAAAAAAAGCTTTGCTCCAAATTTGGATGGCATAAGTGGCACTTCTCTTCATTGGTCATGCAAAACCAGTACATACAGAGGATTCTTGCAGGTATTCCCAACTATAAATTCAGTCTCAGGATTTGTTGAGACCCTTCCCTCCAGTGCAATGCATTCCAAACTATCAAAGGAACACTATGTTACAAATATTTTAGTGTATGGTATTGATGCTTTTCTCTTTATGAAGTACAAGAGTGGCTCTACAAATGCTTCTTCTGTTTATGAATTCTTGGAAGTCAGTCCATGTAAATATTTGCTGAGATTAAGAGACATCAGTGGTAGCTCCAGAAACTGAATCTCAGAATTTTTTATTAGCAACCTCAGTTTTTCTGATCATTTTGTTCAAAATTTCAGGCTTCCCATCAAGCTCTTAGTAAAACAGTCCGTTAGTTCCCTCACTTGACAGATAGAATTTAAACGTCTAAAAAACAGTACAAATGTCCACATAATTTCAGCAACTAGGGCAGGGATGTTGCAGTCAATTTTATGCATGCACAGACATCTTGAACTTAGACCCAAAATGCTCAGAATACAAACATGATCTATCCCAAGAGAGCCTGAAAAATATTATAAATGTTTTAAATGAAAAAAAAAAAACAAAACCCAAAAAAAAAAAAAAAAAAAAAAAAAAAAAAAACCAAGGGAAAAAAAGGGGAAAAAATTATTA
>WEIT01003616.1:1085-12049 GCA_013389985.1 Dryoscopus gambensis
GCCACTTACTCTTAAGAAAAGGACAAAAACAATGCATCATTCATACCATCAATACTGTCTTGGAGGAATCACCAGGATATCGGAGACTGAAGACCATCAAAGATCCCAGAAAGCAAAAGAAGGTAAGGGTGGCAACATTTCTAACATCTAACAAAGACTCCACAAGAGGAATAGTTCCCATTGTCCAGTCACAGCATAATTCTGAGGGATTGAGGAGAAGCCAAGCATTTACAGGAAGGAGGTAGTTGAAAGTCAGCTGTCTTGCTGGGGATGGACTAACAGCAGCTGGGTTATCAAACCTAAAGCAAAAGAAAGGAGAAAAAGGAGCTTTTAATGAAGAAAGATATGGTCTTGATTCACTCTGTAGCAAACTTTAGAGTCACAGCTAGAACTACTACTTACAGACACGTAAAATACCCTAATCTTCCTGCATGTGTCAGGTGTGAAACCATGCACAATGACACACTGCAGAGAGGCACAGAGCCTCCTCCATGTTTATGAAACTGTTCTGGGATATAATCAATGTAAGTTTGAAGAAATAGAGTGATTTATACCTAAAGTTGGGTTCAGTGGTCCATGCTTATGTTTGTAAAAATTTTAATAGTTTGTCTCATTTTTTCGGGGACAGTATTAGATTCTTGTATTTCTACATTACTCAAGATAAATTACTTTTTCAGTTCTGATGCCATTCATATACACTTATCTTCACGTAGTCTATCTGAAAGACAACCATGTTTTCCTCATAGAACATACCTAAAATACAAAATATATTCTGTATGCAAAAGAGGAAAAACTTAAGAGGTTTGGAGTATTCAGCCAAGGTTCAAATAAAGAGACAATAAAAAATACTTGAGCAATGAGACATTTAGTTTCTGAATTACTAAGATGAACTATCAATTGTAAATTTTTTAAAATGGCTGCCTGCTCAGATATCTCAATATTTTGGACATTTTAGTCAACATTTGCTGAAAAAACATCACTTAGCAATTTCACAAAAAATGCAATATTGTACAGACACTGAATACCAATACTAAAATAAGTGAGTAACACTTAAATTCATGTATTTTTGGCCATTTCATTTGACTTCATTAAGTCACATCTTATTTATAAACAACTGTAAATAAGAAACACTTTACTACTACCTTGTAAACACTGGAAGCTGAGACTGGATAACCTGGACTCGGACAACTACAAGCAGCAGTGTGCTGAACATGAGGACTATGAGCTTCAACAGTGTTTGGAGCATAGAAAAAGGAATGCTGCCCTTCCCTCGAAGAATCTGTACAGCTGTGTCCAACAATGCTGGCAAGGTGTACTGCAAATTAAAAAACTGTTTATAATCAGACAGGGTACTTGTTACTCCCTTAGATAAATATGAGCTACCTAATAATTTTTTCTTTGGTTTTCTCTAAATGTCTGCTCCCAACAGTTACTTAATTCAGCTTCTTAGTGCTTTCATGACATGTCCCCAAAATAAGGTCTCCATTCTAATAAACTATTCAAGTATTCTTGCTAACACTATTACAGTTGAACCTGTGTGCCTGTAGCTGCCTATTTTGCACTGACAGATCAAAAAATTGTACCATCTTCAGAGACTTGAACAAATGAATCCTAACCATGAAATAAACTTTCAAGAAGAAAAATCACTATTTTCAGAATTATCAGCCCCTCTGAAAATTTGCCCTATAAACAAGATAGAAATACTATTTGCTTCCTGATTAGCTCTGGCTTTCTATTTCATGCCTCTACTGCAGTAAGTCATCACTCCTTGCCTCATGAACATCATGATCTTGCCAAGTTTCCCATTACATAACCTAATTTCTTCTCTGTGTACCTCTTTCCCTTTGTCTTCATGACTTCTGCTGGTGATGATTTATTGTTTCACATATACTGGTTGGCTAAACTACAGAAACTGAAAGGTTTTTGAGGACTGGTAAAACTTTAGGTTCATGTGACATCTGTGCTTTCGGAACAAGACTCAGTTTGCATTTTATCTTTCCTACTCAATTGACTCTTGTTTAAACTTAAGTGAAATTGAAGATGAGATCCAGTTACTAAAAGAAAGGAAGAGTGGGCTGAAAACAAGTCATGTACTGGTGATTTCCTTAAAATGCAGCTTGAAAATTCTGTGTTTATTCACTAGCTCTGCAAAGGCAATGGTTACAAAGACATCTATGTGATTTTGGCATTTTGGTCTTGATTATGTATCCCTAGAACAGACAATCTTTCGGCTTTTATTGGTGCATTTTTTGCAAAATATTCCTGTAAGTAATTAAGCAATAATAACTAGAAAATGTTCTTAAAATATACAGTGATACATTTTCAATTGCATTTATTTTGATTATTAAAAACCTAAGAATTATTTAATTGCAGGAACATCTTGTTTCTTTAAGGAAAAGTAATTATTAATTTAAAGGCTTATCAATGCTTAAAATTAAATCTATCAGACAACAGTATTCATAGAACAACAAATTTCTTAAGAATATTACTTATTCAAATAGAGTACTCCAAAATGTCTGGTTACTCAATAGAAAATGATGAAATGCATTTTTACATATGTTCTCTACTTTTACTACAGGGATTAAAAACAAATAATCCCCCACCTTTATGCACCTCAAACTTTAATCAAGACTGTTACATGTTAGGATTTGCAAATCCCAGCCAGTGAAAACCGCAGGCTTCCATTAAGACCTGTCAAGTCTTTACCGAGTATACTTGCTAACATCTCTATATGGCATGTAAAGGACAACCTAGAAGTCATTTGATTCCCTCACCATGAACCACTTATGTCAAACATGAACTCACTCAAAAAAATCTGAAAAATGTAACAGAACTATTAAGTTAACCTGAACTGAGAAAGATCAGTGCTGAAATATGATGAGTCAAAGTACTTAATCTCAAAACAGAAATCCACTTTATTTTTCAACAGCTTACCCCTTGAGCAATAAATACTTCATACACACAGCATATCCCCACCACTGTTATTCCTTGCTCTTTACAGAGTGTTGCAACAGCTACTAGAAACACAGTCAGTGCAATTGGAGTCCACACTGCAAATAAAGATGACTTTATTGAAAACGTTCCATCTTACAGAAAACACAAACATTTAATAAAGTAAATTAACCTAGAAAGTGAAGACTTTGGGTCTTCATGTTTGAATATGCCATGTTCTGTAAACTTGTTTAGTATGTAATTTCTTATGAAAGATGACCAGTTTTACTCTACAGGAAGTAATACACATGCATCAGTTGTAAAACAGCCTCCCTTAAATTGAAAGAACTAAATGAAGGATAAAAGACTAATTTATAATAAGTAAAACCAAATAAGTCAGTATTTCCTAAATCACCAGAGCACTTTTTCAAATGGAATACTTTATAGGGAGTCATGACTTTTCACTATGTCAGTCTGACTCTGGCAAAGAGGCAAGCCTCCTTCATCTGCACTGCAACTTTGCAGCTTGTGACTGACCATCTGAGGCACCTCAGCACACTTCCACTTACATTGCAATAATAAAAGTCAGTGCAAGAATCCCCTAGAGTAGGTATTATAAAACTTTAGAAGGAATTCTAAAGAAAAACTTTAGAATAAAAATTAAGAAATGCCTAAGTCTTGGGAAAAAAACCCCCAACAATTTATAACGGAAAGTACTATTACATGGGTATCTTGGTGCTGAAGGGGTTTTGGTACACACTTGCTGAATAACCAGTACACCTCTATTACAGTTTTAAGAGCATTTTTATCATCAATAAAGAAATTAAATTATATCTCTTTTTGTCAATCACTTACCTATGGTATTATCTGGCCCTTTAGACTTTGTGTATGACAAAAAGGCAGCTAGGAAAAAAATAGATGACAAAAGCTCTGCTCTGCCCACAACTCCAGTTACCTGAAAAATAAAGCAAGAAAAACCTTAATAATATCTCAACAAATACTATCTTAAAATATCAAATGTTAATAAATATTTAATATTTTAAGATAGTATTTGTTGAGATATTATTAGTAATCTAAGTATGCTACTTATACATTACTAGATATTTATTATTATATAAAGCTAGCAGATCTTTAAGGAAGTATTCCATAGAGTGCAGGAGTTAGCAGTCCCCAGGGGGAAAGAAATTGGCAGGGAAAGCAAGAGGTCAGCAACTGCTGGTCAAACTAAAGTGAAAGAAGCAAATGCCCAGGGAGAGGAAACAAGCACAGGTAATCTGGGAAGAATACGGGGATGAAGTTCAGTTGTGCAGAGATGGGGTGAGGAAGACCAAAGCAAAGCTGGAAATGAACGTGGCAAGGGACACAAATAACAAGAAAGGCTTCTACAGGTATGTTAACCAGAAAAGGAAGGTCAAAGGTGTACCTCCCCACACCAATAATGCTGAAAAACTGGGAACAATGGATGAGAAGAAGGCTGAGGTACTCAGCAACATTTCTACCTCAGTGTTCAATGGCAACCTCTATTCCCACATCTCTCAAGTGGATAGACAGCAGGATTGCGACTGGGAGAGCAAAGTTCTTCCTGCTCTAAGTAGAGGTCAGGTTCATAAACACCTGAGGAACCTGAACATGCATAAGTCTACGGGACTGGATGACATGCATCCCAGAGCCCTGCAGGAACTAAGGGATGTAGTTGCCTCTGTCAGTATTTGAAAAGTCATGGTAGTCACGTGAAGTCCAGGTGACTGTATAAAGGGAAATACTGTACCTACTTTTAAAATGAGTAGAAAGGAGGACCTTGGAAACTATCAACCTGTCACCCTCACCTCTGTGCCTGGGAATATCATGGAACAGATCCTCCTAGAAGCTATGATGAGCACACGTGCTATGAGGCACATGGAGAACAGGGAAGTGATTCTAGACAGCCAGGATGGCTTCATCAAAGGCAAGTCCTGACTGTCCAACCTTCTTTGATGGAGTGACTCCATCAGTTGACAAGGGAAGGGCTACAAATATAATTTACCTGGTCTTCTGTAAAGTCTTTGACACGGTTTCCCACAATATGGGGAGAGATTGATTGGATGGGCGGACTGTTAGATGGATAGGGAATTGGTCAGATGGTTGCATCCAGAGGCTAGTGACCATTGGCTCAGAGTCCCAATGCACATCAGTGACAAGTGGTGCCCCTCATGGGTCCACACTGGGACCAGTGTTACTTAATATCTTCATGAAGATCATAGACAAAATATTGAGTGCACCCTCCGCAAGTTTGTGATGACACCGCGCTGAGTGGTGCGGCTGAAACATCTGAAGGATGGGATGCCATCCAGAGGGACCTGGACAAGCTCAGGAAGTGGGTCCAGCAGGGTGAGGGAAGGGATTCTGCCCTCTGATCCTGCGAGGCCCCACCTGCAGTGCTGCACCCAGCCCTGGGATCCCCAGCACAGGAAGGACACTGGCTTGTTACAGTGAGTCCAGAGGAGGCCACCAAGGTGATGAGATGAATGGAGCACCTCTCCTGTGAGGGAAGGCTGAGAGAGTTGGATTGTTCAGCCTGGAGAAGGCAGCAGCTTCAGGTTGACCTAATTTTGGCCTTCCACTACCTGAAAGGAGCCTAAAAGGAGGGAGAGACACTGTTTTCCAGGGTATATAGTGACAGGGCAAGGGGGAATGGCTTCAAACTGAAAGAGACTAGGTTTAGATTAGATATTAGGAAAAATTCTTTACTGTGAGAAGCACAGGAACAGGTTGCCCAGAGAGGCTGTGGATGCCTCATCTCTGGAAGTGTTCAAGGCTAGGTGGGATGGGACTTTGAGCAACTTGGTCCAGTGGAAGGTGTCCCTGCCCACAGCAAGGAGCCTGGAACTAGATGATCTTTAAGGTCCCTTCTAACCCAAACCATTCTGTTTCTATTCTAGCAACTATTCTGGTCCTGTAATAGCGCATGACTGATATACTACTAGGATATGCATAAATAAGATTGGTAAACCAAGCAAAAAAAGACTCAGGCAAGAAAAGCTCCTTTCAGTTCAATCATTCAAAACAAGAATCATACAGGTGGGCCAACTGTGGCTGATATTCCTCTAACCATTGAGACAAGTGAAAAATGCTGTACTTTCTATTTAGTCACAAATATTGTTTGAGGCAAAATTTGGGCAGGATAACAACTGCTGTCTTTATAATACTTAGATGACATCAGCTTCCAGCAATAGGAGTTCTAACAGAAGACCCACAAGGGCTATTGAACATACATACCCTGCAGACACCAGCACACAGAAGCTATGATTGTTACTTTGTTCATACCTTTTCTGACTGGTTGAACGGATCTGAATCTGAAAGGAGCATTCCCTTGACTGGTGCTATGGCAGCTCCTAGGTGAGCAGTCAACAGTTACAAATAAATGGATGGAAAGCTCAGTGCAATAGATAAAGAATGACTCAGGCTTTAGTACAGGTCTGGTAATTTTCTGAATGAAAATTTGTTTGGCAATATGAAAACTGCAGGTAGTGCCCCCTTGATGAGATAAGAGAGTGGATTTTATACAATTCAGAGAAGCACTAAAATGCATAGGGCAAAAGGTTGTTTCAGAATCCCCAAGGAAATACAGATTCATTCCCATTTCAAGAACTGTTTTCAAAAACCACTATGGTGAAACCAACAACCAGACATAGAAGACAGGTCATTATGTTAATGGTTACTGCAGTAGCCACTGCGTTGATGACAGTACCTTCTAGGACTACCATTCTTCCTCACTTGTCCTCTTCTGTAATGCCTCTGATTGCTTCCCAATTTCACAAGCAACATGGCTGAAAAATGGCATGCTATCCTGAGGCAGATGATCATATTTAGCTAAGGAAACCTCATAGCTCATGCTTTAACTGTGATGATGCTGAAAACTGACTTTCTACCATCCAGACCCAGCCAGAAAGTTTTATTGCTAGGTACATTCTTGGTCAAGCATGATTGATCCAGCACAGCATAAAATGAGAAAGTAACCCAGTACCCAAGGTCACAGTGTAAAGAAAAGCATTCTAATCTGAATCTGAAATCATACTCTACTACTTCTCTTGGGACTACTGTATGCTTACTGAATCATGCACAGAGAAAGCATATTTCATGACTGATAAGACACCACAGTTTGTGTTAATATTTTGAAGAGTATATAAGTATTTGTTTCCAAAATATCTTAAGATGTTTCAAAGATTCCTGGTCTGGATTGCAAAATTGTCTAGCATTAAGATACTAAAGAGAACTTTATCTGTAGATCAGTTGAAAGAGAACATTAATAAAGCATGTTGGTGTGCCTCCCCACTTGAATGCGAGCAAAAGAGAGGTTCTATTTCTGGATACAAACATGACTTATTAGAGAAAATTCCAGCACTCTAGAAGGTTACTTGACATCCTGTAGTAATAAAGGTGGTTTACATACTTCTGGCCAGAACAGTAGCAAAGTAGCTAGGAAGACTGAGATGGAACTGTAAAGATAAAGACAAATGAAACCATAATGCTGTTATTCAACCCATTTCCTAAAAGCTTCTTCCTCAGAAAAACAGATATTACCATTGCAAGAGCCTAGCTTCTCTCTGAACTCAAACAGAAAATTATCTTCAATTTATCCTGCTCTGATAATTTTTCCAGGAAAAATCTGTTTATCCTAAGATAGGTAAAGGGTTGAAATATTTATGTATTGCATCTGCTGTTTCAAACTCTTGTGCAAGTGACTAATAAGTAGGAGATTAATTTGAAAGAATGAACACCAGATACCTTTCAATTATAAAAGATATAAAAATCCCAGTCCTAACATACACCTCATTATTACCTCCTCTTTTCTGTGTAAGGAAACTTCCAGTTGTTCTGCTTTTTATACACTGAAAAAGGTGTGGGTAGGACGGAAAGAAGCTCTTATCTGACTCTTCACTGAGTACCTAAGTACAGCAGCAGAGGGATTCGATAGAATCGCAGTTTCTCAGTTTCCAGGCCAGCACCAAGTTGCACCATCCTTGTGTCACAGTGCCCTCATGTGGCCGACACAAGGCTTACACATCCTTTCCCAAACCGCCTCAGAAGTACGCAACGCTGCCTTACACAATCAGCTTTTGTTACAAAACGCGCTGCAGGATTTGTACACTACATTTTACTGACTCTGATGCACAGTAGCAAAAGCATCTGTGTTACTTGCTATTTCAGGCAGAATCTGGAAGTTCAAGCATGATAAAGAATCACTGAAATTTGGAATGAAAGTGATAAAATTACAGTGGCTGAGCTAACCTGTTAGCCACTAATATAAGTCACTAGCAACTTGCTAATGCTCCCGCTAAGATACTATCACATTTATTACAAAGAGGCAAAGACAAATTTGGCAATTTAAAGCATGTTTTTTCAAAGAACCAGAAAACCAAATGAAATATTTTTTTAACGCACATTTTATCCAAGATTTTATGGGGGTTTGTGCTTTGGAGTAAGCAGAAATTTTTAGGCGCTTAACTTCTGCATTTTTAAGCATTCCATTAACTTCTAGCAAGGACATATTAGTAGCTCAAATAGCAGCCAACTTTATCAACTCAATTCCTGTAAAATTTGCTCAAAATACATGGATGCAGGCTTCTTAATTATTGCCTAAAGGGATTTGCACTATTAGTGAATAAGAGAGAGATACAAACTCTTTATCCAACAAATCAGGACCAAAAAAATTAGAACATAAAGTAAGAGCAAATCCCTTTCATTTTATGAAAATCAAAAGACTGTACTCCCTCCCTTCCCATTCAAAAACCCCCCTCCACACAATCAAGTGGTACCACCTCCAAGGCAACAAATGATTCAAACATTTTCAGTTTTCTGACAATAAGAAAAAAGAGACAGAGAAAGGGCTTTGCAACACCTGTGTACTGAAATCCAGGAAAGCAAATTGAAGGGGTGCACAAATAACAGCAGAAAATGCCACAAATCTGCTTTATGAGATTTTCTGGCAGAAACATCTAATGAATGGCAACCACAAGACTTCACTTCCTCCACAACACTGCAAGTCTGGTTGGCCATTAAAAAGTATATAATCAGAAAACTTGTACAAATAAAGCTTTTTTTTAATGGTAGTGAAGAATTCCTTCAGCATCAAAGAAAAGGTAAATGTGAGAGGAGAGGAATGTATTTCTTCTTCCTTACATACTATGTGTTAAAAAAGTGTTAGGTTCAAACAGAAAGGGCCTAAGCTGGCTATAGCATAGCAACAACAATCCTAGAAGAAGATCCCACTGAGACAGACACATTGACAGAAAAGAAAGTAGACAGAACAGACATGGTGATTGGCCACAAGCGATTCTGGAAATTAATTAAGAGGCATCTATAGTATTTGCAAAATAGGCTGCTGGATGAATCATTACAGAACACAAATGTCTACATAAGCTGAAGTCATAAAAGCCAATGTGCATAGCAGAGGCCTAAGTTATTTAGTAACTAAATTAATGTGACTTTAATTATTTTCCAGTAGCTGCATGTAATATAAAACTACTCTGAGCATGAAAATTTGTCACTTCCACCACTCACTACAAAGGGAAGAGTCAGTATGAGTAAAACCACACTTTCTGGAGTTGTATATATATATAAGCAGATATAAACACCATGAAATTTAAGTTTAATCAGCTCGAACAAATTAAGCACATCACAGCTGTACCTACCGCTTCAGTATGTATTGGGTGCACTGCAAAGAGCAAGGACGCAACTACGCTACTCCTGTTGTCCAGGAAGAGCTTACAGACCTTGAGGAAGACTAAGCAAACCACCACATGAAAGACCAGATTCAGGAAGTGGTAAGACACTGCATTTAACTCGCTGAACAAGTAGTTTAAGCGAAACGTTAGAACTGTGAGGGGACGATAAGATTTATGACTCCTCTCCTGAAAGAAAATAAAACAATCAATCAGTCATCATGAACTTACAAAGTTACTTCCACTCCAAAATACCCTTCTAAACACCTAGGCATATGTAAATCCCCTTCTGTTGTCAGGTACCTGCCTTCAAAATAAAGATCAGTAGCCCCAACCCCCCCCAAAAAGGGCTTTTTTCCACTAGACATGGTTTTTGAGTAAAAACATACTAAAAAGTACTACTTGAAACTTTACTGGGAGAGTTTAGGAACCTACTTAACCCTCAGTGAATACAGAACTAAATGCCATCTGGAAGCTTTGTTACAGGGTTACATGAAAATTATGTATCAGAGTCTATTTGTAGAACTAGCAAATAGTATCTCACAAGGAGCTAACCCTGTATGTTATGAACATAAAAGATTATAAAGTGGAAAGCACTGATTGGCAGAAAATGTATGAATGGGAGAGAATTTTTATTCATTTGCTCAGCAGTAACATCATGTGTGACTTTTAAAACTGTATTAAAATCCTTTAGCCATTGCCATTTAAAAATGTTTATCAACAACTTCAAGCCAATGCAGCTTTTCAGATAAAACATAGCCACTCTACATGAATCAAACTTTGAATTCATATCTATATATATATATACACACACATACACTTAAATAAATATAAAGGATTCGATATCCTAATTCCAAGCCTTGTTGTTTAAGTGTTATGTTTCCTTCCAGACAACATTTAGAAATAAATGCCCTTGTATGTCAATATCTAACTTTTGCAGGAGCAAAGAAATTGGTCAGCATTGTTCAATTTCAATATTGGGATTACATAGCAAATAGCATCTTGCAGCTGTGTGCTGTCAGTACAATTTCATTTTCTTACCAGTTCTTTTACTGAACAAAGGCATAGAATATAAGCTACATGTGTTGTTCCTGATATTATAGTACAAAACACTAACACCAACAAATTCCTTCAAATCCAAGCTATTCTGTTAAAACCACATTAGGAAAAAGAAGTGTAAAAACACTCTGCAAGTTCTTTTTTCAATTTCCTTAACGTTTCAAAGTGTTTCACAAACCATTTACCTCAGACATTGGAGTGCCCCAGAAGTCATTCTGAAACAGATTTTTTAAAGGAGTAGAAGGATGCAAATCTTTATTGTCCAAAATCGCT
>WEIT01003639.1:0-29257 GCA_013389985.1 Dryoscopus gambensis
CCCTTCCACCCCAAGCCATCCTACGATTCTATGAATCTAATGAAAATGAATGCTAGCTCCTGACTTGCAGTTCTGATTTGCTATGCCTAGGATAGAAAATACACTGTGGACAAAACTCTGGCATGGAAGTCACCTGCTATGAAAAAGCACATATCCATAAGCTGTTAACTTCCAAAATATTACAGTCATTTCCATTCTGTGTGTTCGGAATGTTCCCTGACACAATTCCCAAACGATGGGTGAGAGTTTTTGGGAGAGGCAAGACTATGGCAGGGAGCATTCTCTCAAGTTAACAGCAGAAATAATTGAGGTTCCAATGCCCAGGAACATTTGGACCCTGGAGGGAAGAGGGATCCAAGAAAACTAGTTGCTGTTCAAGGACAGCTTACTACAGCCTCAGGGACAATTCATCCCAACAAGCGGGAAGAAAGGCAAAGTTGGATGAACTAGGAGATCCTAGCAGATTGGAAACAATCAAAAAAGGAAATATACAAAAGATGGAAACAGGGATACATGTCCCGGGGAAAATTTAGAGACACTGTCTGAGCATGCAAAGATGCGGTTAGGAAAGTCAAAACCTACCTGGAATGGAATCTGGAGAGGCATGTCAAGACATCAAGAAGGGCTTCCTCAAGTCCATTAGCAGAAAGAGGAAGATTGAGGAAATTTGTCCCCAGTGTTTAATTAGGAAGGGCACCATTGGCACAGGACACCAAAAAAAAAAGAAAAAGAAAAAAAAAAGAAAGAAAAAAGTGCTGAGCGCCTTCATCACTTCAGTCTTTACTAGTAAGATCAACCTTCAGGAGTCCCAGGCCACAGAGACCAGGGTGGAATGTCTGGAGCAAGTTAAAACTACCCTTGATGGAAGAGGATCAGATCATACTTAAGCAAACTGGTTGTACAGAAGTGCATGTTCTGGATGTACATGTAGTGGTCATACAGAAGTTCAGTCCGAGTGCTGGGGGAGCTGGCAGATGTCACTGTGAGATTATTCTTTATCTTCAAATGATCTTGTGGCTGGGAGAAAATTCTAAGGACTGTAGGGGAAAAAAGTCACTTTTGTCGTCAAGATAGGCAACAAAAAGGACACAGGCTGATCAACTAAGCCTGGAGACCATTTTCAGACACATGAAGCGCAAGAAAGTGATTTGGAGTAGTCAGCATGGATTCACAAAGGGAAAATCATGCCTAAAGAACTCAGTCACCTTCTATAGTGAAATGACTGGCTGGGTGGATGAGGAAAGAGCAGTGGATATTACCTCCTTGATTTGTCAGAGGGTCATGCTGCCATCCAGAGGGACCTTGGCAGGCTGGGGAAGTTAGCTGACAGGAGCCTCTTACAGTTCAGCTCAGGGAAGTTCAAAGGTATGCTGGACAGGAGGAACTCAATGCACCAGTGAGTGCTGGAGACCAGCCAGCGATGCTCTGCAGAAAAGGAACCATGGGGATCTTGGTGGACACCAAGATAAACATGAGCCAGCAACGTATTCTTATTAGATATGAGGAATAAAAGCTTTAACATTTGTTCCTTTTTACAAAATCTTACTTTGAATGATGAAAAGGTGTTTTCCAAAATCCTGAATTTCTAAGGAGATCAAGAGGTTTTGTTTCCTGTTTCAAGACTATGTATTTTCTCTTTACTCTATTTCACTTAGTTTCCAAGATGTTTCTATTTTTGTCTTTTTAGTGTTGTTATAAAGGAAGATATTTCAGCTACTTTATATTCTCAATAAAGTATTCATCAGTCTCAATATTACTAATATGCACAAAACCTGTTAGGCTTATTACAAAAATCATTACAGACCTTGATTTTTATGGCAGTTTTAGTTTTTATTTTTATAAAGAAAAGCCATCTATAATACTCCTCATGACTCTCAATGATTTTTCCGTCATGTAACTAAAGCTCCAAGGTCTACCACGATAAATTAGTGAGCTATGGGTCATTAGCAAAATGTGAATTAATGCAAAATGCACAATAGGCTGCACATTTTATCCTTTCTCCAGATGGTTAATTAAATATTTGAAGGCACAATATGACAAAAGTATGACAATATTATTACTTAATGGCACTGAATATGAAAGGGGTTTAATTGTTCTATTTCTCTCTTTCATCATTGATTAAAATAATGTATTTCAATGAAATTCGACATTGGCCAACATCTCAGTAATTTCTTCTTAGTCGAAAATTAGATCATCATTCCTTAAAAGGAGAAAATTATAATTTGCTGAACAACTTGGAATGTCACATTAAAAATAAAGTCTTACAACATGCAACTTATTTAAGGTTGAAATTACACATCCCATATATATGTAACACTTCTAATTCCTAGGTATGCTGTTCTAAAAATCCACATTAGAACTCCTTCACTATTTATTAATAAAAAACCTTATCAATGAACGTTATTATATTGCAGTCTTTTCCCAAACATTTCCCAAAATTTGAGATTATAGCTGTTTATTTCACGTGATGTATAAAGAAATGCTATTTTAAGAATTAATTAAAATATTACGATTGTGGATAGTTTATTTATATTTGATTTACAATAGTCTTAAAATTAAGATTTATTATTAAAAGTACTTGAATATAAATTTATTAAAGTATTGAAATTGGGTTATTTGATTAAAGTAAGAACCTGCAGAAAAAGAAAGACCCTGGTGACTTGTTTCTCCAAACACCTCAGTCTGAGATGCAGACCCTGCAGCTTCACAGCAAGGCTCCTTGCAGGCTCTTCCTGCATCTGATAGCATACCTTGTAGACCTAAATTTTTTTTAGTCTGTAGCATTACCTTATAAATGAGATAAGTCTTAGGACTGCAGAATTACCTCAGATACAAGGAAAAAATCTCTTGTGAATTGTGGTGGATGACATGTCATTGACTGCTTATGCTCACTAAATTGACAGGACCAGGAAGACACAGGGACTGGGCAGTCTCTGTGGAGTCTGGATGGAAGTCCAGGAAAAAAATAAAGTGATCAAGTTTGGGTAGTGAGATGATATTTATAAATCAGACCTTGCTAAAAAATATCAGTAATCTGCGTATGTTCCATCCTTTAGCAGTCTTTCATTCAGGAGCTCAGAAACTGCTTTAGTGATTAACACCTTGCGTGTTTGTACTGCAGAAATGTGGCCATGTTCTGAAGACTTGTTATGGGACTTACCAGCAGTATAAATTCAGAAGCCATCTGAAGCTTGTAAAGGTTTTTAAAATATTGGTTGGAAGAGCCATCCAGAACCAAATAACTCACTTAAAACTTAATGTTCCCTAGAGAAAGCACGCTTTCCTATTGAAATCTTTTGAGCTGCATAATTCTGAAAATCTCTCACAGTGTCTTATTTGACACATTCATTGTTTAAAGAGAGTATAAAAGTTTATAGAGATGAGTATGAGAGATACTGGATATTAAAGCTGAAGAAAAAAAAAGTTTTGGAAAAAAAAATAAAACCTAAACTCCATCTAAAAGTGGTAATCTCTATTTATTTCTTTAAGGTTGAAATTCCACATCCCATATATATGTAAAACTTTTAATTCCTAGCTACGCTATTCTAAAAATCGACATTAGAACTCTTTCACTATTTATCAATAAAAAACCTTATCAGTGAACATTATTATTTTGCAGTCCTTTCCAGAACATTTCCCAAAATTATTTCCTTAATAATTACTGTCTACATTTCTCTCCATCAATATCCATGAATAAGGGGAAAACAGAAGGAAAATACAGGCGAGCAGAACCCCTAAAATGTTAAGCACAGAAACAACAACCAGGGATTTAACTTGTGAAGAAATGTTCAGAGCCTTACTGAAATGCAACAGCTCTTAAGTTACAGAAGTGAGTTTACTAGCGACTACAAAAATAGACCTTAAGAAAATGCTTTGAAAATATATTTATTCTCTAACTCTTAGTGAAGATTTGGCACTAACTGAGCTCTGTTTATACACAACCGACATAGACAGTTCAGGACAGGACAAACATTTCCTTCTCTGTAGAATTTTTTTCTCGCTAATTTCTCTCAGAGAGTGAGAACATTGTTCAAAACTCATCCAGGTTCTCCACAGGTGCAGCTGAGATAGAAAACCCTGGGATTGGTTTTTGCTTGTAAAATGTAGGACACTAAACTGTGTTGGAAAAAATTTGTTCGCCCTTCTGTCTCCTCACCCCCATCCCATCATGGGAAGCAACCTTCCTGCCTTGACAGTGGGTCTGGAATCACTTGCAGTGTACAGCGTACAACCTCTGCCAGTGAATTACTTAAAAATACCCTGCGCACTTGTAACACTTGAGCAGCATTGAAGATTTAGGGTAAAATCCCAAGCACAAAAGTGCAGATGTCACGGTGTGCAGGGGAGGATCTCTTCCAAGAGGGCGAGGAATGACCATGATCTACCTGCCGTCAGTTCTGGAAGAGCGCTGACACTCTGCATCTCTATTCTGAAGTGTGCATATCTGCTGGAAGGGGCTGAAGTCTTAGAAGAAAAAATGATTCCAAGGTTGGTAACTTAGTAATTTCAAAGGATGTTTTGACCCTACTAAATTTTATTCTATTCTTTATTTCTCTTTTGAGGTAAGTGACCCACTTGTATTCACTGCAGCTAAGTTTAAAGATTTGTGTAATAAAATGTACTGATCAATTTTATCTTATTTTCCTTTTTAGTTCAGTTTAGTTTAAGAACTGCAAGTACTGCAGTTCATAATACTCTACTGAATGGGGTTCAGATTTACAGCCAAATCTTAGGAATTCATAAAATTCTTGCCTTTAGTAGCTGGAATTTAATTCATATAAATGTACATAAACACACACACACACACACACACACATATATATATATACCCACATATACAAACATTTTATCTATTCAGCCCCATCTTAGCAATACAGTAGATTTTTTAGAATTTACCTATACCACAGGCCCACAGAGTGACTGTGGCACCCATGGAGATCACGCAGTCCAACCCCTTGCTCAGGGCAGCACCAGCTACAGCAGGTTGCTCAGAGCTGTGACCACTCAAATATTAATACACGCAAAAATGGAAATTCAAAACTTTTCATTTTTTTTTCCTTTCAGCTAGTTTTGAGATTGAGAAATACATGATTTCTAAGAATGGTGTGACAGGTCTGAGATCAAGTTTGCCTGCTCACTCGGCTGGGAAAAAAGAACTGAAATAAAGAGTAAACTGAAATGAAGAGTACTGTAAAGACTCAATATTCTCTTCAGTTAAGATAACATGATAATGACTTGTTGGCATTAAAATTTAATTTGTGCTGATCTAACGTGAATAATTAATGTTATTCTCATATTAAAATGCAGAAGGTGTATACTTCTTATTTTGTAGCCTGAATATATTAGGAGCTTAGCTGTCAAATGACTTGGCGGAGAGCCAAAAATTTGCAGAGGTAGTACTACCTGAGATCAGATTTGAAAGGGGAAAAATGCTGTTATTAGAGCAAAGCTCCAAATAATTAGAGCATATGAAACAAAAGGTCAAGCCAAGGTGTTCCCTCACTCAAGAAACTCTTGGTACTACAAGAAAGAAAATCACTTTTGAGGAACCCTTTTGACTACTGATTGTTAAATCTAAAGCTCATCAGAGACCAATCGGCCCATTTCAAGAGAAAATATATATTGAGGTGCATTTAGATATTTCTCTAAAACTACTTTCTTTTCTCATTTGTCCTTTTGCACTTCCTCAGAACAGAAAAAGTACTTGGAGAAGCTGAAGAGAGGGAAATAAGCAGTGATGGCCTAAAAAGGGATCAGTTCCTTAGGGGAATCAAAGTCTATATGGAATCATTACTTTTTGAGACAATTGGACTTAAAATGGACTACATAATACCCAAATCTTTGTGTTGATCAGAGGAAAGAAACTACTTCCTACATCCTAAGGGCATGTCTGAGTAACAGTGGCATGTCTTTTAAATCCCCTAAGCCTATGGCCAAAATCAGCACTTTGGCAAGAGCACACTGTGTCCCAGGCAGACCAAAAGTGAGTCACTCCAGTTACTAAATCTGAATGACAGTTCTATAGTAAAGAGCTTTCATAACCATAGAAAATTTTCTTCATAATTTGAAGCATTTCTGACAGTTATTATTATTTCTATGTGATATTTTTGATTGACTAACATTCCTTTATGAACAGGAAGAAATATATGAAGAAATCATAGTTGATAGCACAATTGTTGTATTCTAGTTACACATTAGAAAAAACATACCTTTTTTTTTCTTGTACATACTGGAAAATAGAATAGAAAAGTATTATATCAGAAGACACTGGTGGTGCTGAAGACAGAAAAAAAATAATAAAATGCCAAAAAGTATGTACTTTCACGTGCAATCTTTAAGGTTGGAAACAACTTCCAAGTTAATCTGGTCCAACCTTTGACCAAACACCATCGTGTCTACTAAACCATGGCACTGAGTTCCACATCCATTTGTTTCCTAAACACTTCCAGGAATGGTGACTCCACCACCTCCCTGGGCAGCCTGTTCCAATGTTTAACTCTACTTTCAGTGAAAAAATGATTCCTGATGTCCAACCTGAACCCCCCGATGCAGCTTGAGGCCAGTTCCTCTTGTCCTGTTGCTGGTTGCCTGGGAGAAGGGACAGACCCCCACCTGACCACACCCTCCTGTCAGGGAGTTGGGAGTGATAAGGTCTCCTCTCAGCCTCCTTTTCTTCAGGTGAACATCCCCAGCTCCCTCAGCTGCTCCTCATAGGACTCTCCAGACCCTTCCCCAGCTCCATTACCCTTCTCTGGACTTGCTCCAGCCCTTCACTGTCTTTCTTGTAGCGAGTAGCCCAAAACTGGACACAGGATTTGAGGTGTGGCCTCACCGGTGCCGAGCACAGGGCACATACACATACACACATCTATATACTTCCATGCACAAACAGAGAAAGCGGGAATCAGTAATCTGTTCTTCTGTTCTTTTTGGAAAATAATTTTTCAAACTTCAAGAGAAAATTCCTCACAGTAGTTTGTTGTGAATACAAGAGTATATGCAAATTACTGCAGAAAGCAATCTTAAAAAAACAGATTTTTCGAAACAAACAGGCAGAGGTATCACACCTGCCATAGAACCTGACAGTTGCACAGGTGAAATAATAGAGACATTCACGTGAAACTACACAGAAAAAGCCTAAACAAACCCCGCCCCCCCCCCAAATAATAAGAGATGAAACAAGTAGTAATCACAATATATATTATATTGGCACTGCTTAAATATTTTACTTCAGGTCGCCAAACCTACATAATCCAGTTTTTAAACAGGAAGTACTTAGGCTGCTTTCCAGAGTTGAATTTTATGGGTCAGGCAATCAGACATTTTCAATTATTCAGAACTTTGATAAATATCTTTGAAGAAACAATGCATGGAAGCAGAGGCTTTGGGCAGATAAGCTAGCATTATCAGAAATAAGGTTTGTGGATAATTAACCTGTGCAATCCAAGATGTTGAGAATATTACTGTAATCTAAGAGGACAGTTTGTTGTTTCCTCAACAAATGATTAAAAACCTATTTTAGTTCACCCAGTTATACATTTGTGCCTAAACTGAGTTAGCTGGTTTAGATGAATTGTAATATTTACTGTTAAGCAGGAAAAAAGAACTGTTTGAGAGTCCAAAAAGCCTCCAAAACTACAAAATCCAGCCCATTTATAAATTCAGAAGCATTAATAATTTTGAAAGACCATATCACAGATCAGTTTTCAAAATCCAACCTACTAGATCTACCTGGGCTCTTTATAATGAACAAATTTTAACTAAGGGCAACAACTTTTTTTTTTCCTGAAGTTATTTTCCTTACTTTTATCTTGTATCCACATACAGAAACTTGTTTAAAGATGATAGCAAGACTTAATCAGTTAAAAAAGAGCACTGGAGGATTTCTACACATTTTTTTTCAAGGAGTGTTTTACCAAAAAAGAGGCTGTGATGCACTGAGAAATTAGTCTGTATCTGTTTGTTGACAACAGAGGCCCCCATAAACCAGCTTTTTAATTATACTTAGTAAAGAGTTTTCTTTAACTTGAATTAATTTGTAGCTGTGTAGCCTAACAGCAAGAGAATGTGTGGCATACCATGCTGAGAGTGCAGCCAATTAATCTGTAAAATTTCATTTATATCTGCACAAGCCAATCAATCTCCTCACTGTTAGGGGATTATAAAATGAATTCTCAGAAAAGTGTTATGAGGTTTATACACAGTTCTGGGTATATTTCCACCTCTTCCTCTTATCCTTCATACAGAAGCATAGGAGGAGGCATACACCTATTTCTTTATTATAATTATAGAACAGAAATGAAAACCCAAACTTTTCTAAGAATAACCTGTGGATAATTTACTGGATTTTCTTTGTTTCAAGGACATCTGTAATTTAACACTTTTAACTTAAATTACTGCTACTCCTCTAAAAG
Organism: Dryoscopus gambensis; assembly: GCA_013389985.1. Taxonomy (NCBI): domain Eukaryota; kingdom Metazoa; phylum Chordata; class Aves; order Passeriformes; family Malaconotidae; genus Dryoscopus; species Dryoscopus gambensis. The sequence continues at coordinate 8,415 of WEIT01003639.1, forward strand.
CAGAGAACGAGAAGCCAGGCACACAATCTCCACTCTTCATTTTTGTTTCATTGTATAAATTTTCACAATTTATTCAATATTATTAAATGTAAAATTGCAAAGACAATTCTAGTATTATTTTGTGCTTTTCCATCTTAGAAAAAATCCACAGAACCAGCTTTTGAGCACAAGTTATCTTTTGCTTGAAATGAATTTTGATAAATTTTCTATTAAATAAGCAATCTTATGAAGTTCAACTTCCTTTGCACTTCATAGTGACAAAGATCCAATCTAATGAACATATCATTACTTATAGGCAAAAATGTCTAGAATAAACCTGCAAACAGCATAAAGAAGTTACATAATGACATCTTTTTTACTATATTATTAAAAAAACCCCAAAAAACTGATAACTACTTCTTGTTAATAAAAGTTTAAATAATCTTCATTCTTGCTGCAAAAATGCCAGTTAAAGATGAACATGATGTGAACATAAGCACTTCTAAGGAAGTAAGTGATGCCACTCACAGTGTTCTAACTTGGGCATGAGGGTTACTGAATTAGAGTCTAATAGACAGAGTTTCCTGTGGAATATTCGTTATTTAAATATCAGGCTATAAGTAATACTATTCCCTGGGCACACCACCTATTAAAAAGGCTAGAGAAGAGGTGAACTGCAGCCAGCATGAAAAAAAAAATGAGTAAAGATGTTAGAAGCGAGAAGAGATTATCTAGAAAAAATAAATCTCTGTCTAAATATAGACAAGAGAGACAATCATAAATTCCTGAATACGGACGGCAAAAGTAATGAGACAGTCTAAAAGAGAGCCTGAGAATTAAATAGCAAAATGAGTAAAAACTAATAATAAATCTGTTTTCAAACACACCCAGAGCAGGAAACCTGCCAGAGAATCTTTTATCAGTGCATAAAAGCAGTGTTAATCAATTCTTTTGAGCACTGCTCACTTCAGGACATACCCATACTAACAGAAGATCTGTCTGAAACTGAAACATCTGTAGAAGATGCTAAACAAACCTGACACTAAAAAATATCTTAGGCCAAATGTCATTAATCTGAGAGGTCTGCAGGACCTGAGAGGTAGATCACTGAAGCAATAAAGCACACAACCTCTCTTAAGATGCCTTGATACTTCTGACTAAATGCTGGAAATATGATCCTCTTGCTTAAAGAATTGTTTATGGATTTCTCCTGGAACTGCATCCCTCTAGTCCTGTTGTTCTGAGTGGAAATTAGTAGAAACTCTAAGGAAAGACAAGAATTAGTAGATACTGGCTTAAAAATCATCAGTATGAAAGGTTCAAAATGACTTTCACAAAAGTAAGTCCTGTTTTATGAAACCAGTGATATTTATAGTTCTCAAGCGGTTAAGTGGTTGTGATTTGGTTTCTGCAGTCTTCATGAATTCTTGGAAGGCTTTTGACATTGCAAGACCAAAGGCTTTTAAGGAAATGAAATGATCATGGCTAAGGTAGTAAAGGATGAGTTTTCACAATATTGGAACAGGCATCTTTGCTGGGACTTTGGCTGTATTCATGAACTATCTTAGAAAAGAATACATGAGAGGGTAAAAACATTTTGCAGATGACATTAATCTCTTGTTTTAAGGACAAGGACAATTCTAGAGAGCTGGAGAAGGATCTTATGGTACTCCCTGACTAATTGAAATGTCAGAAAGAACTCTGCATTGAGAAATGCATTTGCAGATGACAAACAAAACTCATCCTACAGATAAATAATGTGTTCAGAGAATGTCTTTGAGCTGATATTATCACTCAGGTATGACTTGGGTTTAATGTTGGATGATTCCTATGATATACTTTTATTTACTGCTGTTCAGAATTAGGTTGATGTCATGAAACTGATAGGTGGGGAATACAAAAGTAAATGGAGAATCTTATTATAATGTGAGTGTTTGAGACAGGCACCTGTGCTCTTGAAGTCCTTACATGACACTGCACAATGCCACAATTTATTTGCATGTGCAGTGTGAAGTGGTGTTCTGGTACAATAATCTCAAAAAAGATATGTTTGATCTTATTCAGCTTAAAAGAGAAAGTTGATCAAATACATGGAAGAGCCTATGGAAGGGGAATAAGCAGCTGAACTAGGAATTTTCCCCATGGAAAAGATACGCTTTGAGTGGGGTCTACAATTAGTAACATGGTGAACAAATTATTGTTCACATTCTCTTCCAGCACAAGAATTAATGATAAGGCTCAAAACGCCTCTAGGAGCCAGTTTTACAGCCAAAGGATCTTATTTTGCTGATAGAAGAACTGTGGCACTTCTGTCAGTGTTTTGGCTGCTAAATTTGGGCCTTGAAGGAAAACTGGGCAAATGCTTTGAAATGATTTAGTGATGATTACCTAATGTGAAAACTTGCACTCAGAATATTACTATAGTAAGAGGCAAAATGTCATATATGTGAAGCCAAGAACTTACTGATAGCCTAATTAAAACTTAACAGTATAATCAAAAATGCAACAAAAAGTTAGTTGTTCGGTTAAAATAATTTTGAGACTGATAGAGAAAATTAATAGAGAGTAGCTGGATTACTAATAAACTTACTAATATTTACCCATTGCCTTTTTCATTTTGATCATTCTGCCAGAATCTCTGTGGATCTTCGGGCTGACAGAAGTTTTCCTGAGACATAGCAGCAGGGAAAAGGGTATCAGTGACATTCTCAGTTCTTTGGTGCAAGGAGCAATGTGCTGATGGCAAGAGTAATTTCTCCTCACTCTTAGACTTAGACTTGAGTCTAAGTCTTAAGTCTTAGACTCTTAGACCTGTTTATCGAGGTCTGCTTCCATTTCACTGGTTCCCAGGTAAAGCTGGAAAGTTGTTTAGTAGCATTTTACAACCATTATTAACAGAAAGTGCTCTTGTTTGTTAGGCAGTGGTAAGCCAGAGTTTTCAGACCTCATCCAGATATGGTGTGTGTAGTGATTAAGGAAACACACTGTGGAAGCAAATTAGAAATAGATCACATGTAGACAAGCTCAGACCAGTGCTGAGACCCTGCATTATAAGGTCAATAAAAGGCTTATTGCCTTCTTCTAGTAATAAAGGTCATATCCATCTCAGTTCTTGGAATTAAAATAGCCAAAAAAAAAGAAAGATACAGACAAAATGTGTACACTTGTGGTTTTATTTCTTGTGAATTCTGTTAGAAACCAAATCCTGGGCTTGCTGGTGCTTTGATCGGACACAGCATGGTTGTTATTATTATCTCTAAATAGATTAATAAATTGCTGCTTAACTCCAGCAAACCCACACAGTTTTTCTGTGACTTAATCAAGAAGGTTGTACTGAGGGCTTCACTTGTAGCTGTAAATATGTGATATTTGTTTTGGGGTTTTTCCTCATGATTTCTCCATCCTGCACTTCATTCCTAGGCTGAAAGTTATCAAGGGTCTCCTCTCAGGAATGGCTGCACAGAGCTCTGACCATGCTTCTAGAGGAGTTAGGATTTGCCTCTCAGGCAAAATGGAAATGCTTTATGAAGAAAAACTAATTTTTATAATAACCTTAAAGAGTCTTACCTGATTTCCTGCCAGGCCAGTGAGCCTTCTGTCTTGGGAGAAACATTTTAGGTTTTCTTTTCTCATCTGCTCACAGAACATGGCAAATACATAGCAATTATCCTGAGTCTCTTTCTTTATTATCAGGTCCTTCCAAACTATCAGGATCTTAGAAACATGGGAAAACACTGTCAATCAGTATATTTTTCACTTTTCATCATACTCTTCTAAAAGGTGACATCAAGAGCTTCATCATCTTACTGCTAAACCTCATCAGACCCTTGTGACTTGTTGAAGAGTAGCATCCAGAGGGTAACAGTGGACACCTGTAGGAGTTATGTTGATCTCAGTCAGCAGTCAGGGGACTTTTCACACTTCATAGCAGTCTTTGGCAGTGTAAAGTGGAGCTCCTGGGAATAAACTTTTAGTTTTAGAAGTCAGATGTAACGTGGTGCTTTTTCAAGAAAGCCTACAGAAGACTTTAAACTCTGTAGAAAAAAATAAAACAAACAACCCTCCACAAACAAACACAAATCAGAAACACAACGAAACAACCCCACCCAACCACAAACAAACAAAACCTCACACCCAAAAGATCCCTGCAAGATCTCCATGCCAAGTTTAGTTTCCTTCTATAATAGGAAAAACCCCAGCCAATCAAAAACCCAACCAGAAAACAACCAGGAAAAATAAAATTTAATGAAACGTACTTTTTAGTAAGAAAGAAAACACATGGATTATTGCAGCAATTGCTGTGCTATCTAGGATGTTCCGCTTACTAGTAGGTACCATGAAAGAAACCCAAACTTCCTTAAACCTCCTTTCAGCCAGGAGGAGTTCTAGGACTTTCCTGTCATTGTCAAAAGTATAAATAACAATTTATGTTGTAGATATTTGGAGTTCTTTATTCAGGTTCTTTTTGAGTAAAAGTACATTTCATGCTGAATATTAAGAGGTAGTTTGAGGAACTAACCCAACACTGCTTTAAATAAGACTCTCCCCCTCAAAAACACCCTACTACCATAAAAAATTGTTTTCAGTATGTGAAAATTTATGTCACATACTACAAAATGCTATGAAAAGTATACTTTAAAAAAGATATTGTTGAAAGGACGGCCATCTTTGTAAACAGAACAAAAGCCACATGCAAAATTGTAGGATGATGGAAAAAAAGCCACCTGTTCAGTCACCTTGTTCCTTCCTTGCTAGTGAAAGACTGTTCCCCAAGGTGCACACCTAGTGCTCAGTAGCCCTTTTCTAAGCATCAAGCAGTGTAGCTGCATTCTATTCCCTTGAGAGATTACTCAGTGATCTCAGAGATCTCACTGTCAGGAAGATTATCAGTATGCTATTTAACCTCAATTTTCCTTATCCTAATATAGTGTCATTATTCTCAGTTACGCCATCATAACATGTTTTGAGATGTAATATGAGCAAATAGATACTTAGCAAGATAAACATCCCATCAGCCTTGCATAGGGAGGATTATTTTTAGATTCTCTTTAAACTTGGAGGGTCTTGTCTGATGTCTCACCTGAGGCAATAAAAATAGTACAAGAAAAAAAATGTTAATGTCAAACTATTCATTTTCATAATTAGCTACCATATAACAATTCCTGAAGGAGGTCCAGTTTTGTATTCTTCCTTTTTTAGCAACTGGTTATTCCTGGATGACAATGCTTATAATCATTTTGCTAACTCAGATTTTGCTAAAAAATAAACTCTGTGCTGCAATAATAGATGTCCAAAAAAGACCTAGCCTCAGGATGAACAAAATAATGCCCCCCCAAAAAAGTCAGAATACTCCCTTAGCAAAGAGAACAGCAGACTCTTGTTTTCTTTATTGATGTTTTGTTTTAGACTTTCGAGTTTAGAATGCTGAAAAGCCAAATTTGATGACTGTTATAGCTCATGGGGTTTTTTCCCAACCAAAAAAGATTAAATCTACAGTGTTGTAGTATTACAAGAAGGACTCAGCTAATGCTGTTAGTAAGTTTCCCTGCTAAAAAAGCTCATACCTGTGTAGTTTGGAGGGATACTAATTAATTGACAAAGCTGAGTGATATATCCTACAAAGAGAGGGATATGAACTGAACTTGCCATAGATGTCATCATTATGAATGCTGAATAAGCTTTTTAATGACCTAAAAATGTGGGTAAAATTCAAGAGTTTTCCAGGCAAACTCACACAGTACAAGTTATTGCACTTCACTCCACCCTCAACCTCTCCCAGAAATATTATTTGGAGTACATTTGTTTCACTACCAATTACATCTGCAAAAACTTTTAAGCTAGGGCTTCACACATTCTACTAAAAATCAGATGTTCAGCTGTCTTTTTATCTTGCCTTTCCTAAGGCATTCCTCATCCATGCCCAAGGCACCAGTTAATCCATCTGAATGGCTGTGCTAAACATATACACCCATGTTCTAGTTTCTCAAATCCCAGTTTGGTCAGTTTTTCTAGCCGCCTCCCAGACATCAGAGTCTATATACGAAAAACAGGAGGAAAGAAACAATAGATATTCCTGTCTTACAAGACCAGACTTCTCTCCTGCCACAAGAATCCCTCAGTTAGTCAGAGATACGAGCTCAATGACAGCCGTGAAACTGAATAAATCCAAGGAGGCAGTTTAAGGGTAGCAATCCAGTACAAAATCTTAACAGATTTCCTTATATATATGCGTGTGTATCTATATATATACAAATATACAGAGGATATTTTCATTTAGTGTTTATTTTGTTAATATAAAGCCATTCTTAGAAGAAATGTTTAAATTCCATGTTGCAGGATTCAAAGCTCTGCATTTTGGAGTCACTCTGATTTTATTGCTTAGCTTATAGCTTTTTAAAAAATACATGTACAGAAGCATGCAATTTTCTTACAGTAGGAAAACTCCACAATTACTGAAAGCACTTAACTTCAGTTCCTTTGAAGAAACCATCTTTGGCCAGGAATCAATATGGAAATTTTCAGTCCAGAAGGAAAACTATCAAGAAAGTATCACTGTCAGAAAACTGGGTATGATTATAAAATATATATTACAAACCTAATGATAACATTTCCTTCTAAGTGACAGCTATAACAATGATTTGCTGCAAGATTACATCACAATTTTCAACAACCTTTCCATTCTCAGCATTTTGACACTGGCAGGAAAGATAGTGTAATTAAGGGGAAGAGAAAGAGAGGGTGTCATCCATTTATGTCTTCACCTTTTACAATCCAATTTTTCCAACAGATTTTAAAACCAATATATGAAAAATCTTTTACAATTCACAGAGAGAACAGACGGCACAGCAGCATTGAAAATGACAGTGTATACATGCCAAATGAACTGGAGTTCTGCTCTAGTTAAGAAGCTGTCAACATTTGTATTACAAACCTTGGATTTCAAGGGTTTGTAAGTTGTCTCTTAGATAACATCTGGAAAGATTGCCTTACAAGCTGCATGCCTAGGTACCATGTTAAAAAAACCTACAACAAAACAGCATGTTTTTTACTTTCATATCCTTTACATTTATATAATAATATTGTAAATGTTGCCTGTGACTTAAATTGTTGAGGGAGTGCTTTTATTTGCCAGAGGGATTTGGACGAGCTGGTGAATGCGAGTGGCTGTGCTGGCTGGGCACCGCAGAGTGTGGCTGTCCCTACTCCTCTCCTTCCCACAGGAGGCTTTAAGCATGACTGCTGAGACCTGCCCGAGCACCCAAACATTCCATGCCTGGGATGTTACTATCTTTTGGGGCATTTCCAGACCCTTTGTGAAGCTATTTCCAGGAACAAAAGTGATCAAGGTGCCAAACACAAAAGATAAGACATTTTAAGCACCGCTCCCAAAGTAACATAATACTTGTGTAAAATACCACATTTGAGCTTAGGAAGATTGCAAGCTGTGCTGAAAGAACTAGTTTTCTACACTGAGAGTCCCTAGCAGTGGTTTGCATAGGGACAGAGTTAGCTATGCATTGCATGAAAATCCTGCTTATACAAGGTGTCAGTTTTGGCCACAAAGACAAAACAGAAGATTGTAACATTTTGCCTTGAGAAAAGGTAATGGCAGCTCAGGAAGGATTTCAGGATTTGGCTCACCAACCAAACAATTTTAAATTATATGCTGCTAAGCACTAAACTGCTTACAGGATTAGAATGAACATATTGTGCCCACTAGCTGTAGGTTTGAATCTGTACCTGATCTCTGTGGCTGGCAATAATCTTGCATTGAACATAAAGCCAAACTTTGCTCTTGACAAATGGGTCTACAGTGTTTAGTTTTGAATAAAAGTGAGAAATCAGTAAATATTGTAGTAATAGATTCATTGAAGTTATTCTGTGAAGGGGTGTTTTGGACTGTGAAAGAATATATAGAAAAAGTAAAGAGTTAAATATATGTACTAGAAGTAATAATGTGATTTTCAACTTGGATAACTGTGACCTCATTCTTTCAGGAGGAAACATCAGGAAATGAACAAACTAACCAACCAGTCCAATTGGAAATTACATTTTTAGTGCTGTTTAGAGGAAAAGAAATGCAGTGCAATCAATCTGAGTTGCACCCATTGAGACACCCATATGTCAAAGAGATTCTTTAAACAGAATTACGAGTCATTCCCCATAAATCCTAAATTAGGATTTTCACAGGGGTTTGTATCCAAATACTCCTAGAATTCATGACTACCACATGCCCCAGGCACATTTGCAATTCCTCTCTTGGATGGAATATCTATTACAAAAAGTCTTCAGTTTCAGAACATTATCAACAAAAACTTGAGGCATTTAAGAAAACAAAATGTAGATAAAAGGCTAGAAAGAAGAAGAGAGAGAGAGTAATGTAAAAAATAATGAATATGAATAGCTTCAATTAATACTGAGAAAGAAAGTTGTGAGGTAATATATTTGCTGGTATATCCAATTATATTCCACTATGTGTTCAGGATCCAAGGGAGAATGGGATAAATAACTGAAAAATTCTGATTTGTATGATGTGAATTCAGGCAAATAAATAGATTCTGAATGAAAAAGTTAAGAGTAACAACTTCAAATATGGAAAAGTGATGATAAATACCTGGGGAGGAGGGAATACAACCACTAGGACATTAAATGAAGGTTTCATCTTCTTTTGGCAACACCTCAAATTCTGTTCCTCACAGAACTAGACAGGAGCTGTGAAGTGAAAATTGTGTGTTACAATGGATGCAGCAGCAATGTCCTCGTTTTCATTTCCCTTTGATTTTCTGCAACAGCAACACTTGCCATTCCCTGTCTCAGAGAGACAGTTCAGGTTCCCAGTAAGAACCTGTTTCCTAAAGTCAGCTCTCACTAAACTGGATCAGATATTACATTCTCAACACATGATTGGATCTGTTTTACCACACTGGTGCTGTACTCACTGTACCCAGGCCATGCCCATCCCCTGGCTCTGATCCTCGACCTTGAGCACACCTGGGGCTATGCATCCTCCAGCTGTGTCCTTTGCTTCGTGAATTGGAGTCCATGAAATACTGGCTTGTGGGAAACACAAAAAGGTGAAAAGGCCCTTAAGGTGTGGGTTTTAGGTTTCAGAAATGAATGGAAGAATTTAGGATTCAGCTGTGCAAGCTAGAAGATAGAAGAAGATACACTTATAAAGTAGAACAAGGACATTAAGACAACGGTTAGTTTTTAGGTTTGGCTGAGAAAGGTTTTAAAGTAGCAAAAAATATGCTTTGCAGGATAGATAAGTTAAAACTTAATAAAGGAATATTGTGCGCTATTATATAAGGCATACAAGCAAGTATTGTTTGAAAGAAGATGTACGTGTATGCGTAAGGATAGGCTAAAAGAGTTGTCTATAAACTTTAGAAGCTTGCTATTGGCTAAAAAGTCTTTAAGAGTACTCTGTAACTAGGAAGCCTTTGGATGCCTGCGGCTACGTGAGCTATGTAACATCTCCCGTGTCTCAACTCTCCCATTCCCTGTTCACTACTTGAGTAGTACCTTGAACTTGTATTTTGAAATTAATGCACTTCAGTGTCTGTGAAAAAGCTAATTAAAATACATAGTGTTGATCCTTTTCATCATTCCGAAGAAACATGAGATTCAAATATCTCAGTATAATGTTAAGGTAAACCCCATGCTTCCCAAGCCTTCTCTAGAGATTGTAGGGACTAAATTACATGGTTTCTATGTATCAGAAAATAACCTTTGAAATATTCCTTGGACTTTGAAATCTTAATAATTGACATATTTCACTGAATCACAAATTAAAGATGGCTATCTTCTAAAGCAAAACATTATGAAGAAGTTTATTTTCTCCAAGCAGAAAATAAGTTCTTCAGTTTAGATTGAGCCTTCCATGTAACAAGATTTTCAGGAAAATCAAAACTAGAAATCTGTGATTACTGACTCTGATTTAGTCCAGGAATGTTCTCAAAGGCCAATGTTAAAATACTCTGGAAGAAATAGAATATGATTAACTTTATTGATAAAATATTATAGAAGACATGAAATGCTGTTTGTTTTCTGGAGATTTTTAAAAGTTATATCCTTCTTCAAACATTGAGTCCAACAGACACAATCCAGAAAATGAGCTACTTTCTCTGTCCTTGCTTAAAAAGTGAAATAAACATACATGACAGACAGACTAGAAGTTTCAGGTCCTGTACATTGTCAGAGAGCAAAATAGATCTTATTTTGAGAGACTGCAAGGTAACCTGCAAGGTGTCAGTTTGTGCAAACATGACTTGAACTCTAGACTGAAACTCTCCGTGCCACCGTCTTCCCAACTTTTCTGACATAGTTGTATGTCTGCAGAGCACATCAGTGTTTACTGCCGTTTTTCTCTACTAATAATGTGGGTCAAATTCAGCTGTTAATGTGTTTCCTTCCAGGTACCTGAAAGCATGTGTATATCTAAATGAGAATAATAAATGTACATCTGAACTGCACCAAACAGTGCCATCCAGCTTCTCTAGGACTTTCTGATTCCCGTATCAAGATAATTAATAAAAATATCAACAAATATTTGCTGAATTGGAGGGCAGTGCTTGAAAACATTACTAATAACTTCATTTCAGAGTAATATTTTTCTTCCAGTACTCTTGAGTACTGACTTTTATCAGGCCCTTGCCTGTGTCATAACACTTTTAGTGATTCTCATCTTTTCCTTCCTAATTAACAAGTTTCATAATGCGAGATCTTAAAAAATTCTGCTGTTTAAATAATGAGTTTTACCACATTTTAAAAAAACAACAACCCAAAGCAACAGTTATACAAATAAAGATATGAAATCTAGGTGCTAGCATCTCTTTCTATTTCCTTTTATTTCTTTCATTTCCTCACTCCATTAGCACTGGCTGGCATGGAAAATGCTCCTGGACATCACATGCCTTGTGATTGCACAGATGTTCAGCCCTTCGCGCAGGTCAGGGTTGCATTTGCCCCTGCACAGAGCTGTATGTTACAGATGTCAGAATAATGAGCCTGAAAGAACCAAGATCACTTCACTGTCTTTTTAAAGCATAAATGTTCCCGAGACTGCAATTTCATGCACCAATTGTTTCAGATTTCTGAAATGAAGATTACCTGATCTCTTCCCTCACTCAAGAGGACTATAGTCTTTGAGTTTCCTACTACCTCTTTTGTGATAATTTCTGTTTCCATGTTATTATTCTTTCTTTCTAATCCTATATTCAACAATAATTTTTCTTTCCTGTGATTTTCTTCAATAACAATGGAGAGACTATTGAATCTGAGCCATGTTCTCATTTTTTAGTAATCTTTTAGCTCTCTATGTTGAGAGCATACTTTTACTGTTTTCTTAACTTTCTAGTGACATCTTTGACATTTTTTGTTTTACTGTCCCTCCTGTTTTCTAATTATTTTATGAACAATAAATACACAGCAGTTCCACAGAGTTACATGGTTAGACACAGTCCAGACATAGTTGCACTGTCCACACATACTTTCTCACCAACTCCTGTACTGTTTAAACATTACCTTTCAGACACTAAGTACATAAAATTAACTTTTATTATGTAATTCAATGAACTCTACTAATATGGACTAACTCACTTTTTCCTCAATGTGATATCCAGGAAATATTCCTATTTCTTTCACTTCCCTGGCCATCACTGTCTTCTGCTGTCTAAATTCCTGAAGCAGATTTCCACACTTATGGCGCCATGTCCATACTTCATTCCCTAGCTGGAACAGGTGGAGGGTTTTCACTTTGTTTAAACATATAGCTATACTGTCTGCTAAATGAGTGTTCTCACCATCTTACTTTCTGAAATCCTGGTGTTCATCCTTTTATTCATAGTTTCATCCACTGTCAAATTTTAAGTCACCCAATTTCCCTCTTTTAAGCCTATAAATTGATTTTCTACTAATATTCTTGTTTATTTTTTTAGTTTTAACAGTAAAATCTTCATATTTTGGTTCAATTATAGGTCTGTCTTGGATTGTAGAGCCACATGAAAACCCTTTACCCTTATATAGGCTGTATAAAACGACTGGTTACTGACAGGGTATTTTTACCTCTAACCTAGGAAAGTATGCCGGTTGAAAAGTGTGACGAGACTCTGGGGACTGGCTGTGATGAAAAATAAATAATACAGCTATCCCAGGCATTATCTGAAAGCTGCATTGAAATACATAGGCTAAGTTTCACAAGAATTATTTTCACCTGTCTGTCCCCAGCACTGACTGAGAAATTCAGTGGCTATTGTGTGTTCTGAGTTTTTCCATATGCCTCACTGAGAAAGGAAAAAAACTTTCCCGTAAAAAAGATAAATCTGTGCTTAGGATTGCACAGAAGAGGGGAATACAGCATATCTCCCTTTCCCTCCTTCTTTTATTAGTTTCTAATCACCTGTTTCATGAAGCAGACATGACCCTCATCTGGTATCTCCCTATAGGGAATGGCGTTTGATATTTCGTGACCCGTTTTGCTACTCAGCTGCGCACTGATTGCTACTGTAAGCATACATTTCTTCAAACAAATGAGGCATTTTACAGGAACCCCATATTGCATCATATATCAATTTTGTAGTTCCAGACATTCAAATGAAATTGTCAAAGAACTCAGTTCTGCTCCTCCTAGAATGAACATCTCTTTTCTCTTTAGTCACTGTTATTTTGAGAATTGGAGGGCATGCAAGGATGAAAGAAGCTCCTGGTGTTGCTGGGGTACCCAGCCGTCCAAGCCAACCAACTGCAGATCTTAACAATGGAGAATTGAAAAAAAATTACTTACTGATACTCAGACACATTGCATAAGGTTGTTGAATGTTCACAACATTATCTATGCAGCATATTCACCTACACATTATCTGCAGAGCTGACAAGATAGGTAGATCTCAAAGGTGACTCAGGAGAAAGGCAACTAATGCGTTTTTATGTCCAATTTTATAAGCCAATTGAACATGGAAGCGGGATCTTTTAGTATGTGGATGTTTTAATTGATATAGTTATTAATGAAGATATTACATAGCTTAAAATGCAGGATCTATTGTGCATTTATTTATTTCTGGTTTCAATGGTAAATCAAGAACAACAATAGTATCTATTTCATGTGTTAATTATATTTTCATGCCTTTTAAAAAAAATGCTTGCTATAAACATGTTTTGGACTGTAGTAGGATAACAAAATGTGTAAGATTATGCTAGCAACACAAAGCATGGATCAAGTTAAACTTCTATGCACATTTTCAAAGTCATCATTCACACATGACAATATTTTTAAAGCATTGTCTGTTACTCAGATTAAGAAAATCATAAAGTTATTGAATAATTCAGGTTAGAGAGCCTAATTCAGATTAGAAGGACATCTATAAAGCAAGATATTTTGACTTTTAGTTTCAAAGTTTAGACAAAGATAATTGAGAATGAAATCTTATTTACAAACCCTGTTAGAATAATGGAACACTATTGTTCCTGGTTTATTCTCAATTTGTCTATTCATAATATTATTTTATCTTAACACTCAATTTTTCCTAAAACTATAATGGAACATCCTTTATCAGATTTTCTTACAGAATAAAAACTCTGAGTCTTCTCCCATAGATAAAATTTTTGCATCCAATATATACATAGTAATACATCCAGTCATACAGGAGTATCCTTATGTATTGTGAAAAATGCAGAGAGCTTGTGTTTCTGTTTAAAATGAGATAACAAGTCCCATTCGACCTCTCAGCTTGATTTGTTTCTTAAGATTGATTGACATTTTCTACTTGGAAATGGTCTCCTCCTCTTTGTCTGTAGGTGGTCTCAGTGAAGCAAACAGAGGGACCATCCTGCAGCTTTTCTTTCTGTGAATAAATCTCTACCTACAGGCACAGCTTCTCAACATAATGCTTCTGCAATTCTAAACCTCCATATTTCAGTCAAATCTGATTGGCAATCAGTTTCTGGAGTTAAAAGAGTGTGTCAACAGAAGTGGAAAATATGAACACGTGTTCTGATAATCCCAACTGTTTAATTTTGGCTGTCAGATTGGAGTGCACATATCTAAAGTCAAATTGAAGCTGCATCCCGAGGCTTTGCTCTTTCTCAGCAAAACACCTGAGGAAAGCAACTTGAAAGCTGGGTCAGAATTTAAGATCAGCACAGTACTACATAGTGCTATCTCTGTCACACTATGAAAGGAGCACTGTTATCTGACCTGACACTCAAGATAAAGAGCTTTGCTGATAATGCAAGATGCATTTCTTTTGATTAATACAATAACTGTGTCCAAACCCAATTTCATCTCTCCACTGTGTGTATGAGAGTTCCCAGTCTAAGCAAACTGCACCATACTCTGCATCATTCTCCATAGCATATGCAAAATAGGGAAAGATATTCTGCTGCTAATGAAGAGAGGTACTTAGAGGAGGATTCATGGTTATAGCCTGCAGGCAAGAAAACAACATTAAGAGTAAAGAGTATCATTTAAACACTAAGGGTTATTTAAGACTGCTGAAGTAAAATTACTTTAAAGGGCTGAGTTAACAGCTTTGGCTATAAAGATGCATCTTAGAGATATTTTTCTTGAAGTGATTGCATGCTTATTTCTGTCATCTTTCCCAGTCCATTTCTGTTTACTTCTTAAGACTTTATAAATGATTCTTAAAATTCAGTAAGCTGAGGATAACCACTGTTTTACAGGAAGGAGGGGAAAGGAGAGCCATTGTCTGTGGAGGATCTCCACACTGCTTCTCTTGCTATCTGGTGTATGTAGGTGCTAGTGGCCTGGTTACATTAATGTTGCATTATTTTCTCACATGCACAAACTTCTCTTTGTGATTGCTGCTGCTACCAGTGCTTCGCAGCCTGTGCCTTTTCTGCTTCCTCATGGCAGAAATAGTCTCCAGATTTCCTCATTACCAGTCAAAAGATTTTAGAAATTACGTTAAAAAAAAAGATGCTGACCCTTTGAAGCCCTCCGTTCTGCCAAAGCAGGAGGGTGCTGTGGGTATCACTGTGGGTAGACAAGCATGAAGTCAGGAGAGGCAGAGAAGAAAGGAGTGGCAAAAAACAGAACTGGGGCATGTGCCAGACAGTAGGAGCTGTGACCTCCTGCAGCAGAAGTGGGGACAAGCCAGAAGCAGCAGCAGAACCTAAAGAGGGAGGGAGGGAAACCAGGGGAGCCAGGGCTGGGCAAGCACTGTGGAGCAAAGAGACCTGAGGTACTGCTCTGCTACAGGTGTGATCAGAAGGTGGTTTAGGGCCTCCCGCTGAAGCTGAGCTGCTGTCTTGTCTCATGCCCTGAAGAAAGGAAAATAAAGTACTTTTTTGTGAGTCAAATCAGTGGAAGTGATTGGCAAACTGAAATGTAGCATGCCTGTGATAGGGAAAGGTAGAGAAAACAAGGGGTTCCAGAGCACTGCCAGACACTGATGACACAGAGCAGGCAGAGATGGAGCCTACTGGCACTTGGACTTCAAAAAAGCCAGGCACTAGTTTTTAAGCAGGCAGAAAGAGAAGTGAGTAATACTCGAGAGTAATCAGGCTGAGCTGTTATAAAACAATAACTGTAAAGCAAGCATTTTGGCACTTCTGGTTGTGGATTTTCTCCTTGCAAAGAGTTAAAGCATAAAGCATCGATTGTTTCTAAAATCTTATCTCCTTCTCAATGTCTTTTTCCTTCAACCAGAAGTGCAGCAGATTTTACACACAGACTGAAGGCATTTCTAGAAATGTATTTACTACCTGGATTGAAGACAAAAACATAATTTTTATAAATCCTGACCTGTAGATAGTACCAGAAGTTTGAGGACAAGGTGACTTTGTTACCCCCTCTTTCTGTGAAAATGACCAAAGGACTCATTTAATTAAAAATGCAGATTGTTTCTTAAGGATATGTATATCTACCTGTGTAAATAAGCAGAACTCTTTGGATTAAAACAAATACATTATCAGTGCAGAGGACTACAGTGCACAATAGTATGTACTGCAATCTCCTTGCCATAACCACTTTATATAAAAATAGATGCATTGAAATGTTTGTCCCACAATGGCCCCTCAGCTGTTAGCTAATGCATGTTTATCAACCAGTTATAAATTAAAACAAAAGGCAGTGACAAGCAACAACTTCTGTGTGTATTTTATCAATCTTTCTAATGGATTATTCCATTAAATATTATGAATTGGTCATCTGAAACAGTATCTCTTTGAGGTAGGATTGTATCCTCTCTCTTTTCGCCGTCCTAAGCAAATATAAATTTTCAAGTGAAGAATTGAGAGATAAAGAGATCAGATTACTTCCCATGCCATTCCCCTAATGTGAATGAAGCACAATGTTATTTCAGCTAAGTATTCAATACCCCAAATATATTTCATCTGCAGTAAGTTTCTGAAAAATTATCAGTGCCAGCAGGTCCAGGCTGATGTATTCCTCCAAGTAAAAACTGCCAGGACATACATAAGGTTTGCTGTTTTCTTGCAATGTCTTGCTTTACAACAGAAAATGGACAGCGGATTTGAGCTAACCATGGAAAACTGTTTCATAAACTACTTTATAAATAATTTTTGGTACATCTATATTATGGATTAGTAAGAGCTGAGCTCCTAAACTGAATATTGATTAGGTTATACACTGTGATTTCTCTTTTGTGGCTGTATTAGTCTCAGTAGTCTTCCCTTATATCTGTCTTATTTTCTTTCAGCACCCCTTAAACTGAAGTAATCTTAGTTGAACTCTTGAGTCTGGTCTTGCATGCATGCTATGAGGTACAGAGGGGCTAAACTACACACAAGCAGATGTTACAAGGCTGGGAATTTGCTATGGCAAGACTCACTGGGATGGAGTAATTGCATTCTGGCAGCAGGAGCTCTCCAGAAAAGCTGTGCCATAGTATTTCCAGTGGATTACAGTAATTACCAATGACAAAAAAACCTTCCTGTGGATTTGTGGAATTTTTCCAGAGAGATGAAATCACTTGAGTTCAGTTCTAGGGCAATGATATAGAAAAGCATAATAATGCTTTACTACTATGTTTAAACAGGTAAAAAAATACTAGTTTTATCTTCGAGCAGCTGAAGCCTAGATAACACAGATGTTCAGGTCTATTCTTTATTTTATATTTCATACATAGGCTTAGTTTTGATTCAGGCTGGTAGCTCGAACCTTTATTACTCTTAGAATGGAGAAATTTTTTTTTTAAAAAAAGAAATCTGAAAGGAAAACAGCAGGCATATTTGGTGAATTGCATGCACCACAGTGAGCTGAGATGCCCTAAACTTTGCAAAGCAATTTAATAATGCCTTTATTCATTCCTTATAAATAATGTCTTTTAGTTATTAAATTTTCAAAGGTAAACAAAATACATATTCTGAATCTTGCTTGAACCTCCTCTTCAGGTGCATATGTACATGTTACACACATGCAAAAATTAATTTGAAAAAATTCTAAAGGAGCTGGTAATCCCTAATTTATTGAGTATAGTCTGGCCAATCACAATTATTCTGTCAATTCTCTCTATTTGTTTTTGTGGTCATCCTCATTTGTCCTTATATGTTTGACACTGAAATAACAAACCACCCAAGGTCTTATGCAACGGTTGTGCCTTCCAAATTTCAGAAGCACCATACCTCTTTACGTTACTCTTACTGGTCAATTTTTTGTGGTTTTTTGGGCCATGTTAGGGAAAAAAATAACCCCAAAACAAATCTAGAAAAAAAATAGTGACATTATATTGTTTGAGTTTGATAGTAATTTGGGCATGTTATAAAGACATAGTTAAAAGTAATTTAATAAAGTACATCTACATTGCAATTTTATTATACAGGCAAATTTGAGATAATAGAATTTCAGAAGTGACATTGATGCACAAAAGATCCATTTGGTGATGACATCAGTATCATAGTTCATCTGCATTACAAAATGTATTGTCTTCCAAAAAATAAAATTGAGTTAGGCAATTGTTAGACATTTGTTACTTTACTTATTTTTAATAAAATTTTAATTTTAAATAAATGCATCTCATTCTTCATATTTCTGTAAAATTGCTTTCCTTGTTCTGAAAAAATTCTCGAGTTATAGATACACTTTGGATAATTTTTTCTCCTTTTACTGTTTCTTTTTATTGTCTCCCCTTCCCAAGATGGATTTTTGGATACACTTTGGATAGTTTTTTTCTCCTTTTACTGTTTCCTTTTGTTGCTTTCCCTTCCCAAGAAGGATTTTTACTTTGTATTTTAACCATGAAGACTTAAAGGATGGAGTAGAACATAAAATACACTTGTTTGCTGAGAATCTGTAGACATCCTATCCCATGGCAACAATCTATAAAATAATGCAGTGTGGGTTCACAATTTGAGTATATTGAAGCTACACAAAATAATTAATTTCCTTTAGTGTATTACAGGAAAGTAATTACAAGATCCAGCACTAAATTACTGCTAGAGTCTTAATCATCTCACATCCACCATAAGGTAATCTTGTCTCAATTATAGATCCAGCTGGAAATGGATCTAAAGCTAGATAGCTCTTCAGGTCTTTCTTGGCCAAGTGTAGAAATAGAAATGTCTTGACAGAATAATTAATAGAAGTGCTACTAACATTAAAATGCAGACTATGTAACACTCCATGTGCCAGGTGCAATGCTGCGTCTTTTTGACTTAATGCTTAAGTTTTGAAGCAGCTATGAAATGCTTTTATGTCATTCTCATTAAGACTGAGAATTAAACTTATTTAAAATAGGGGTAGTTATCTATCTAAAATGCAATGTTGTACTAGGGATTCCATGGAGATTTTTAAAAAACAAAGCATTCTGCAAACTTGAAGCATTTAAAGTTCTTAGTATTGGTGTTTTCTTTGACATCTTTTGTGAAATATAAAATATTCTTGAACTACTTTTTCAGTAAATTCTCTGTTTCCACATTTGAGCACTGTCAGAAAGTTCCCAGGATGTCTTGCATCTCTTTGTAAATGAAAGAAGGGCATGTCATCTATCCATAATACTCCTTCCTGAAAAAGTGTAATAGCAAGTTTTCAGTAAGTTAATTATTGCACTTCTCTTCAGTCTCACTTAGAACTACTTCACCTTGGTAATTCAATCAAACTTCTGATACTTAAAGCCATCCTGTCTTCTATTATGTCTCAGGACTTTACAGTAGCTGCACAAGATTTGTTTTATAACTTTTCAAAAGTTTGTCTAGTTTTTGAGACCTTGTAGCACACCCTTGGTCATGGTGCCTTTCTTTTATTGTCTTTTTCCTTGCTGCTGTTCTGAGTCTTAAGACCTGGTATCTCTTCTTTGTCTTCATTTCTCTTTCACTTTTTAAAATAGGTTGAAAAGCCAGCCCAAATAAACTATCCAACTATTTTAATATTTTAGTTTGCCAATACTTAGAAGCCAAAGTCATTTCAAAGTCATGAAGCTTGACTATGCAATCTTCAGTTCCACAACCATATGTCTACTACATTTTCTCTAAGGCACCTTTGTCATTCACCGGGCAGGCTCTGTGGAATTCATCTTTTGTACCAATAATGGAACACCATCCTGAGGTCTGCTTTTTAATTTTTGGTTTGCATGCCTGTATTTCAGTTATGTATGAAATTTATCAACATCTGTTCTTTGTTTAGAACTGCACACGATGAAAAACTTAGGTACCTTAGAAACAATTCCTTTATCTGTGAAGAATGTTAGTTAGGTTGGGCAAAGCTCATTCCTACTGATAGCATGTGCTAAGTGGAGTCAGCTCGGTGCTGTTATGGATGGGTAAAATTTGGAGGTCTAGGTTGGGGTAGTTTCAAAGCCTGAATATCAAATCTGTGCTGTGTGTTCAAGTTTGGCTGTATCATGAGTGCCTGGCTCCTAGGAAATAGCTTTACAGGTTTCAAATTGGATCTTCAGACCACAAAGGTGGTACAACACTGACTACTTTGAGTGGCTGATTTCTGATCTGGGGTGACTGCAACATAGTGTGAATGTACATAAGTTATTTTTCAGGGAGCCAGCCCACCTCTGGGTATCCATCTATTACAGCAGCAGGAAGTGCAGTTTGGCATCATCATGTCGTTAGGACTGGTTCCAAATCTTTGACCTCTGAAAAGCTGACAAAATACTAACAACCTGCATTGGAAAAGAGTGAGCCATATGTTTAATAAGCCTGTTTTCACAAAATTTACTAACTTAAAAAAAAGCTCACAAATGCTTGATCTTCAAAGCAGTGATTTATCAGGGATGACACTTGGAGTTGTTAAGATTACCTGGGGCTACGATTAGGATAGATAATCTTTTTGAATTAGTTTTCCTCCTATTCCCACTCCTATTGGTCAATGGCAAGCTTTCCTTCCTCTTCACTCAGTCTTGATTTGCTCTAATTTACTTCTCTTATTTAGCTCCATTGGAAACAATGCTAATCTTTACTGTAGAGTAGGAATTGATGATTTCTGGGTAGTTTTACCCTTAGCCTGGTCTTCTTTTCCAAAGAAGGAAGTCTGTGCAGGAGGTTTGCTTTGTTTTAAGAAGACTTGAAACCATGCCTTCTAACAAATTTTGAAGTTTTTCCAGCCAGTGCAAAAATGAATCCTTTTTCATAAAAGACTTTTCACCTTTTCAATAAATCATAATTTACTTTTTCTTTAGGATATTGCTGTGAAAATGCTGGCAAAATTAAACTGACTGAACTCAGAACCTTATAATTTCAAACCTGATGCAGCCCGAAATGGTGACAGAGTGATCAGCCACACTTAGGGCTGCAGGATAAGCAGCGTTATTGATTGGGAGGTGCTGAACGCAGCTTAGCTGTCAGCCAGCTGCCTCACATACAGGCAACAGCCTAACTATAGGATCAGAGAGCTAAAATCAGGGTCACTACACCGTATGTGACAGCCTAAGCTGACC
>WEIT01003652.1:227-30581 GCA_013389985.1 Dryoscopus gambensis
CATAGGAAGTGTTTACCAAAAATCATCTGAGAGGGGAGACATGGATGACACATTCCCAACAGATGGTATTAGTGTTCCTACATGACAAGCAATTTTATTTACATCGCATTTAAAAATTGCAGCCTGTGCAAAGCTTATATCCTTTTGAACTCCTCCAGGTCAGAATGCGTTGTTGATGAAATACTGACTCCACTTTTTCCCTATTTCTGATTATACTAAGGCCAAAGATAATGCATTGTGTACAACAACACCTGTATTGTCTGCCACTAATTTAAGCCACTAGGAAATTACAAATTCCTGCACTCCACCCCATTATACTCCTATTAGATGTGTGTATTTTACTATCCAGTGAGAAAAGGCCATTTTTGTGGGTACTAGTATTTTAGAACCATATTTCAATAAAATTTTTCCAGAATTTATCCTTAAAAGAACCATAGTGCCCCCAAAAAATTACTTGATGCTTAAAAAGGGTTGCCTGTACATGGCTTATGTGAAGCTCATTGCTTACCCTACTACTAAACACAGTGGTTAGATCAGAAGAACTAAGGGGTGAAAAAAAGGGCAATTTATTCTTTCTTAAATTACCAAAAGGACCATTTAAGTTATTCATATAAAACCTTTATTACTGAACATTAAAAAACTCACAAAAACCTGCCCAGTGTCAAGAGTTATAGCTAAATATGCAAATTTAAATATTTGGAAAACCTGCATCATCTAGATGCAATAAAAATCTCTAAGTAGTGTTTAGACAATTATAAGACTGTCATTACCATTCTAGTTACGGTTGTACTTATTATCTTATTGCACTTTCCATAAAAATCCAGTGATGTCATGAGTTAAGAAACTTTTCTTTTATACTGACATAATTTTAGGATGTTTACTACAGAAAATAACATTTTTCATCAGTTTTTGATGGCTGGAAAGTATTTGATTTCCACAAACCATCTTCATAATTCCTTAAAAGGAATTATTTGGACAACAAATTAATTGAACTGAATTCTCTGCCAGCTGAGTCAGTTCATTCCCAAACTCATTATCCCCACAAATAATTCTTTTGTCTCTCAAAATCGAGAAGCACCTTCAGGCATCGCAGTGTTGGTACAAGGGTGGCCATCAGTTTGTGGTGTATGGAGGGTTTTCATTCTGAGGCTGTCATTCAAAAATATTTTGTATGGAAACATAGATTTCTTTGACAGCATTATCCCTCTGATAGCACTGCTAATGGTGGCAATCTCTGTCCAAGGTGCTTGTGCCTTGCACCACCAGTCTCTCTCCCCTCCAGCAGCTTCACAATGAGCCAGAACTAAGAACTGATGCAATAGAAAGAAAACATTTTCACTTAGGTAATTTCCCAGGCAAACCACAGCTCTGATTCAGTTCTCTTGGTGGTTATCCAGCAGAGGGATACCTACTAAAGGACAAGAACCTCTTAAGCTATTTTAAGCATTACTACTGTCAAATGCTTAATATCTTCTCTTTTTTTAACTGGATTTTTATCAGGGAAGCTAAAGCATTTTTTTTCAGAATAGGTTAACGCAACACTAAAAGCTTGGCCGAAGCCCAGTAGTGTATTGAACTGTTTATCTTGAGAAGCAAAAACTCCGTATGATTACTCTTAGTGACATAAGCTAAGATTTGGTTGAGGATGAGAATGAACAGTAAAAAACGGGGAAAACTCCTTCCTTGTTACCTCAACCACTGACATTTGAGGTGGGAGCAAGAAGAAAGTGAAAAGTGGTGGAATTGTTTTAAATGTCTTTCCAAGAAACACTTGTACTATAAAAGCAGATCTCTAGCCTACATAAATGCAACAGAGAGATAGGAAACAGGACAAGCTAACATTAAAGAAGCTGTGGTTACCTACATTTGATCAGCAAAAACAAGAAGAGTGAAAGAAACATCTGAGAATCTACCGCTAAACAGATCTACTAGTGTTAGAATTTCATCTAAGCTACTGGAATTCCCTTTTACACAGATGAGTTTAATACCCATGCTCTGGTTCTCAAAACTATTATACCTTACTTCAAGGAGGCAGGGAAATTTGAAACAAATGTAGAAACATTAACTACAAAAATATATACTATGCAGCTGGAAAGGAAATGTGAAGCACTTAATATGCATAACATGCTACTACTACTTCTTTCACAGAATTAAACACAAAACAAATAGAAAGAAGCATATTAGAAAAAGCAAATCTATATTAATCAAGTCGCTGGGTGAGAAAGAAAAACTGAACATGAAAAGAGGACTGAAAAAAAGACCATTTTGATGACTAATACCCAAGACATTTAATAAGGAAGAAACAGAAGTGAAAAAAATGCCCATTGCATGTGTAAACTTACATTTATTTATGTAGCTGTCTTTTCCCTGCTATTCACTTCAATAATTTTTCTGGAAAGAAATTTAAACAGACTGAATTACATTGCTCTGGAAACTTGATATATTATTAATATTAGTAGTATCCATTATAACAATCCAGTGAGCTTTGTAACTAATGCATATTCGATACAGATTGTATTTTCTGTTTACCTAAATGGAACTTTCCCTTATACATGACAGAGCTTGGCACCAAACATTTCAAAAGTCACCTTGCAACATGCAGAATCTCCCATCAGCATCTCACCCTTAGCTTGGCAGTTAGAGAACTTTGTAGCTCGACAGCGTGAGAGATTTTTGATCTTCCATTCTGTAGCCTTAAGTTTAATAATTTCACCCTGTTAATCATATGAAACGAGAGTTCCTCTTTCTACCGTGGCAAACAGTTATTTCTGCCACTTTGCCACAAACCTCTGTGCTGCTTCTTCAGCCCTAGATAGTGTCTTGGTTACTCAAATCGCATTTTACACAGAGACACACAGGTCTCCCTGAAAGAGGACTTAGCGCACTCCCTTGCCACAGAAATGCAGAAGTCTGTACAGCTGTTTGGAAGTATGTGATATTTATCTCACATATATACTAATTTATTGTGTCACAATTTGATAATAAATCTATGGGGTAGTTCCTAACTGGCAAGAGGTCAAAGCAAATTAATTTAGGAATTTTAACAAAGTATCTCAAGGTAAAACAGCCTGCAAACTTACTCTGCTCTCAGCCTACAGAAAATGCTCATAAAGAGCTCATTCAAAGCAGTTTATCCGTTGCTGACCTCAAGTTAAGACCATTTCCACAGATAGCAAGCCCTGTGTGACTGGTCCTTAACACAGCTGAGCTAACCCAGGCAGCTGGTTCAAGAGTCCAGGCTCATGAGAATCCCTGCACAACTGAAGCTGTGAATTCATCACAGCGGAAGATTCAGCTCTCAAGGTGCTGTGAGTTTTTTCCTTGAGAAGAAAGGATAAAACAAATATTGCACTCTGCAAATGGAGAGTATACAATGCTCAAATACTTTTATAAGGAAAACCTTGTGCTTTGAACATGAAAGGATGCCTGTTAAAAACAGGAATTGTACAGTTTGTTCTGGGCTGGAAGCTAAGGTCAATGGGACCCCTCAACGGGACGGGTGCTAAGAATATTTTACACAGAGAGCTGTCCAAGGAGGATGCTCTGGTTGTTAGCCAGCTTTGAGGGAAGGTCAAACCAATGCTGTCCTAAATTTTTCTTACATAGTCAGTTTTAAAAAGGAGGTTTTCTCCTGTTGCTTTTAAAAACATGAGAATTTTCTTTTTCATAAGGGACATCAGGCCTGTTGGTGTGGAGAATCAGTTTGGGGAGTATGTATGATGCTCTTGCCAGCAGTCCATGGTGCTGATGGAGAGATTTATACTTGAATATGGTCAGTGTCCTCCGCTGCAGCTGCAACGGATTATTTCCAACATTTTTTGAAAGGTCACTTGGTGCGTTTCTGTGTCAGCATTGTCAGGGATTTATGGACAGCAAGTAAAGGTCAATAATGCACACAAAATAGCCTGCCAAAATGAGTTGTGATCTACTAGTGGGTTGTTGCCCTACAAGATTCCACTAAACTGGAGATAACATACAGAAAACACACTTGTTAGTTTACCATGCTATTTGGCAATTGCTCAGCGCAGCTCAGGTCTCCTGCTGAGCTATGAAAAAGTCCACTAAAAGTCACAATAGGAAGAATTTCAGTATATATTATCTTTGTAGTCCATTTTTCTTTCATGTTCTTCCCCGTTATAATGTAGTGGATTTTCATGGGTGTCCAGGGTATGCATGTTAAAAAAGAACTGATTGTATTCAGACATCAATTTACCATTTTATGTTATTGTGCCATAGTATCCTTAACTGTGCAATATTTTCATTAAAAAGATGCTGCTGTCTATCTTCTATTAAATTAAGAAATGAAGAAGTGTGGCAGGTTGATATTATGAGATATCTTTTTCATGACTAATGGTAAAGGCTGGACTATGTTGTCACATCTTATAACAGTAACCACCAGTGGCTTCACATGAAGAACAGAACACAGAGATAATCTTCCCCCCCATCCTCACCAGATTGCATCCAGACCATCACATGTATTGGTAACCGACTGACCTATCCCACATCAGTTTGGATCCATTTAGCTTTTGGCTTATAGTCAAAATCTATAGCTCTAGGAAATACAGAAGAGGAGGACTGTCTAAGTCGCCTGTCAACACGCACAGTGATCCACTGAGCTCAGACCCAGTGCAGCAGCCTTCAGCACACTCTGCTCAGTCTGCCATGCTAGTGGTAGCACTGTTCTCACAAGCACTGTGAAAAACCATCAGCCCCAAAGCAAAGATGTGTGATGAGCACCAAGGTACTCCCAGGACAGGAGGTCACCAAGTCTCAGCACAATTACCTCCTCCCAAGCTGTCACTTCCCCTTGTGCAGAGAGACAAAACCCAGACTCCTCTTCTGCAACCCAGCCAGGAGATCCTGCAATAAACAACAGGGTATTGTTCCTCCAAAATCCCTTGCTGTTTCCCTAGGCATTTGACTGCCTTTTCCTTCAGATTTTTCCTGCCTCTTTCTGAGACACCAGAAAGAGCACCCTGCTCTGATTCCTCTCTTTGGCCTTGGGTGAGACGGCTGAGTGACTGCTTTTTCCTGGTTACTTGTTAAAACCTGTGAAAAGACACAGGCCCACAACTAGAAAACCCTTTGGGGACACGTCAAGCTGGGTATTTGTGCCCTGTCCCCCAAACAAGTATGCAGAAGTCAGCATAGTTACCATGTTTTGCATCAGATGAAGGTCCCTCCTTCAACCTGCTTCTATTTTATTGCTGCTACTAAATAAGTAATGGAATTACATCAAAGACTAAATGAAAGTAAAAATGCCTTTTTTTCTTCTGTATTAACCATTTACTGTTACCCATTTCTGTGTCTATACTCTTTTCAAGGAAGTTGGGGAATCAGAAATCTCCTGTTATGCTTTCATTCCTCAGCCATTGTTTGTGCTGTCGTTCTAGCATGCCCTAGTGTGACAAACCACTAGCCAATAATTGTTGTATTGTATTTTATGACACATTAGAAATGTAGCAAGCAGGCTTGCTGTGGTGTTCTCTCCATGAGCTCAGATCAGGCAGGATCAAAATGGAGAGAATTAACATGAAGAGAAAATACTTTTAAATCTCAGAATGGTACTTCATTTTGAGTTTTGTTCATCACTGGGATTCATTCCAAGTTTAATGAAACAGAATTTCTCGGTCATATTTCCACATTACATTTCCATCTTTCACTAAAGTAGAGCCAGAAATGCACTTAAGCACATGCGTAAAACTTCAAAATGCATTCTCAACATATTGCCTAATTCCTGCAATATTTTTGTTCACTGGGGGTCTTCACAAGTTCAGACTAATACAAGAAATTGGCTTTGATTTAGATAAAAGCATTCTTGTCCTAAATGAGGTCAAATACAGCAAGGCCAGAACCTGAAATCTTCACATATGCTGTGGGAGACAGATACTATCATTCTTCCCCATACAGCTAAAACTTTGGCCAGTTAGGCACAATATGAAGAGAAATACCTAACTCCTCTAGCTTTCTTGCCACAGACAGCTGGCCCATTTGCTGGCCCATGGGCTAGACTGGCTCAGATTCTCCAGCAGGGTGACTGGCCAAGTACGGTGCTGTCCAAAATGAGCTTTAAAAACTGTAAAAGTGGCAGCTCCCAGTTTTTTTAACACAGCCCTGAACTTTTGTTGTTATAACTGGCTTCCCTCTTTCAAAGAAAGGGCATTTTGTACTCGAGGATGTTCTCTCAGTCACTTCCTTAGGGACCCCATGTCTTCACATAAATTGCAGGATTTCCTAAGTGCTTCATGAACAGGCCAAATTTTAATCCCATTTCACAACAATATTTTCTTCAGTAGTCCTCATGAGGAACGTTCAGCAAGCAGGAGTACATTATTTCAATACAGTGGAACTCAGACCTTCAAAGGGTTTTAAGGTGCTCTTTATGTCTTCCAGAAAACCTTGGTCTGAGCTGAATAACATACTCCCAGAGTCTGCTCCCTATTCTCACCTATTCTCCTTCTTTTACCTGAGGAATTAGGTAATGTCTGGCCCGAATACAATAAGACCCCCGCCCCTTTTAAAGACTATCTTATTCTAGAACAACATTGTTTATGTATTCCATATGGCCTATCATTAGTGTTATCCTTGATTCTCTGTCTCCCACTTTCCTCTTGTGCAATAAAAGAGACGAAGTAACACATTGTAAAAGAATGTGTTTGCAAGATACAATAGACATCTGCCTCTCTCTTTCAGAGGCTGCTGCAAGAACACAGTTGCTATCTATTTTGCCAATTTGACCCCAACATGTCTAGGGCCTCTCAGAGCAATTGTGCGTGAACACATCAATCTGTTCATGAGCAATAGCTCTGTGCCTGAGATGGCCATTGATTTTACTTTTTTGTACTTTTACTGGCACACTTGTCCAAAGCCTGCATAGGTTATTGTTGGTATTGTTACAAAAGATGTTAAGGAACTTTTGGGGAAGCTGTGACCTGATCTTCCTGGAATATTTTATAAATTTTTGTCATACTTTTTTCAAAGCCCTGCATGCCCAGGCAAGGCCAAGAAGATGCTTCTACTTTCAAAACTGAAGACTGAATGTTTTGAACATTTCTAAGAAAAAAACCAATCCACTCCAACCAAACCAAAATAAATTGCCTTAGATCTGTCTGTGACAGCTTAAAAATTAGTAAGAATGATTTCATCATTTAAAACCACCTGCTGTTTGATTTATGACACCATCTAAGAATCAGTGAGCACAGTGTATATTTTTGTAAAACAGGCTCATTTTGCCTCCTCTTTCTCTTTTACACCATTGTAACTCAGGAATACCTCTGGTTTATTTGCCTCAATTAGTCTGTAAGGCTGTACAAAGGTGGACACCTTCTGACTGCAGTGGAGGCAACCCCCTACTTTGTGCTGGAGTGGCTGGGGTGAGAATCAGACACAAAGACTTCAAAACTGGTCTTTAACCACACACTTGGTGCCCTGTCAAGGTTAACAGTGTCTGGAAATCTGTTTGTATGTCTCATTTCACTGTCTGCTAGCCACACGGACATTAAAAAAAAAAAAAAACCAACAAAACCCAAAATATTGACAGTATGTCTTCTCTTATCATTGCATGGAAAAGGATATAGAAATATAAACAACCCAAAACCCTCTGTCTTTCTGGATTATTTGGGAATAACCTCATCTTAATGAAGATGTAAATGATATCTGAATCTGAAGCATAGACTCTGATGGAAAGAGAAATTATTATTTCTCTTCTATTTCCTAAGTGATCAGACTCACAGGCATGTCTCCTCATGTTTCTTCCCAGACATAAGAAAGAGACATTTTTAAAAACCCTATATCTATTCTTTTCTCTTCACTGAAGATCTGGTGTGTCACTGGTTACTCACAGAAAACTACTGCTGGAGTTGCTGAAATATTTTTGGAGTGAGGTGTGTAGAGGTGGGCAGACTTATAATGTTAAAATACTAAAATCATTTTTCTGATGCAAAAGATAGCATGTCAACAAACACAGATAAATAAAAGCATACTAATTGCTATTAAGTCCTCTGAATCTTTCTTTTTAGGTTATAGTAAGCTTAAGTAACTGTGTTCCTGCCAACTTCATTTCATGGCCTTGTGTCTGTGTTCCTTCTACACACATCCATCAGTCTCCAGACAGAAATATACTCTATAGTTCTGTGTGACTCTTTGTTATCCTTTTAAGAACCTGAATGGCTCTGGCCTCTGCCATTTTTTTTTGGTCCGCCTTCTGAAATCTCTTTTATTTGGATTTTTCTGCAAGGTCAGAAACAAACTCAAATCTATAAAATCTATGGGAAAATCAAGAAATTGGCTCAGATTGTCTTGTGGTTTTGGAAGTAAAACTGACCAAGAAAGTGACAAGATCCTTTACAGCTGCAGCAGTACAGCAATAGGTAGCCACTTTCCAGGGAGTGGAGGTGAACAACTGGCAGAGCCTTCTCCATTCACCAGAAGAGGAGGCTCCTAAGAAGGACAGACAGCTGCATGTGGCATATGGTACAGTGGGAGAGACACTAAAGATCTAAACCTAGGTGCATTCATGTAAACATTTCAAAACCTCAGGTCGCCTCAGATAGTTGTTATTTTTATATTATAGCCTCTGTCTGACAGTAAAAGTGAATTGGAAGAGTGTGTTTGAAAAACCTATATGTATAATACACTTACACCAAGATGTAGTTGAACCTCTACACTTGTCTGGTTATCATCAGTCTGGGACTGATTTTTGGACACTGCTTTTCACACTGTTTAATTTAAATTAGATACTGGCAAAGTCTTCTTTTCTCTAGCATACTCACTGCCGTGTAATTTATAGTGTCATGCAGATGCTGAATCATTTTAATCTCCTTTCTGTTGCACACAATTTACATGTCTGCGGCAAATAAAAAGATAAGTGCAATCCATATTGCAAATGCATTGTACCACTGTGAATTTGCATGCTTTCTCCTTGTTCTTCTTCGCCTCATGGAATTTATGTGTTCGTTGTAGCAATGTCCGATATCACAATGAGTATCCTTTTGTCAGTTGTATTTGGATTTTAAAACTAGGTGTTTACTGTTTATGACAATGTATACATTGTCATAGCAGTCTTCACTATCTCCCCAAATAATTTCCAAGGTATGGCAAAAAACTCTGCTGAACTGATATATTACAGTAAAAGTCAGGACAGTGCTTGAGAATACACATTTATTTTTCTCTATTTTATTTCATATTCAAGCAGGGAGTCCTAAATCAGCTTATTATTTTTAAAAAATTACATCATTTTACAGATTTTAATCCACTTGTAACAGGACATTTTTTAATCTCAGTTTATCTCCTGATGCAGTAGACCATCTAACCTTTTCAAGGCACATGAAGTGATCTACCAACTAGATTTGAGTGGATAGTAATGAGGTAACTTTAAATACAATAAAATAAACAGCTTTCTGAGTAGATAACCACTGAATTTCACTCCCTAAGATCTAGTGTCTTGTGTCTAAGAGTCCATGTTCTGCTGTTGTGAAAAGGAAAGCTTGTGTCTCACTTTACATGAGCTGTGGCACAGAAGGTCTCTTGCTTCTCTGTAGCATCCTACTTTTACAAAAATTGTGAGAATTTAGATTCACATGTGGTTGCATGAGCTTCATTCTCATAGGAAATTAAGACAGCTAGAAAGAGAGATTTGGAGATTTTTAACTGGCACAAGTCAGTACAGCTTCACTTACCTCAGTGAGCTGAAGTGACTTTCTGAGATGCTGAGTGCTAAAAATAGATAGCAATTAAAATGGAAATATTGGGCTGGGCAAACTCCACCTGAATGCTCTCTCTCCTCTGCACCTCCTTGAAATACAAATACAGTGTAGTTGAATTTGAATTAATTATTTACATACTCATAAAGTAGCATGTTTTTGAGTGAGCATTAAAAACAGTATTATAAAACAGCCATTGTACACCTACCCTGTAATCAAAATATGGCTAATTCTTCTTGGCGTAAACAAAAAGTTCAGTTCTTACTCTTGACTTTTTGATAGTAGTTCTATAACAGTGCCATTCAGGTGCAGGAAAAACAATGCCATGTAAAAAATGGAAATGCAATTTCTCTATTTATTTTCATCACCTGCTGATAAACTACCAGGATATGTTCACAGTAATTTGCAATGTTATGAAGTATCTGTATTTTGCCCATCCCTGTGAAGCCATTACCTAACCAAGTCTTACATAATAAGTAAATAAACTAAAGCCAAAATATGATCTATTAATATTGTGTGAAAAATGATATTATTAAGGTCTGTTTAAAAATGTTTCATATGATAAATCACAATTTGTTAAAAATTCAAATAAATGAATGTTTTTAAAAAACAGAAACAGAAAACAGAGAACTTCAGTCCCTTTTAAATTTTCTCCATAAATAATAACCTCTTCAATTAATCTGATTCAATACATTAATCAAACATTATTGATTAGTATACAGAAAATGTGACGTGCTGATGTGGCTGGTGAGGGAGTTGTTTAAGCTACAGAAGTCTTTAAAAAATTCCCTCCCCCAGCAGGGTGATCTCAGGTGGGATGTTAAATGTATGCTCAGCCACTGGCTGCAAGAAGTCACTAAAGCAAACACCAAAGCACCTTGGTGAAGGCAATTTCAGCCTCAATACTATCAACTTACAGTTCTGCTCAGTGACCCTCTCAGATCTCAGAAAAGGTCTTTTCGGATTCTGGGTCTTGCTGTATTGATTTCAATCAGCAGCTTTTCCTAAGAGCCCCAGTTTGAAATAGCCCAGAATTTCTACTCTCTGGCCCAAGTTTTATCTCAGGGTTTTTGTTCACATTTGACATCATTCAGATAAACTGCAAGACAGGATTTTTTGTGTGTACTTGTTTCTCTACCCACATTTTTTTTTAATTATGTTTGTTCCCAACACAAGTAAATCTTTCTGTTTACTTATGCTTTCAGTTGGCCTATTGAGGGAGGCACACTGAGCTGCCTCAAGTGTTGTTTTCAAAATGTTTTTACATTTTTGGCCATGCTTCAGTGGGACCAAAGTATTTCTGTCAACGACTTCATTAATGCCAGGATTTTACCGCTGGCTTTTGAATACTGGAGGCACCCCACTGGAGGCCCTCTCACCGCTCAAATCCCCATGCTTCCCTCTCATCCTTAGCAGAGCAGCAGAGGCTTTGGTAGCCCGCAGACTCCAGTGGCACAGGGCGGAGAGGGACCAAGCAGCTGCTGCTCTGCACCAGAGCCCGGGAGCTGGGGCAGAGGGGCAGAAAGTCCTCCCCATCATGCTTCTCCCTCGTGAGAGGCTGCACTCGCTGCACCACATTGTCAACCCACAGAGAAAAGCACGTGGGGGGAGGCAAAGTCGCTTAAGCCTTGTTTGCACCTCTTAACTTCTATTGCTCTTGGCATAAATTAGAGCAGCCTAAAGGGCTTTTTGATGGTTAATGTTCAGGAAGAGGGGAAAGGGTATTTCAGACAGTAAAAATGTTTCAAAGACTTTCTCATTTGCTGTTGTTTTTTTTGTTGATGCTTTTTTTAAATTAAGAAAGCTATAAGGAAATCCTCAGCAGAAACTGAGAATAAGTTCCTGATGGCTGGCTGGATTTTGCCAAAATCCATTTTAAGGTTTACTTTGAGTAAGCTCAAATAAGGTTGCCATATGGAATTACTCCATGCAGCAGCCTGACTTAGAGCAAAACTGAACAAAGCTGAGATTATTTACTAAACTCCTAAACCACTGGCTGTTTTGCATCTCTCCCACACTGGATCTAATTCCTTAAGTAAATAAGTACATATTAAGTTAAAAACCCAAGTCAACGAATAGACCAAATAGTTGTACACAAGGTAGGTTATTTCATGACACACAAAGCACAACCATGGGTCAGCATTCAAGCCTCAGACTGTCTCAAAGCTTGTTGGCACCTGCAGTTTAGCATATTTACTGCTGTAGCCAAGAAGATTGATCACAGGAAGCCAAAGCTGTTCAGTTAAAAAAATAAAAGCAAGAATCAGCTGTTTTCTATGAGCAGACTGTCAGATAACTTGCCTAATGAAACCACGATATTTCTCTTGAGCTCAAGAAACATTCATGCTGAAGAGGGTACTGGAGTCATTCTAATACTTTGCAGTTGTTTTGGAGGTTAAATAGAAATCAGTATAGAAGAAAGTCTCTGCCTTTGTGATCAGAGAAAAGTCAGAAACATAATATCAAAATGCACAATTGTGCCCTTGAGGAAAATAGACTTAACACTTAGGTTGTGTTTTTCACCTCACTAGTGTGCTCAAAATTGAAAACACAAAGGATGCCTTTCACTGGTATTATTTAAAAAAAAAATGACACAACTGTCCCACAGAGAAACCAAACAGAAAAAACACAGTTCTGGTTTTTTTTAAATAATTCATAACCTGATGAAATGTCTTGTGTCAGAATCAAAACCAAGAAGCTTCAAATGAAAAATGCATCTAACTCCTGTCAAAACTGCCTAAGCTGCTTGCAGTCTCTGCTCTCCCCAACCTGGGCTCCAAATGGATGCAATAGTAAAAGAAGAGGAGCAAAAGGCTCAGCAGACAGCAACCTTAATATGTTTTGACAGGACACATCACCAATTTAGAAAACACTGATGTTCATGCGTGGACTTTTGGCTAGCCCCTACATACCAGCGTGGTGTCACCAGCCATCCTTCTGGCAGAGGAAAAGGGCATTCCCAACAAAATTGCCTTACCTGGTTGCACACAGCCAGGACTCCACTGGGCAAGCATTTATTCCGTGTGATGACAATAATCTCTTGCATCTTCACTGAGTTTTGCTAGACAATATGGGAGAAAAAGTATAGTTTCACATCTTCTGACATCTTCTTCCTTGCATTTCTTACCACTTGTGAAGATAATAGCACAGAAGAAAGGTGGCAGTCTAACGTGCTTTACCTCATAAAACAATCAATGCTAATGTAAAAAAGTGTTTTTAAATGGTGGTGTGATGCTCAATGCACTTGAGCTCTATTGCACTTGATAACTCTCTACAAGCTAGAGGGCCACCTCTTTTCCAATCGGATGAACAGGAAGGCAGGCGATCATGATAAGCAGCACCAATCAGTGTAGCCTCAAGGCTGCTCTAGCAGATCCGAAGTATCCAGACGGTTCAGAACTGCCTCAAGCTTCAAGGGAGACAGAAGGAGCTATAGAAAGATTCCACCTTGCCCTTTAAAAGTTAGTCTAATTGTCTCTGGAACTACATCTTGAAGTGAAATTGAAAGCATCCGGCTTGAAAAAGTACCTTAAACCCTCATCACCATTTTCTCACATTTCTCCTTATCAGAAAAAGCAGCAAAGGACCAATAAATGTAATACATTTGATAATATACAAGTTTATCTATTTGTAACAGAGCTTTGATATAACTTTGAAATATGTCATGGTAACAGTTCCTAGGAGTATGGCTGGATGTGAATATTGACTCTGATATGAAATTTACCACCTGATATACCAGTTACAAAATCATGGAGCTTACAGTGAGTTGAAAGCTTGAAATATGCGGATACTTTCTGGGTTCTATTTTCCAGGTGTCAGTTTCTACTCTGCCTTTTATATTAATTTTTTTAAATTATAGAATGCTTTTATTTATAGATTAAAAAATAGTATCGATCATAAAGGACAAATACAGATAACATGATAAAAATGACATAACTGATGACAGCTCATGACAATAATGAATAAATGAAAAACAGTAATGAGATGAACAGCAATAATGAACATTTAATTATTTGCACATAATTTAGTGCATGCTTAGAAAACAACCTGATTTTTAAGTTTCCATCTCAGATGCATCTGATTGTAGCTTTTGTTGTTATTTTCAAATACAGGCATATGTCCTCTGGTCTCAGTTTTCATCTTTACGTTCTGTTTGCAGGCCAAAAGTGATGACATTTTGCAATGCAGCTAAAGTAACATGTGTATTTGGTATGCTGAAGGCATCTATCATCTTTTGTTTGTAGCTTTTCTGAAAAGTTCATCACCTCCATTCCCTCAACCAATAGCTTTCTTATAGCAGAACTAATGCCTGTGAGAAAAAGATTGCAGGGTCCTCAGTATGGCATTTACACCAGCTGTATAAGGGAGGGAAAGGGAAATAGGAAAGCAAGTGATGGAAACTGTTGCCAAATAGCCATTTTCCTCATCAAAAGGAACACACAATTTTCAGGATCAAGAGAAGAAGCTAGAGCTGAGGAAGCTAGATCACAGACCAGGGCCTGGGGCAGAAGGGAGGAAAGGGAAACAGAACAGATCATTCCTGTGAGAGACAAAAACAAAAGGACAGACTGTGGGAGAAAGGCAGTGGCAGACTGTGGCAGAGAGAGGTGTCTGCAAGGACGAGCAATCTTGATAACGGTGAGGCCGAGCTGTTTCCATGTATACACAGCCTTGCACCTGGCCTTGGGACCACAGTCCAGAGTGTTGCATTCACGTGTAGTGAGACCCCTGTTTGACATCTCTGAAAAAGCCATGGAGTCTGTCAGGCTTTGTGGTGTGGTCGATAGCCCTTTTACTCACACAGGCACGCAGCAGGCTATTTGTGACCTTCTGACAGTCAAAGGAGCGGCACCAAATGAAATTGCTGATGCTGAAGCCTCTGATGGCCACCATATGTGGATAGAGGAAGTTCCTGATGGTATTGCACACTTTTATTACAATGGCCATGACAGCAGATTTCCTCAGTGCAGAGCAATTTGCCAATGAGCATGGAAATCAAGAGTGAATAAACACCAGTGGGCAGTAGCTACCCTTCAGGCACCAGAAAAAGACTAAAGAGCAGGCATGGAAGTGGCAGGACTTGAAGTACACAGAGGTGGGGATGATACTCAGATTTGTTGCAGTGCTTAGAGTGGAGAAACTAGGACTATTGTTGCTCTATGGAGGACAACGTGGTCCCATGACTACCCGTGGATTTCAGTGTGGGCTTCAAAGACAGAGAGGTAGGCCAAAAAAGGGCATTTCTGAAACCCCTCACCCATGGAGACAACAGGAAGGAATGAAGGAAGGAAGGAAGGAAGGAAGGAATGAAGGAAGGAAGGAAGGAAGGAAGAGAAAGAAAGAAAGAAAGAAAGAAAGAAAGAAAGAAAGAAAGAAAGAAAGAAAGAGAAAGAAAGAAAGAAAAAGAAAGAAAGAAAAAGAAAGAAAGAAAGAAAACAAAAGAAAGAAAGAAAGAAAAAGAAATTCAGCATGTTTTGTGCAGCTAAACAGCATAGTTTGGTGAAAAGACGGCACCATTTCCTACCTGCATGCGATCCAGGACCAAATTTCAGACCGAGAGAACTGCCTAAATTAGCCCATAGGAAATGCCGACATCATGACTGAAGTTTAAATTCCCAGCTCAATGCTGCAGAGTATTCCCCAGTCCCAGGAGTGTCTCTAAGAACCAAGTGCCTACATCCATGCAGGAGCAAAGGACCGGTGACAAAATTTCATCTCCATTTTATGCATTTAATTTACTTGAGACTCAAAACTGACTCTTCTGTGCATCACACCCATCCTTGATGTTTATGTATTTGCTCTGTCTTGTGAGTAGGAAATATGTGAACAACCACTTTCTCTCCAGAGAAAGCTGCTCTCTCACTTGACCAGGGCACCAGTCTCTCACTACTCTCTGAGACCATCTGTCTTGCATTTGTTCCCTGCAGGAAAGAGACTCAGTGACAGCGTCTAACAGGATGGGGTTTGATGGCTCAGAAGCTGGTCTAGAAAGTAAGAGCGTGACTCAGAAATCAAGCCCGGAAGGACCTAAACCCCAGACCAGGCAAGGGTTGCAGCAGCACAGATGCTGCACCACGGCTCGTGTTATTCTGGGTTGATTGAAATATCCAAGAACAAAACCTCAGGACATAGCCAGCTCTCAGGTCTGAGTGCAGTTTAGCATAACTTCTAACCTATTCCTGTGTCAGAACACTGCTCTTTGAGTACAGTATCTTAAGCACCTAATGGGAATCATGCTCCAAGTCAGCAAGCTGATTTAGCTGAGGCACAGGGGTGGTAGATGGCTTCAAGAAACAAGGCAGATGATCCACAAAGTAGGTAATTAATCTTAATTAAGTTCTTCCTGAAAGAATAGTATTTGAGCAGATTGAGACATCTTGAATGAGGTAGCAGTACCTTATCAGTGTCTCTTCATAGTTTGATAAACTCTGTTCAAGATTCAGGGAGCACTTAGGATTCACAGGAACCAAAATAAATTACCTTACCCTGTCCCCTCCCAATGCTGAGAAATACTCTCACTAATTAAAATGGATTCCTGAAAATGTATCCTATATAGGACAATCTTTAGTTTAAAAATCTAGAAAAACAGACAAAAATTGCATATTGGTAGCTATATTTTAAACAAAAAAAAAATCTTCACATAATAAATACATCTTATGCACATTAACTTCAAATTTACTTCAGAAAGCTATTTACAATATAAATAATTACAAATGGGAACACTTTGCAAGATATTCTTGACATAACTAAATTATATTTTCTACATTACAGTCCAAAGGAAAACTACAGATGTTATGCTACAATGTCACTAGATCCTTTACATTGCAAAGCATGGTATTTGAAACACTGGCAATCTGTGTCTTTTTGTCCATGAATGTAACCATTGGTTTAAAGCAAACATGAAATTCTTCATCATATCTCAAGTGCTTTTTTTTTTGTTAGATTAATATATTTTATGCATTGAAATATTTACCTCGGGAAAAAGTTGCAATGCCCTAGAAGAACTTTTTCTAATAGACTTTATTTCCTTAGAATGCAAAGGTGCCAACGTTTTATATTGTGTAAAAAATATTGTTTCTTGCATTTTGAAACTTCCCACTGTATCAGTAGCTGAAAAGGAAAATAATAAATGCGGTCCAAATTGCAATAAATAAAAATGTTTAAAATGACACTTGGACTCCTAGAACAATAGGAAAGATTGAGGACCTTGTTTGAGAGGGGAGTTAACAGGGAATGCAACCAGACAAAAAGCGTTTTTTTCATCCTGCATTTGATCTTTCCTTTCAAATTCAGCTTCATAGATGGAGTCATAAATTTACTCTTTTCAAAAAGGGATGTATTCCTAACAACTTAGAGCCAGATTTATCTACAGAACTCTTGTATACATAAGCTAAATGCCACAGTGAAGTTTAACCTCACAGCATTTTTTTTCATTAATAACTGCCCTAAGGTAATGTAAAATGGAATCACACTAGTGCTTTCACTGTTCTGAACAGAAGACTATTTCATTTTTTTGGTCTTCAAAATAACAGCTAAATCCCCAGCTATACCTCTAGTAGACTTCAAAACCACCAAACTGAAGGGTTACAGAAATCTGGGGGGTTTTGATTTGCTATTTTTGTTGTTGTTTTCAGGGTTGGTTTGGGTTGTTTTGGTTTGGGGTTTTTTTGCTTCTGGTTTTTTTTGCTTCTCAGTGCACACAGCTGAAATATTTAACCATCAATTCTAACTGCAAATAAAGTAAAATAGGTTCTCCTCCACGCTGTAGAACTATCTGTAGTTAAGCCAGTATACCTACAGGAAAGCATGTTCATCCACCATTGTTCCTAATAATATCATTGTTCCTGTATTGCCTTTAGGCTCTTAGGTGCTTTAAGTAAACTTGCAGCTCGTGGAAAGAGCAGAGCCTGAATCCATTTGCTGCCAGACATTGACTATAGCCACCTTAAAATAGACATAGCTAGGTCTAATCCTGGAACTGTGTGCTATAATCCCCATTACATACAGGTTTGTATGCAGAAGGTCTGAAACCAATGCGTATGCCGCAGCTTTGTTCCGTGACTGAAAGGTTATCTGACCTTTGGAACAGCCAGGCTGATTTCTGGGGTGGCTGTGCCTTTTCCAGGAATACTATGTGACCATTTATTTTTTCCAACTCACTCAGCATACTCACATAAATGAACATATGGTGGTTAACATACTTAGGGACATTAATGAATAAATGCTGCATGTGCAGAGATAAAAATGAGATTCAGATAACAGTGATTAAAACAGTTTAAAAGAGCAGAATTTCACTGTGTAACCCACGGCAGTACTGCAGACAGATCAACAAAAGCCATTTAAAGCTTAAGAAATACTTTCAGGGCTCGTCAGTCAGGAGAGATGCGCTCATTTTTTCAAAACATAAATAACCTCTTTTATAGAAACACAGCATTTAGAGCTATTATCTTGCATAGTTCCATATTCACATCTTGAGATTTAAGGAAAGAAGAATAACAAAACAACCCTCAAACCTATTATCAGAAGTCAGCTTTCCTTCCCTTGCACATGTTAAGTAGTACCTTACTCCACAAATATTCCCATTTGAATAAATGAGACAAATTGCTGAGTAAGGTTCTTCTTTTAATTTAAGAATTGCTTTGCAAATTTGTCCAAAATCACAAACTCTATGCCCATGGGGTGTGATTTTATATAAAGACTAGAGGGTTCTTATTCCTTTGAACAAAAGAGATATACTAAGATTGTAATGCACAAAAATCATAATGCGCCATCCACTGACATCAATAAGAAATGGTTTGAAAGAGCTGTGGTCACTCTGTATTTGCAGTAGTTCCAAAATATTAATTTCATGTTAATAGCAAAACAGTATTATGTTAGAGAAATTATGCAATACAGCAATTTATATTGTTTCTGTTCCAAAACACAACATACATACCTTATTTAAAGTGATAACCTTTAGCTAATGCAATACATTTGAAGCTTATTTGGTTCAGATGCCTTGCATTTTTCAATTTTGCAAGATATTTCTTCCCCTCTGATTTGGAAAAGGAAGGAACACAAAAAAAGATGATATCCTTGAAGGATACCAAATGAAACTTTGAATTACATAAATATGTAATGGAAAAAATAAGCTTTATACCATATTGAAAAGCACATGTAATATGACCTGCAGTGATATTATATGCTATAATTAAGATTGCAGGCTTGCTTTCATGTAACATGTAGCATGCAGAGTCTATGCTTGCAGAACTCAGTGCTTTCTGTCAATTAAGAAGAAATTCCTGGCTATCTAAAGAAGCAGGATAGCAAATAAGCTGACAAAAGACATCCATCTCCGGCATACTGTATTGAAATGCTAGGGAGTGCCAGTTGCTGGAATCCCATGAGGAGAGAGACCATCAGCTTTTGCTTGCAGCACAACGTGGCTGCACGTAGAGACATTTCTACTGATTGATTCTGTTCATTACAGTGCATTTTTTGCATTTTTAGTTCACTAGAACTATTGAAAATAGCATAAATAACTACAGTTTGTGAAGTCTTATTTTGGGATCACTGTAAATAAGGATGAGGAACTTTTATTGCATAGCACACTGGCTTTTTTTCCTAGGCGAAGTCATTCAGTGCACAAGCATCTTTTGCTTTGCCTGTTTGTCTTGTAAGTCTTCTGCTTTTCAAAGGTGCCTGTCAGACTGCAAATACAACAGTTGCCAAAGTGTGGTTTCCTGACTACTTGTGGCCATTAGACCACAGCCAGGGAACTGCAGCTGGTCTGCAGAACTCTGTTGCCTTCTAACTAAAAGCTTGATAGCAAGAGTGCTTCGTGATCCCAAGAAACTTGAGTGCTGAGAAAACCCCATTCATTCAAACAGCTTAGGAGACTCTTCTGTAATATAAAATAATATTGACACTTAGGTGTGGTTTTATATGTACTTGTAGGGATAATATACTATGTACCTCTACTCTAATTTGCTTTGCAAATTGTATTTTAATACTGTAAAATGAGACTCCAAGTACAAGTTTATTCATATTACTCATAGGAACAAGTGAAATAAATATGTATCCAGAACTAAGTTTATCAAAAATACTTTCTTATTCCTATACTTTAGGAATATATACAATTGTTGGGCTGAAAGAAGTCCATTTTGGTCCATTTCTTCCTCTGAGTTAACAGTTGTCAATGTTTTTCTTCCCCTCAATAATTTGCCTTGTTTTTATCCTAAAACAAACAAACAAACAAACAAACAAAAATCCCTATCTGCTTCTCTTTATGACCTTCATTATCCATCTGGCAATGAGTCAAATAAACTTCTTGCCAAATCATTTTGTTCTCATTTTGCCTTGGCTATCATTCAATGCCCTGTCTCTCATTTCTGCTATTTTCTAGTTCAATAAGTTTTAGACCATTATTGATCTCTCCTCTGTGCAGAGTTTGGTGCACATCAGTGACATTACCCCTTACTACTTTCCCTTACAAAGATGACAGACCCAGTTTATTTAAAGCTTTTATTAGATCTTTCAGTCTCTCTTTATCTTTTGCTGATCTCTGCTCCACCTTTTCTGTTATGAAGTTTAGATAATAAAGACCAGACTGTGTTGTTCTCCCTTGTGTTCAGCGTGCATTTCACCAGGAGCAATCACACTGCAGTCAACAAAGGTCGTTTATGGAGTAAGGTACTACTCAATTCAAGATTCACAATCTGCTTTGGAGTGATCAGGACTATACACAATATTCCAAGTTCAGAGAGGTAATTTCCTCTGCTTTCAAGTACATCTCTACTTACGTGGTTTATAATGTTATTATTTAGCTTTTGCTTCTGATTAATTTTATTTGGAAACAGTATTTTTAACCCACCCGTAGCATGCTGGTTTATATTTAGTCCCATTGATGACTCAGTCCCATATGTTGAGCTTCTGAATGTTACAAATGAAGCTAGTCTTAGAGCTAATCTCATTTTAGTAACCACCTCAGGTCCGCTTTCCTCCACATTGGCATAAGAGGGAGCGGTGGTCCCTCCTGTTGCAGTCAACTTTGAGACCATATAAATGCCATACAAAAAAGGACAGGGCTAGCAATTGTGTCTACAAATGCCCTACTTTACATTTTTAGCATATGTTTTCTATTTATTATTTTCCAATCAATCAGTCTCTTTTTCACTAGGTTATTAAAAATTTTTAAAAGTTCCTCTACCTCTTTTGATGTCTTTTATAACTCTAGGACAGACCCTGATAATACCAGCATTCTTAATAAAATTTAATTCCTTGGAACACTGATTTCCCTCTGTACTTTTTTATATACATATGGCTGATTTTGACATCCCTAATATTTTCTGATATTCATCAAATTATCTGCTGCAATCAAGAAGAGAATTCATATTTCTTTAACAAGGTAATGCCTATTACTTTACCGTGTTTCAGACTGAGTAGTTACAATTCTCTATACTCTCTTAATTTACTCCAAAACTTTATCAGAAGTTAGACAAACCACCAAACAGTTTTTACCTATTCTTGACTGATGTACTTTTATGTTTATGCAACTGCATTTGTATTTTACAGCAATATTTCTATGATTCTATTGAGTTCCTTCTGTGTTTTAAATGAATTCTTAATTATTCAGCCACTTTTCCTTATTTTATAGTTATTACTAAATGGTATACATAGCTACAGGGTTAACAGTTTATCTTGGACCACTCCTAATTCCAGTTTATTCTCCCTGTTTCTCCCAGCAATCTTCTTCCATTTCACTCCACTACCCACCACGGGCAACCTTTCAAAAACATGAGAACAATCTCCCATCTCTACAGCAAGAAAAGCAAGCCCTTTGTGTTTCTCAAAACTACAGTGAGAACGCCCCTGTCTTTTTGATACAGTAGAACTTAATATTTGACCATACTAATCATAAGGACTTTTTTCAAATCAGGCATATGTCAATAGCTCTGTATGTGAGTACAAAAGGACATAACAATTTGAGGAGTTCTCTTTTTCTCCCTTTTTTGATTTTATATTGGTCAGCCATAGATGTTTTATACCATACAGCAGCATAACATGCTTGGCCTTCGGGGAATAAACAAATCACCTGAAGTACACATTTTGTTGTGTATTTCGAAGGAACACATCCCAAATTCATGTAAAAAAAGAGTGCATAGCAGTTCTGTTGGCTGGTACCTATGCAGTTCAGAAGATCTGCCCTTGGCAGTGTTTCCAAACCACACCGTTTACACAATGTGGATAAACTGCTCTACTAGCCTGCCACAAGCACTCCCTGCCTGGACCTCTTCTATCCTTCTCAGCATGCATGGCACCAACTTTGAGTTTAGCTCCATTCACTCTAACTCTGCATGCCAGTGCATTGTTATTTTTTTTAAAGTAATGTGTTTTATCTAACTTATCCCCCCAAACCTCGGGCTCTTCTTTCTAGTGCACTGTGGTATGTGAAATGCTGGTAAGGACAAGGGCATGAAAACATTTAATATCTTCCAGTTAGATCTCAAAGGATATTTTTTAAAGCACAAAAGTTTTTAGAAAAAAAAAGTGTCAGCTTCCATTGGTTATTATAACAGATGTTCCCTTGTGTCCTTGTGCCGGATCTTGCTGCATCCTTAAGTGAGAAGTCACATCAAAGTGGGATCCATTACAGCCTAGTGAATAGTTTCTAATTGTTTCAGTGTCATATAGATGCTCCAGAGCATACCCAGTTAGTGTGTAAGCATGCTTATCAAAGTACTGCCTGTGGGAACTGTAGTAATTCGGAGAGGCTGCTGGGTGGTCTCCTTGGTTTTGATGAGGGGACATATCTGAATGCAGGTAGTCTTTAGCAAGTACCAAACTAGATTTTGATATTCGATCAGAACTGGGGCTACTTATCCTAGACAGTGTTGTAGGGCTGTTGTCATAGTCATTTTCATGTGGGCTCATAATCTTTCCATCTCGCTGCTGGATGTGTTCACAGGGAGGAGTGTTGGCAACCGTTGGGACGCGGCAGATGTCCGCTGCCAACTGCTGCTGAGGGTAGTTTGCAAAACAGATAGCGTGCTTCTTCCCCGTGCCATTAACGGAGACCAGTGGGTCAGGAGTGGTTTTACGCAGCTGTAGCCTGTTTTCTTCTTCTTTAATCATTTGCTGGGTGGCTCTTATCAAAGTTTCGATTTTGCTGGGCTCATGCGGACTGTTCTGATACTGCTCAGTACGGTATCGGTCGCCTGACTCGCTAGCAGAGCCAGGATCGGGTGAGCTAACAACACTGTCCTCATCCCAGTGTCCTCTTCCTAGGGAAGAGAAAAACGAGACAAGCACTGAGGTTTAAGAAGGTAAGTGATCTTGAAAAACATGTAATCTGAACCTTCTTTTACAGACAGAAAATCGAGTCAGAGGTGACTTGTAACAGTCACCCAAAAAGACCACGGTAGACCCCTTGCTTTTCAGTGACAAAGTCTAGTTTCCAGTATCTCCACGAGGAACAAGTAACACAGCTGGAAATATACAAAGAGATCTAAGCACCTCAACACTGGTATCTGGTGCCGCTAGATACACTCTTGGGTAGCCAAGCATCTGCGTAAGCCAACAGGTATGGCACAAACTCTAAAGCAACTCTGTCTTTCGGAGCAGCTGGAGGCCAGGCAGGGTATCCTAGGGCATGTCAAAGTGCCCTCAAAGCCAATCTTCAGACCTCTGGCCCCTTACTACCTCTTTGCATCAACAAAGTCTGAGTGAATTTGGGCCATGGTAAAAATAAAAATCTCAGGGAATGTACAACATTCCAGCATGTTTTCCTAGGCCTTTCAAGGAGCTAAAACACAGACAGCACCGAGAAATAGATTTGGGTATGTAGTGACTTTATGCAGGTTACGCAACAATAAATAACCACAACTAATGAAGGAACTCTTCTTCAAAACCTCAAGAACCAATAGCTGCTTGACAGGGTTACTGTAAAAATGTGGTGTCATATCCCCATGCATAAATATTTGCTTTTGAAATGGGAAAATATTGTGACATT
Source organism: Dryoscopus gambensis (assembly GCA_013389985.1). NCBI lineage: Eukaryota > Metazoa > Chordata > Aves > Passeriformes > Malaconotidae > Dryoscopus > Dryoscopus gambensis. The sequence goes on from WEIT01003652.1 coordinate 23,919, forward strand.
CTTACCTCTCTTTAAAAAATAAGGCCCATATATATATCAGAGAAGGTGTTCAGCTTGCAAGTAGCTGAAAGGACAGAATCATACCTGTCAGTCCTCAGTAGGAAGAAAGTGAGTGGTCTCAAAACCTGAATGGTTGACATTATGATAAAGGGCTTGATTTGCTGAGACACGTTCTTTCAGGAGGGCATGTGTGGGACTTGCACATATTACTTATTGATGCCTTTGCCTCAGCACACACAAAGTCCTCTTTGGGGATGAAGCACATTGGGCCGGCTGACAGTACTCCTCAAAGAAAACCCATTTTGAGACTAGCACAAGGAGTTTCTCCTGTTCTGTGTTGGGTCAGGGCATACAGATCTGTTGGGGTTGCAGACCACTACCACTGCATTGTAGAGTTCACAACAAAAGTCAGCAATGGGCTTTTACAATAAAAATATCCTGCCATTGCTGGGGAAATACTGCACTGTGAAGTATCATGGGCATGAATTTATCCTTCACTTCCTCTTAAGATCTGGACCCAAAATGCCAGGGCTAGTCAGGTTTTTCCCCTTAAAGCTACACACAGACTGAAGACCTATTGAGAAATGTAAGACTTGATACAATAAAGAAAATAACTGCTGTACCAGGAATTACAACAAAACCAAACAACAAACTAAAACCAAACTATATTATCCATTTACATTAATTATCCTTGATAGAGGTATGGAATAAATATCTAACCCTTTTGCATTTGTACCTTGGTATGCTATGTCTATGCTCAGCAAGAATTACCATGCCTAAAATTTGCCAGCAAAATTATCACACTTTACTAGATTCTCTTTTTTTTGAGAAGAAAAAGCTAGAAAAACACAAATAGGGCAGAACAGACACAAGGAAGGAGGCATGCTCCCACAGGAAAAGCGGAGAACAGTCCTCATCAGCAAAATTTTCTGTGCCTTTCCTTTCCTGTTTTATCTCTGGTTGTATTTCCTAGAACATGCTATTTAATAAGATTTTTTAAATCTCAACATCATTTTCCTCAGACTGGAGTAAAACAGAACAGTTCTTTTTTTGTTCACAAAACCTCGTTCTGCAAATCAATGGAATAGTACTGATGTAATCAGCTTTTATGAGTTCTTTAGAGGCAGACTTTTGTACAGAAACTTTTTTTTTTGATGTTGCATCCATCCTTACAAACTTGATTTCTGACTTTTGGGCCAGTTGCTGTCTTCCAAGACTCAGCCTACAATTTTAAAAGCAAGGACCTTTGGACATTTCCCAACCCAATATCAGACTGTCACTGTGGGTTTTTATTAGCTTCAGCCTCTGAAAATGTGCTAATGGACTGAGTTTGCAACCTGTCAGAAACCAAACAAAATTTCAGGCTTGGTGCGGAAAGGATCGAGAGATTAAAATCGTCTAAAAATTATAGCTGAGGATAAACATCTGAAACCAAAAACAAATGTTAATTTTAATAGCCAATTTTAAATACACACAGAATCTAGTAACAACCCATAGGGAACAATGTCACTTGGAGAACAATTTCTCCAAAGGCTTTCAAGATTTTTTAATATCTAGCTTGGATTTAGCTCTAATTTTTTACTAAATATATTCCATCTGAAGTGTCTTAATCCTAAATCAAATAAAAACCACTTTTCTATCAAGTGGATTGTTTTGTTTATATTTTTAAAATCATGCTTAAAATCTCGCCAGTCATGTTTCTACCTTAATTTCACACATTGATGAAAATACAGCAAAATTATATTTTGCTGCATATAAGCCAGACTATAAAACTCAACTCAAATTTTAAGTATTCCTCATCTCCACGATGCGATCTCTGAGACAAGAACATACATCAAAAGCATCTCATTTTCCACCTCCCACATAAACAGCTGTATGTTTCTGTCATATTGCTGCAGCTGAGACAGTGTCGCATCTGCAAATCCTTGTTATGTCTTACCATGAATCCTGTGCACTGACGTTATGTGGGGCATACTGTTCTCATACGCTTCTCTGCTCTCAGGGGACGATTTAGTCAGAGGCAGTGCTGAACGAGAACCCCACCAGCTCTCCCTTCCCGGCTGCGGCGTGCCAAGGAAATAGCGGCCAGCTTCGCATCTGCCTCCCTCACAGGCCTGAGTGTGGAAATGCCTGTCATCAGTCAGCCTGGAGTGGTCGAGTGCAAAACCGTAGCAGAGCGCGCTGCGGTCTGAGTACTGTCTGTAGGCACAGGAGACGTCATGGTGCTGGGAGCTCGGTCTGTCCGCAGGCTCCAGGAGCTGGGGAGAAGCCGTATCGGTCAGTGGGCTCCCACCCCACTGGCTCTCGTGGTCAGACTCGGATCTCTCCGTGTGAAATCCAGAATACTGCAAAACAGGAGAAGCAGCATGGAAATTACCGCACCTGGGTGAAATCTGCAAGTAACTGCACTAGGAAGGAAGGCTGAGTGTGTATGTGATAGCGTGTTTTTTGTGAGCGTGCCCACATGTCGGCACCTTCTGATTGGGCTCCTGGTCCTTTCCTGGACAACACTCTGTAATGAGCTCACAGATGACAGGACAGACCTCATGAAAGTCTAAAACATCCCATGTTGGCCCTTAACAGGCATCTCCTTTTTGATGTGTAATATTAGGCTCAGCAACATCAATGTTGCAATTCAATATATTTTTAATATGTTTAATAAAAAGTTTTTTCTTGTTGCTTTGAAAGCTGTGCTTACGCTCAGCCAAGGTGCTCCAATGCACTTCAGCAAAACACTTCCAAAAGGGACTGAAAGAACACTGCTCCTGGAGCATTCTCACATGTTAAATTGAAATCGAATGTATTTGAAGGTTTTTTTCTAAGGGTTCGCTTTCTTTTCCTCATATTTTGTTCGTTGATTTTTTTTCCTGGAGTTTTATCTTTGAACTTCCTTCCTCTTATTAGTAGGGAAAAGAAAGCCTCTTGTAAATCCTGCACTGCCAGCATTTCTATAAGGTAAAGCTCTAAAGGGACGGCAGATATGTAAGAAGCTAAAAATCCCAGCTCTGTTGCAATGTGGGAACAAGGAAAATCCAGAAACTGTTTGCCAGTAAAGGTGACTACTAACCAAAGCAGCATTTTTCACCCTCACTTAAGCAGAGCCCTCCCAGCACAGAAAAGCAACTAGTAGGCAGTTGGAAAATTAGTCAGGAGAGGAACATGAGCATTTGTTTAGAGACAAGTAAGGGTTAAGTTAAATGTCACAGATTTCTAGATATTCGTAATGAATGCTTCAAACTTTTAGATACCTTTTAGGAAAGGAAAAGAATGTTTATTAAACCTCCTAGGATTTAGCTATCTCGTTTTTAAATCTTTTTATTTATTGGAACTGTCAAACTTCACGGAACATTTTTAAATCAATTTCACCCATGATTATGGACTGGGATGAGACCAAATCTGTACATGCTCACCTCTTCAGCACTGCACACTCATGTCACAAATCAGTGTATTACAACATGAAACCTTGGAATTCTCCCATTCCGTCACTCACCTTCCATATGCCCACTCTGCTTTTTCTTTTAATAAGCCTAACATAAGGTTACCTTCCTTTTCATTAGATTAAGTTGCTATGAAACTCCTCATTATCAGCCAGGATCAAGGTTTTATGCATTTACCAATCGAAAGTACTGACCACATGTTTGACTTACAGAAACTTAAACCATCTGTGCAACATCAGTGGAGTTTTTGGCATTTAATTGGGCGTTTCTTCAGTATTTCAGTTTATATTTGTGAATACTGTTTAGGTTGTGAACATGATGGGTTATTTAAAGGAAACAAAGAAAGGGTCATAGCTTTGAGGAATTTAATTATATTTTGTTAGTAGTTGTCAGAAGAATACCCATAGACAACAAGCCTACCAGGAGACATGGAGGAGGTCAGAAAGTTAGTACCACGATACTCATCACAAAGGTTTCAAGATGAAAGAACAAACATGAATTTTCATGAAGGTTAGGTAGTTACAGAGCCACAAAAGCATTCTTTTAAATGCCAGTAGCTCAACATACACTAACTAGGAGCTTTATTCAGTCACCACAGTGTTATGTGATCTAACTCTATTATCCTTTCCAATCGAATGTTCACAAACTGCTTAGTCACAAAGATGCCTTCATAAATAACAGTTGAATTATTATAAGCTTTTCTACAAAAATGTATAGATAAAATTAAGTTTCCAATAAAAAACTTGGAAAATATTAACAAGATTAACAGTTAGTAAATTTTATCTGGAATGGAAAATCAAAAAAAGAAAACTACTTTTTTATCTGTTCTTAATTTTAGAATTATTTTTAGTGTTCTTTCTGGATTTGACTTCTATAAACCAGATTTTCTAATTTTAAAAGTTAAGAAGAAATATTATATAGTATAAACCTAAATGCAAGTATAGAAAAGTCAAGAGTTCATTTATTTTCTTATTAAAAACAAAGCTCTTAGTATGTATGTCTTTCATGAGAAGGACAAGGAAAATTAATTTCCAATAATATTATAATGAGATTTCTTTTTTTGGACACTTTATTATGATAATAAATGGCAGAGCATCTTTCAAACTGAAAACTCTTAATTTCCTGTAGCTCTACTAGATATTGTTCTATTAGTACTCTTTTTCTAAGGACACTTCAGTGTCCAACATAGCTTCTCTTGAAAGGAATATCTTCATTTAACTGAAAAGTTGAGCAATTTTTGCTGTTATCTTAAACCTAATCACAAAAGGCCTTTGTGCACTTTTCTTGAAAAAAGGGAAATTATCCCAAAGGTTTTATGTCTAGTGTATCAGAAATGCACTGTATGATGTCGTATAACCGTGTATCAAGACCAACAATACTAGACTCATCTTCTTTGTCCTTGATGTAAATGAAGATTATTTGAGATCTGACCCGTGGCAGCTGCTAGGCCATGGACAGAATTATACTAACGCAGTCAGTTGTTTGTGGCCCACATTTTCTGCCAAGGTTTGATATAACTACTTACTCCTAAGGTACAACATGAGCAGACACAGGGCAAAAATATGTCTAATTCCCTTTAAAGCCAGCCACATTTCTATTTGGCATCCTCAGGCTGCCTCCACTGCCACGGTCCAACCACTGCCTCTTCTGGGAATCTGATGTTGACAGGTGGAGACTCCAAACACGGGCATGTGTGACATGTTGATGGGGGAGAAATGAAAGGGTGATCAAAGATATTGCTTTACTGAAATGGGAGTGGAAACACTATCTCTCAAGTCAGAATTAGGCTCCCATATGTCAAGTGATGAAAGACCATAAAAAATTGAATCAGATTTAATGAAAATTATGGCAAATCAAAATTAGTTTGTTTTTTTTTCCCAAAACCAGTCATGTCTCAGCAGAAACATTTTATTTTCTGCTAATTTTTGCCTTCTGACTTCTATCAGGAGTCAGAGGGGAAAAGTAATTTATTATTTTTGGGTTTTTGACAAAATTTAATCAGCAGACAGTGATAAAGAACTTCAGACTGGCAACATCTGAAATCCCTTCAGGTGATTTCTGAACTGTCTTCTGGCATAAAAAACATCAAAACAGAAATTAAATGGTCCTCCAGCTGGTCTCTGGAAACTGAATTGTCACCTCTGAAAATCAGAAATGTCTTCCAGAGTGGTAATCCAGTAATCCAGTCACAGTGAGAGCACACCAGCAGGATTAGCACTGACAAAGAAGGGGTCTGTGGGCCATCACTGATGCATTTTCATTCCAAGAAAAACTTTAGGAGGGCTAAAGAGACAAGGATATAGGAAGATATAAATTCCAGGTCTAAGAAGGCTTGCTTTATGGGAGTCCATGGACGTGCATTAGGCCAGTAGACAATTTAATATTTCTTGCGTGATTTTCTTTTGCCTGACCTCCCATTCCTACAGGTGTCTCATTGGCCTGAGGACTCATCCTGTCATACACAGCAACATCAGCCTGCTCCACACACCACCCCAGATGTTCAAACAACAGATATTATAGATATATAATTTTCTGGCAGCCTACTCAGGTTTTTATCATTATAAACATTAAATATATGGTGAAACCCTCACAGAGTCCTCTTTTCCATGAAAAACTTTCACTTCATCAGCATTAACAGCTTTTCTCTTGATTTGTGTCTTAACCATGAGGAAAAAAACATCACAGATGTAGGCTGCATTGTACTAAGAACATATGCATGCTTTTAAATCACTTTTATCTTACATTTTACTAATGTAATCCTGAAATGTAAAATATGCTCTTTTCGCATTCACTATTATAGGTACAACAGATGGTGAAAGGCTTAGATTAAAGTAATACAGCATGTCCATTAAAATAACCCTCACGGCTGGTGACTCTTCACCAGACCAGGAGTTATGTTTACTATAAAAAGAGGGGTTTGCTTTGCTTTTGAACACACTGGAAGTTGCCAAATCTTTAGGCTACAGGAAGAAATTAAAACAAAACAAAACCCAGGCTGGCTAGAATCCAGACTGATTCTGTTATCTTGACCCCATTGGGTGATATGCCCAAATAGAGATGGATTGCAGAATTAATCCAGAATATCCATTTAAAGGAGATATAAAATCAATATATCTCTGAAATCTGATGTATCAATACATACCTATATACTTACCCATTAATATATACTTATATCTACAAAATATACCTATTTACAAAAATTTATGCCAGCTGTAATGTACACCAA